>JAKWBJ010000170.1:32500-42500 GCA_023159175.1 Wohlfahrtia magnifica | reverse complement strand
GAAATATGAACACATTTCTATTTCATTCATTTCATTTCTTTCAATCGATCGAAAGAAGAACACATTATTATTTCAAATGGGTATATATATACATAATAATGTTGTATGCTTTAATTGAAATAGAGTATACAAAATAAGCAAAATTATTCCAAGTTGATATTTTGCTTGTATCAGAAAGTGATGAAATTATACACGGCGGGTGTAACTAAGACTTTCTTACGGTAGCCAAATGTATCGTCATCGAATTAGTGACGCACATGAATGGATTAACAAGATTCCCTCTGTCCCTATCTTTCTTTCAGTGGCGAAAGATCAGATGAAAATATAATTTCTACAAGTTAATGTTGTATGCTTTAATTGAAATAGAGTATACAAAATAAGCAAAATTATTCCAAGTTGATATTTTGCTTGTATCAGAAAGTGATGAAATTATACACGGCGGGTATAACTAAGACTTTCTTACGGTAGCCAAATGTATCGTCATCGAATTAGTGACGCACATGAATGGATTAACAAGATTCCCTCTGTCCCTATCTTTCTTTCAGTGGCGATCGATCGAAAGAAGAACACATTATTATTTCAAATTGGTATATATATGCATAATAATGTTGTATGCTTTAATTGAAATAGAGTATACAAATTAAGCAAAATTATTCCAAGTTGATATTTTGCTTGTATCAGAAAGTGATGAAATTATACACGGCGGGTGTAACTAAGACTTTCTTACGGTAGCCAAATGTATCGTCATCGAATTAGTGACGCACATGAATGGATTAACAAGATTCCCTCTGTCACCATCTTTCTTTTAGTGGCGAGAGATCGAAAGAAAATTTCAATTTCATCAACCAACAATCGTTTGTCAATTTTAAGTTGATAATCTAATAAAGAGAATCGATGGAAAGACCATAACACTTTTACAAGTTGATGCTGATGCTTTGAAAGTGTGTTTTATAAATATTTAATTTTGCTTATTTCAAAAATTCAACCATCAATCGATTGAGTTATGGTATAAAAGACCATTTCATATTTACAAGTTGATGCTTTGAAATATTCTAAGTTGATATTATTATAACTTCTTTCAAAAATTATTTCAAAAATTCAACCATCAATCGATTGAGTTATGGTATAAAAGAACATTTCATATTTACAAGTTGATGCTGATGGTCTGAAAGTGTTTAAATAAAAATTCAATTGGATCGTCTTACCATTGAATGAAAAAGAATGAAAAATTTTATCTCATTATGAAAGTAATAACATTTCACATTTACAAGTTGATGCTGATGCTCTGAAAGTGTTTAACCATCAACCATCAACCATCAACTATAAATCGATCGACTTATGAAAGTAATAACATTTCACATTTACAAGTTGATGCTGATGCTCTGAAAGTGTTTAAATAAAAATTCAATTGGATCGTCTTACCATTGAATGAAAAAGAATGAAAAATTTTATTTCATTCAACCATCAACCATCGATTGAGTTATTGTATAAAAGAACATTTCATATTTACAAGTTGATGCTTTGAAATATTCTAAGTTGATATTATTATAACTTCTTTCAAAAATTCAATCATTGCAAAAGAAAAATACACCATCGATCAAAAGAATATTTCACATTTACAAGTTGATGCTGATGCTCTGAAAGTGTTTAAATAAAAATTCAATTGGATCGTCTTACCATTGAATGAAAAAGAATGAAAAATTTTATTTCATTCAACCATCAACCATCGATTGAGTTATTGTATAAAAGAACATTTCATATTTACAAGTTGATGCTTTGAAATATTCTAAGTTGATATTATTATAACTTCTTTCAAAAATTCAATCATTGCAAAAGAAAAATACACCATCGATCAAAAGAATATTTCACATTTACAAATTGATGCTGATGCTCTGAAAGTGTTTAAATAAAAATTCAATTGGATTGTCTTACCATTGAATGAAAAAGAATGAAAAATTTTATTTCATTCAACCATCAACCATCAACTATCAATCGATCGGCTTATGAAAGAAAGAACATTTCAAATTTACAAGTTGATGCTGATGCTCTGAAAGTGTGTTTAACAAATATTCAATTTAGTTTATTTCAAAAATTCAACCATCAATCGATTGAGTTATGGTATAAAAGAACATTTCATATTTACAAGTTGATGCTGATGCTCTGAAAGTGTTTAAATAAAAATTCAATTGGATCGTCTTACCATTGAATGAAAAAGAATGAAAAATTTTATTTTATTCAACCATCAACCATCAACCATCAACCATCAACTATAAATCGATCGACTTATGAAAGAAATAACATTTCACATTTACAAGTTGATGCTGATGCTCTGAAAGTGTTTAAATAAAAATTCAATTGGATCGTCTTACCATTGAATGAAAAAGAATGAAAAATTTTATTTCATTCAACCATCAACCATCAACTATAAATCGATCGACTTATGAAAGTAATAACATTTCACATTTACAAGTTGATGCTGATGCTCTGAAAGTGTTTAAATAAAAATTCAATTGGATCGTCTTACCATTGAATGAAAAAGAATGAAAAATTTTATTTCATTCAACCATCAACCATCGATTGAGTTATTGTATAAAAGAACATATCATATTTACAAGTTGATGCTTTGAAATATTCTAAGTTGATATTATTATAACTTCTTTCAAAAATTCAATCATCGCAAAAGAAAAATACACCATCGATCAAAAGAATATTTTATACTTACAAGTTGATGCTGATGCTTTGAAAGTGTTTAAATAAAAATTCAATTGGATCGTCTTACCATTGAATGAAAAAGAATGAAAAATTTTATTTCATTCAACCATCAACGATCAACTATCAATCGATCGACTTATGAAAGAAATAACATTTAACATTTACAAGTTGATGCTGATGGTCTGAAAGTGTGTTTAACAAATA
This sequence comes from Wohlfahrtia magnifica, assembly GCA_023159175.1. Taxonomy (NCBI): domain Eukaryota; kingdom Metazoa; phylum Arthropoda; class Insecta; order Diptera; family Sarcophagidae; genus Wohlfahrtia; species Wohlfahrtia magnifica. The sequence goes on along the minus strand of JAKWBJ010000170.1, from coordinate 39,584 downwards.
TTCAATTTAGTTTATTTCAAAAATTCAACCATCAATCGATTGAGTTATGGTATAAAAGAACATTTCATATTTACAAGTTGATGCTGATGCTCTGAAAGTGTTTAAATAAAAATTCAATTGGATCGTCTTACCATTGAATGAAAAAGAATGAAAAATTTTATTTCATTCAACCATCAACCATCAACCATCAACTATAAATCGATCGACTTATGAAAGTAATAACATTTCACATTTACAAGTTGATGCTGATGCTCTGAAAGTGTTTAAATAAAAATTCAATTGGATCGTCTTACCATTGAATGAAAAAGAATGAAAAATTTTATTTCATTCAACCATCAACCATCAACTATAAATCGATCGACTTATGAAAGAAATAACATTTCACATTTACAAGTTGATGCTGATGCTCCGAAAGTGTTTAAATAAAAATTCAATTGGATTGTCTTACCATTGAATGAAAAAGAATGAAAAATTTTATTTCATTCAACCATCAACCATCAACTATCAATCGATCGGCTTATGAAAGAAAGAACATTTCAAATTTACAAGTTGATGCTGATGCTCTGAAAGTGTGTTTAACAAACATTCAATTTAGTTTATTTCAAAAATTCAACCATCAATCGATTGAGTTATGGTATAAAAGAACATTTCATATTTACAAGTTGATGCTGATGCTCTGAAAGTGTTTAAATAAAAATTCAATTGGATTGTCTTACCATTGAATGAAAAAGAATGAAAAATTTTATTTCATTCAACCATCAACCATCAACTATTAATCGATCGGCTTATGAAAGAAAGAACATTCCAAATTTACAAGTTGATGCTGATGCTCTGAAAGTGTGTTTAACAAATATTCAATTTAGTTTATTTCAAAAATTCAACCATCAATCGATTGAGTTATGGTATAAAAGAACATTTCATATTTACAAGTTGATGCTTTGAAATATTCTAAGTTGATATTATTATAACTTCTTTCAAAAATTCAATCATCGCAAAAGAAAAATACACCATCGATCAAAAGAATATTTCACATTTACAAATTGATGCTGATGCTCTGAAAGTGTTTAAATAAAAATTCAATTGGATCGTCTTACCATTGAATGAAAAAGAATGAAAAATTTTATTTCATTCAACCATCAACCATCGATTGAGTTATTGTATAAAAGAACATTTCATATTTACAAGTTGATGCTTTGAAATATTCTAAGTTGATATTATTATAACTTCTTTCAAAAATTCAATCATTGCAAAAGAAAAATACACCATCGATCAAAAGAATATTTCACATTTAAAAATTTATGCTGATGCTCTGAAAGTGTTTAAATAAAAATTCAATTGGATTGTCTTACCATTGAATGAAAAAGAATGAAAAATTTTATTTCATTCAACCATCAACCATCAACCATCAACCATCAACTATAAATCGATCGACTTATGAAAGAAATAACATTTAACATTTACAAGTTGATGCTGATGCTCTGAAAGTGTTTAAATAAAAATTCAATTGGATTGTCTTACCATTGAATGAAAAAGAATGAAAAATTTTATTTCATTCAACCATCAACCATCAACTATCAATCGATCGGCTTATGAAAGAAAGAACATTTTATATTTACTAGTTAAAATGCGTTGAAATAATAATCCAAGTTGATATTATTTAACTTACTTCTATCAAAAATGCAATAATCATCATTATAAAAGTATTAATATATAATATTAAATCGTTGTATTCATGATGTGAGATGATGAGATGCTTTGAAAGTGTATAATAAATATTTTTTATTTAACCATCAACCATCAATCGATGATGGATGGATGGGTCTTTTACCATTGAATAAATAATATAATATAAAATGTGATGTGTTGATTGAAATTATGCTATGAAAGAACATTTCATATTAATATAATATTATTAAAGAATACTTGGTATATGTTGTATTCTTCTGATTCTTTCATAAAATAATAGAAAATATTAAATTTTCCATAGATTGTATTAAATAATATATTTTACATAATTTATTTGAAATATATACTAATATATACTGTATTTACAATATTAATTTATACTCATTTTTTTCAAAAAATGAATTTTTTAATTTTTTCCCATATGATTTTTTACAACTGGCAGAGGCCGTGTCACAAAACATCTATAAGATGTTGCATTATCTGCTGATATGTCTATGTCATTACCATGGATAGTAGAAAATATATGTTTTATACAAGGCATATCAAGTCATTTTCATGCGATGTCCCAACATCGATGGGATGTTTCTAATACTTATTATTAAATAATATTATTAGTTCGTTCCGTCATATTCAATTCATGGGATGAATTTAATTTCATCTTTTTGGTTGGGCGATGAATCAATTTCATCAACAACCCAACCAAAGGCCGCAACACAAAACGATGGATGGCTGATTGTATTTCTTTTAATATGATTAGTTATTCCGTCATATTCAATGTATATAAGATATGCTGGTCTTCATTTTTGTATAACAAGAATGTGGATTTGTACTAGCTCTCATATTAATCATCACGAAAGTGATGAATGAGTTTTTAGTACGCGTATCGCTATTGTCTATATGAAACTCAATATAGATTGAGTGTGCATTGTGCGATTTTATTTGAAACTTATCTGAAATCAACGATGTGTGCAAGATTTATATTTTGGAGGAGTAATATAGTCAATGACATTTTTATGTCGAATGGTTTTTTTAAAAATACTGTCAGAGCAAAAAGTGAAAACGATTATGTGAAATTTTTAATTTCACAAATCAGTAAATCATATATTATTGAAAAATAATAATATGAAGCAATGAGCATTTTATAATTTAATATTTATAAAGTGCATGGTAAATGGCAAATGTAGTATTTATAAAAATTGGTCTGTTTATAAATACACAGAAAAATAAAATGACGAAATATGTTGCAATAAAATGCCGATTTCGTTTTGACACACACAATGATTTGTGATGTGTTGTGTTATTATGTGGAGAGAGATGGATGGATGGATGGATGGATGGTTGATGATGTGATGATGATGATAATAATATGATGGATGAATAACAACACAATATAATAATATGGAAAGAAAATATTGAATATTTTTAAAAGTTGTTATTAAAAATTGTCGTGTCGTCGCCGTCATCATCGGTCTTGTCTTTTCTCCTCTTACACAAAATAAAAATACAAATAATAAAACATTATTCTGGTTGATCCTGCCAGTAGTTATATGCTTGTCTCAAAGATTAAGCCATGCATGTCTAAGTACACACGAATTAAAAGTGAAACCGCAAAAGGCTCATTATATCAGTTATGGTTTCTTAGATTGTTAACAGTTACTTGGATAACTGTGGTAATTCTAGAGCTAATACATGCAATATAAACACGGACCTTCGGGACGTGTGCTTTTATTAGGCTAAAACCAAGCGATCGCAAGATCGTTATTATGGTTGAACTCTAGATAACTTGCAGATCGTATGGTCTTGTACCGACGACAGATCTTTCAAATGTCTGCCCTATCAACTTTTGATGGTAGTATTTAGGACTACCATGGTTGCAACGGGTAACGGGGAATCAGGGTTCGATTCCGGAGAGGGAGCCTGAGAAACGGCTACCACATCTAAGGAAGGCAGCAGGCGCGTAAATTACCCACTCCCAGCCCGGGGAGGTAGTGACGAAAAATAACAATACAGGACTCATATTAGAGGCCCTGTAATTGGAATGAGTACACTTTAAATCCTTTAACAAGGACCTATTGGAGGGCAAGTCTGGTGCCAGCAGCCGCGGTAACTCCAGCTCCAATAGCGTATATTAAAGTTGTTGCGGTTAAAACGTTCGTAGTTGAACTTGTGCTTCATACGGGTAGTACAACTATAATTGTAGTCTGTACTATACCTTATGTATGTAAGCGTATTACCGGTGGAGTTCTTATATGCATTAAATACTTGTATTTATGTATATTCCTCCTATTTAAACCTGCTTCAGTGCTCTTCATTGCGTGCTGTTGTAGGCCGGTACAATTACTTTGAACAAATTAGAGTGCTTAAAGCAGGCTCCAAATGCCTGAATATTTTGTGCATGGAATAATGAAATAAGACCTCTGTTCTACTTTCATTGGTTTTTAGATCAAGAGGTAATGATTAATAGAAGCAGTTTGGGGGCATTAGTATTACGACGCGAGAGGTGAAATTCTTGGACCGTCGTAAGACTAACTTAAGCGAAAGCATTTGCCAAAGATGTTTTCATTAATCAAGAACGAAAGTTAGAGGTTCGAAGGCGATCAGATACCGCCCTAGTTCTAACCATAAACGATGCCAGCTAGCAATTGGGTGTAGCTACTATTATGGCTCTCTCAGTCGCTTCCCGGGAAACCAAAGCTTTTGGGCTCCGGGGGAAGTATGGTTGCAAAGCTGAAACTTAAAGGAATTGACGGAAGGGCACCACCAGGAGTGGAGCCTGCGGCTTAATTTGACTCAACACGGGAAAACTTACCAGGTCCGAACATAAGTGTGTAAGACAGATTGATAGCTCTTTCTCGAATCTATGGGTGGTGGTGCATGGCCGTTCTTAGTTCGTGGAGTGATTTGTCTGGTTAATTCCGATAACGAACGAGACTCAAATATATTAAATAGATGCTTTCAGGATTATGGTGTTTGAAGCTTTTATAGCCTTCATTCATGAACGCAGTAAAATGTGTGAGTGTTTGAATGTGTTTATAAAGGTGGAGCCGTACCTGTTGGTTTGTCCCATTATAAGGACACTAGCTTCTTAAATGGACAAATTGCGTCTAGCAATAATGAGATTGAGCAATAACAGGTCTGTGATGCCCTTAGATGTCCTGGGCTGCACGCGCGCTACAATGAAAGTATCAACGTGTATTTCCTAGACCGAGAGGTCCGGGTAAACCGCTGAACCACTTTCATGCTTGGGATTGTGAACTGAAACTGTTCACATGAACTTGGAATTCCCAGTAAGTGTGAGTCATTAACTCGCATTGATTACGTCCCTGCCCTTTGTACACACCGCCCGTCGCTACTACCGATTGAATTATTTAGTGAGGTCTCCGGACGTGATCACTGTAACGCCTTCTTGTGTGTTACGGATGTTTCGCAAAAGTTGACCGAACTTGATTATTTAGAGGAAGTAAAAGTCGTAACAAGGTTTCCGTAGGTGAACCTGCGGAAGGATCATTAATGTGTTCCTTACCGTTAAATCAAAAACACAAAAGAGTGTTGTGCTCGCTCGTTTTTTATTATTCAAAAGAATAATATAAACAGCAGCGCACACTCACAAAAAGCAAATATATAATAGATATATTCTATATCTAAAAAAAAAAAGAACATACATATATTTTATATATGATGTTTTAATGAAAAGCGTTGGATATATGGTATCAAAATGTTTTCTCGTCATCTTATTAGTGACGTTCTTTAATAAAAATAAAAATAAAAATAAAAATATATATATAGAATTCTGGCAAAAATTTTATAAAATCTTAAAACACAACACAAAACAAACAAAAGCGCCAAGCGCGCATTGAAAAATCCATAAACATAAGCTGGCTTGGCATATCATGCTGGGGGACATGATATGCGTGAATATTTCCTAATCAACTCATGATCATGTTTTAAGGCGGGCATATCATGAGGTAGCAAAATTTTTCGTCATCTAATTAGTGACAGACAAAATGTATGGTTATATTTAAATAAAATGGAATAAAATATATTCCATTGGGAGACACATTATGAAAATAATGATGTCTCTATACTACTCGTCATCACCATCTCTACTTATTAAAGAAAAAAAGAAGAGAATTGTGGTGGTGGCGTGTATTTGTTTAGTATGGGGCGGCTAAACAAAAAACGTGAAAAGAAGACAAACCGAAATCAATAAGCAATTTATTGCAAATAGAAGAAAGTGCATTATTATATTATACATTATATGTATAAAAATGGTATCAAAATGTTTTTTGTCATCTAATTAGTGACATTATTATTATTATATTTTATGATCATAAAAAATTGGTAAGGATCAAAAAATAACATACAATCATAGTTGTACTTGTATAAGAATTGATTTAATTTTTATATAAGTTAAAAGTTCTTCTTTTTTTGAAGAGCTTAAGACATTCGCAACATATTTTGTATGTTAAAAAAAAAAAAACACACACATTATTGAAGGAATTGATATATGCCAATTGAATTTTGGTGTATTTTTGATTTCTTTCAATAAATATATTAATGACTTTTGTTTATGAAAAATAAAAAAAATTTATCACTCTAAGCGGTGGATCACTTGGCTCATGGGTCGATGAAGAACGCAGCAAACTGTGCGTCATCGTGTGAACTGCAGGACACATGAACATCGACATTTTGAACGCATATCGCAGTCCATGCTGTTATGTACTTTAATTTATAATTAGAGTGCTGCTTGGACTACATATGGTTGAGGGTTGTAAGACTATGCTAAATAAGTTGCTTAATAAATTTATTATTAATAATAAATTTAAAGCACATATTGTATTATTGGATATTGAAATAAAAAAGATATATTCATAATACTAATAGCTAAGATACAAATATAAAACCTCTCAAATGAATAAAATCAGAGTATTTTATTATTATATACATATATATGTGGTGTATATAATATAAATTCTTTTTTTATTGAGGAAGGTCTAGCATAAAATATATATTATATGTGTTTATGAACTAGAATTGCCTCTTTAATAAAAAGAATTTTTTTTTTATTTAAAACGTTTAAGAGAAAAAAGAAATGATTTTTATATTCATGGTTTTATTGTATATATATATATATATATATATTGGATTATACAACCTCAACTCATATGGGATTACCCCCTGAATTTAAGCATATTAATGAGGGGAGGAAAAGAAACTAACAAGGATTTTCTTAGTAGCGGCGAGCGAAAAGAAAATAGTTCAGCACTAAGTCACTTTGTCTTTATGGCAAATGTGAGATGCAGTGTATGGAATGTCAATTTTCTAGTATGAGAAATTAACGATTTAAGTCCTTCTTAAATGAGGCCATTTACCCAAAGAGGGTGCCAGGCCCGTATAA
>JAKWBJ010000170.1:0-27500 GCA_023159175.1 Wohlfahrtia magnifica | reverse complement strand
AAATTAAGCAAAATTATTCCAAGTTGATATTTTGCTTGTATCAGAAAGTGATGAAATTATACACGGCGGGTGTAACTAAGACTTTCTTACGGTAGCCAAATGTATCGTCATCGAATTAGTGACGCACATGAATGGATTCACAAGATTCCCTCTGTCCCTATCTTTCTTTCAGTGGCGAGAGATCAAAAGTAAATTTCATTTTTACAAGATAATGTTGTATGCTTTAATCGAAATAGAGTATACAAATTAAGCAAAATTATTCCAAGTTGATATTTTGCTTGTATCAGAAAGTGATGAAATTATACACGGCGGGTGTAACTAAGACTTTCTTACGGTAGCCAAATGTATCGTCATCGAATTAGTGACGCACATGAATGGATTCACAAGATTCCCTCTGTCCCTATCTTTCTTTCAGTGGCGAAAGATCAGATGAAAATATAAAATTTTACAAATTAATGTTGTATGCTTTAATTGAAATAGAGTATACAAAATAAGCAAAATTATTCCAAGTTGATATTTTGCTTGTATCAGAAAGTGATGAAATTATACACGGCGGGTGTAACTAAGACTTTCTTACGGTAGCCAAATGTATCGTCATCGAATTAGTGACGCACATGAATGGATTAACAAGATTCCCTCTGTCACCATTTTTCTTTTAGTGGCGAGAGATCGAAAGAAAATTTCAATTTCATCAACCAACAATCGTTTGTCAATTTTAAGTTGATAATCTAATAAAGAGAATCGATGGAAAGACCATAACACTTTTACAAGTTGATGCTGATGCTTTGAAAGTGTGTTTTATAAATATTTAATTTTGCTTATTTCAAAAATTCAACCATCAATCGATTGAGTTATGGTATAAAAGAACATTTCATATTTACAAGTTGATGCTGATGGTCTGAAAGTGTTTAAATAAAAATTCAATTGGATCGTCTTACCATTGAATGAAAAAGAATGAAAAATTTTATTTCATTCAACCATCAACCATCAACCATCAACTATAAATCGATCGACTTATGAAAGTAATAACATTTCACATTTACAAGTTGATGCTGATGCTCTGAAAGTGTTTAAATAAAAATTCAATTGGATCGTCTTACCATTGAATGAAAAAGAATGAAAAATTTTATTTCATTCAACCATCAACCATCGATTGAGTTATTGTATAAAAGAACATTTCATATTTACAAGTTGATGCTTTGAAATATTCTAAGTTGATATTATTATAACTTCTTTCAAAAATTCAATCATTGCAAAAGAAAAATACACCATCGATCAAAAGAATATTTCACATTTACAAATTGATGCTGATGCTCTGAAAGTGTTTAAATAAAAATTCAATTGGATCGTCTTACCATTGAATGAAAAAGAATGAAAAATTTTATTTCATTCAACCATCAACCATCGATTGAGTTATTGTATAAAAGAACATTTCATATTTACAAGTTGATGCTTTGAAATATTCTAAGTTGATATTATTATAACTTCTTTCAAAAATTCAATCATTGCAAAAGAAAAATACACCATCGATCAAAAGAATATTTCACATTTACAAATTGATGCTGATGCTCTGAAAGTGTTTAAATAAAAATTCAATTGGATTGTCTTACCATTGAATGAAAAAGAATGAAAAATTTTATTTCATTCAACCATCAACCATCAACTATCAATCGATCGGCTTATGAAAGAAAGAACATTTCAAATTTACAAGTTGATGCTGATGCTCTGAAAGTGTGTTTAACAAATATTCAATTTAGTTTATTTCAAAAATTCAACCATCAATCGATTGAGTTATGGTATAAAAGAACATTTCATATTTACAAGTTGATGCTGATGCTCTGAAAGTGTTTAAATAAAAATTCAATTGGATCGTCTTACCATTGAATGAAAAAGAATGAAAAATTTTATTTTATTCAACCATCAACCATCAACCATCAACCATCAACTATAAATCGATCGACTTATGAAAGAAATAACATTTCACATTTACAAGTTGATGCTGATGCTCTGAAAGTGTTTAAATAAAAATTCAATTGGATCGTCTTACCATTGAATGAAAAAGAATGAAAAATTTTATTTCATTCAACCATCAACCATCAACTATAAATCGATCGACTTATGAAAGTAATAACATTTCACATTTACAAGTTGATGCTGATGCTCTGAAAGTGTTTAAATAAAAATTCAATTGGATCGTCTTACCATTGAATGAAAAAGAATGAAAAATTTTATTTCATTCAACCATCAACCATCGATTGAGTTATTGTATAAAAGAACATATCATATTTACAAGTTGATGCTTTGAAATATTCTAAGTTGATATTATTATAACTTCTTTCAAAAATTCAATCATCGCAAAAGAAAAATACACCATCGATCAAAAGAATATTTTATACTTACAAGTTGATGCTGATGCTTTGAAAGTGTTTAAATAAAAATTCAATTGGATCGTCTTACCATTGAATGAAAAAGAATGAAAAATTTTATTTCATTCAACCATCAACGATCAACTATCAATCGATCGACTTATGAAAGAAATAACATTTAACATTTACAAGTTGATGCTGATGGTCTGAAAGTGTGTTTAACAAATATTCAATTTAGTTTATTTCAAAAATTCAACCATCAATCGATTGAGTTATGGTATAAAAGAACATTTCATATTTACAAGTTGATGCTGATGCTCTGAAAGTGTTTAAATAAAAATTCAATTGGATCGTCTTACCATTGAATGAAAAAGAATGAAAAATTTTATTTCATTCAACCATCAACCATCAACCATCAACTATAAATCGATCGACTTATGAAAGTAATAACATTTCACATTTACAAGTTGATGCTGATGCTCTGAAAGTGTTTAAATAAAAATTCAATTGGATCGTCTTACCATTGAATGAAAAAGAATGAAAAATTTTATTTCATTCAACCATCAACCATCAACTATAAATCGATCGACTTATGAAAGAAATAACATTTCACATTTACAAGTTGATGCTGATGCTCCGAAAGTGTTTAAATAAAAATTCAATTGGATTGTCTTACCATTGAATGAAAAAGAATGAAAAATTTTATTTCATTCAACCATCAACCATCAACTATCAATCGATCGGCTTATGAAAGAAAGAACATTTCAAATTTACAAGTTGATGCTGATGCTCTGAAAGTGTGTTTAACAAACATTCAATTTAGTTTATTTCAAAAATTCAACCATCAATCGATTGAGTTATGGTATAAAAGAACATTTCATATTTACAAGTTGATGCTGATGCTCTGAAAGTGTTTAAATAAAAATTCAATTGGATTGTCTTACCATTGAATGAAAAAGAATGAAAAATTTTATTTCATTCAACCATCAACCATCAACTATTAATCGATCGGCTTATGAAAGAAAGAACATTCCAAATTTACAAGTTGATGCTGATGCTCTGAAAGTGTGTTTAACAAATATTCAATTTAGTTTATTTCAAAAATTCAACCATCAATCGATTGAGTTATGGTATAAAAGAACATTTCATATTTACAAGTTGATGCTTTGAAATATTCTAAGTTGATATTATTATAACTTCTTTCAAAAATTCAATCATCGCAAAAGAAAAATACACCATCGATCAAAAGAATATTTCACATTTACAAATTGATGCTGATGCTCTGAAAGTGTTTAAATAAAAATTCAATTGGATCGTCTTACCATTGAATGAAAAAGAATGAAAAATTTTATTTCATTCAACCATCAACCATCGATTGAGTTATTGTATAAAAGAACATTTCATATTTACAAGTTGATGCTTTGAAATATTCTAAGTTGATATTATTATAACTTCTTTCAAAAATTCAATCATTGCAAAAGAAAAATACACCATCGATCAAAAGAATATTTCACATTTAAAAATTTATGCTGATGCTCTGAAAGTGTTTAAATAAAAATTCAATTGGATTGTCTTACCATTGAATGAAAAAGAATGAAAAATTTTATTTCATTCAACCATCAACCATCAACCATCAACCATCAACTATAAATCGATCGACTTATGAAAGAAATAACATTTAACATTTACAAGTTGATGCTGATGCTCTGAAAGTGTTTAAATAAAAATTCAATTGGATTGTCTTACCATTGAATGAAAAAGAATGAAAAATTTTATTTCATTCAACCATCAACCATCAACCATCAACTATCAATCGATCGGCTTATGAAAGAAAGAACATTTTATATTTACAAGTTAAAATGCGTTGAAATAATAATCCAAGTTGATATTATTTAACTTACTTCTATCAAAAATGCAATAATCATCATTATAAAAGTATTAATATATAATATTAAATCGTTGTATTCATGATGTGAGATGATGAGATGCTTTGAAAGTGTATAATAAATATTTTTTATTTAACCATCAACCATCAATCGATGATGGATGGATGGGTCTTTTACCATTGAATAAATAATATAATATAAAATGTGATGTGTTGATTGAAATTATGCTATGAAAGAACATTTCATATTAATATAATATTATTAAAGAATACTTGGTATATGTTGTATTCTTCTGATTCTTTCATAAAATAATAGAAAATATTAAATTTTCCATAGATTGTATTAAATAATATATTTTACATAATTTATTTGAAATATATACTAATATATACTGTATTTACAATATTAATTTATACTCATTTTTTTCAAAAAATGAATTTTTTAATTTTTTCCCATATGATTTTTTACAACTGGCAGAGGCCGTGTCACAAAACATCTATAAGATGTTGCATTATCTGCTGATATGTCTATGTCATTACCATGGATAGTAGAAAATATATGTTTTATACAAGGCATATCAAGTCATTTTCATGCGATGTCCCAACATCGATGGGATGTTTCTAATACTTATTATTAAATAATATTATTAGTTCGTTCCGTCATATTCAATTCATGGGATGAATTTAATTTCATCTTTTTGGTTGGGCGATGAATCAATTTCATCAACAACCCAACCAAAGGCCGCAACACAAAACGATGGATGGCTGATTGTATTTCTTTTAATATGATTAGTTATTCCGTCATATTCAATGTATATAAGATATGCTGGTCTTCATTTTTGTATAACAAGAATGTGGATTTGTACTAGCTCTCATATTAATCATCACGAAAGTGATGAATGAGTTTTTAGTACGCGTATCGCTATTGTCTATATGAAACTCAATATAGATTGAGTGTGCATTGTGCGATTTTATTTGAAACTTATCTGAAATCAACGATGTGTGCAAGATTTATATTTTGGAGGAGTAATATAGTCAATGACATTTTTATGTCGAATGGTTTTTTTAAAAATACTGTCAGAGCAAAAAGTGAAAACGATTATGTGAAATTTTTAATTTCACAAATCAGTAAATCATATATTATTGAAAAATAATAATATGAAGCAATGAGCATTTTATAATTTAATATTTATAAAGTGCATGGTAAATGGCAAATGTAGTATTTATAAAAATTGGTCTGTTTATAAATACACAGAAAAATAAAATGACGAAATATGTTGCAATAAAATGCCGATTTCGTTTTGACACACACAATGATTTGTGATGTGTTGTGTTATTATGTGGAGAGAGATGGATGGATGGATGGATGGATGGTTGATGATGTGATGATGATGATAATAATATGATGGATGAATAACAACACAATATAATAATATGGAAAGAAAATATTGAATATTTTTAAAAGTTGTTATTAAAAATTGTCGTGTCGTCGCCGTCATCATCGGTCTTGTCTTTTCTCCTCTTACACAAAATAAAAATACAAATAATAAAACATTATTCTGGTTGATCCTGCCAGTAGTTATATGCTTGTCTCAAAGATTAAGCCATGCATGTCTAAGTACACACGAATTAAAAGTGAAACCGCAAAAGGCTCATTATATCAGTTATGGTTTCTTAGATTGTTAACAGTTACTTGGATAACTGTGGTAATTCTAGAGCTAATACATGCAATATAAACACGGACCTTCGGGACGTGTGCTTTTATTAGGCTAAAACCAAGCGATCGCAAGATCGTTATTATGGTTGAACTCTAGATAACTTGCAGATCGTATGGTCTTGTACCGACGACAGATCTTTCAAATGTCTGCCCTATCAACTTTTGATGGTAGTATTTAGGACTACCATGGTTGCAACGGGTAACGGGGAATCAGGGTTCGATTCCGGAGAGGGAGCCTGAGAAACGGCTACCACATCTAAGGAAGGCAGCAGGCGCGTAAATTACCCACTCCCAGCCCGGGGAGGTAGTGACGAAAAATAACAATACAGGACTCATATTAGAGGCCCTGTAATTGGAATGAGTACACTTTAAATCCTTTAACAAGGACCTATTGGAGGGCAAGTCTGGTGCCAGCAGCCGCGGTAACTCCAGCTCCAATAGCGTATATTAAAGTTGTTGCGGTTAAAACGTTCGTAGTTGAACTTGTGCTTCATACGGGTAGTACAACTATAATTGTAGTCTGTACTATACCTTATGTATGTAAGCGTATTACCGGTGGAGTTCTTATATGCATTAAATACTTGTATTTATGTATATTCCTCCTATTTAAACCTGCTTCAGTGCTCTTCATTGCGTGCTGTTGTAGGCCGGTACAATTACTTTGAACAAATTAGAGTGCTTAAAGCAGGCTCCAAATGCCTGAATATTTTGTGCATGGAATAATGAAATAAGACCTCTGTTCTACTTTCATTGGTTTTTAGATCAAGAGGTAATGATTAATAGAAGCAGTTTGGGGGCATTAGTATTACGACGCGAGAGGTGAAATTCTTGGACCGTCGTAAGACTAACTTAAGCGAAAGCATTTGCCAAAGATGTTTTCATTAATCAAGAACGAAAGTTAGAGGTTCGAAGGCGATCAGATACCGCCCTAGTTCTAACCATAAACGATGCCAGCTAGCAATTGGGTGTAGCTACTATTATGGCTCTCTCAGTCGCTTCCCGGGAAACCAAAGCTTTTGGGCTCCGGGGGAAGTATGGTTGCAAAGCTGAAACTTAAAGGAATTGACGGAAGGGCACCACCAGGAGTGGAGCCTGCGGCTTAATTTGACTCAACACGGGAAAACTTACCAGGTCCGAACATAAGTGTGTAAGACAGATTGATAGCTCTTTCTCGAATCTATGGGTGGTGGTGCATGGCCGTTCTTAGTTCGTGGAGTGATTTGTCTGGTTAATTCCGATAACGAACGAGACTCAAATATATTAAATAGATGCTTTCAGGATTATGGTGTTTGAAGCTTTTATAGCCTTCATTCATGAACGCAGTAAAATGTGTGAGTGTTTGAATGTGTTTATAAAGGTGGAGCCGTACCTGTTGGTTTGTCCCATTATAAGGACACTAGCTTCTTAAATGGACAAATTGCGTCTAGCAATAATGAGATTGAGCAATAACAGGTCTGTGATGCCCTTAGATGTCCTGGGCTGCACGCGCGCTACAATGAAAGTATCAACGTGTATTTCCTAGACCGAGAGGTCCGGGTAAACCGCTGAACCACTTTCATGCTTGGGATTGTGAACTGAAACTGTTCACATGAACTTGGAATTCCCAGTAAGTGTGAGTCATTAACTCGCATTGATTACGTCCCTGCCCTTTGTACACACCGCCCGTCGCTACTACCGATTGAATTATTTAGTGAGGTCTCCGGACGTGATCACTGTAACGCCTTCTTGTGTGTTACGGATGTTTCGCAAAAGTTGACCGAACTTGATTATTTAGAGGAAGTAAAAGTCGTAACAAGGTTTCCGTAGGTGAACCTGCGGAAGGATCATTAATGTGTTCCTTACCGTTAAATCAAAAACACAAAAGAGTGTTGTGCTCGCTCGTTTTTTATTATTCAAAAGAATAATATAAACAGCAGCGCACACTCACAAAAAGCAAATATATAATAGAACTCTACCTATACACACTCTATTGTGTGTTGTGGTATTGTATTCTATATCTAAAAAAAAAGAACATACATATATTTTATATATGATGTTTTAATGAAAAAAAGCGTTGGATATATGGTATCAAAATGTTTTCTCGTCATCTTATTAGTGACGTTCTTTAATAAAAATAAAAATAAAAATATATATATAGAATTCTGGCAAAAATTTTATAAAATCTTAAAACACAACACAAAACAAACAAAAGCGCCAAGCGCGCATTGAAAAATCCATAAACATAAGCTGGCTTGGCATATCATGCTGGGGGACATGATATGCGTGAATATTTCCTAATCAACTCATGATCATGTTTTAAGGCGGGCATATCATGAGGTAGCAAAATTTTTCGTCATCTAATTAGTGACAGACAAAATGTATGGTTATATTTAAATAAAATGGAATAAAATATATTCCATTGGGAGACACATTATGAAAATAATGATGTCTCTATACTACTCGTCATCACCATCTCTACTTATTAAAGAAAAAAAGAAGAGAATTGTGGTGGTGGCGTGTATTTGTTTAGTATGGGGCGGCTAAACACAAAACGTGAAAAGAAGACAAACCGAAATCAATAAGCAATTTATTGCAAATAGAAGAAAGTGCATTATTATATTATACATTATATGTATAAAAATGGTATCAAAATGTTTTTTGTCATCTAATTAGTGACATTATTATTATATTTTATGATCATAAAAAATTGGTAAGGATCAAAAAATAACATACAATCATAGTTGTACTTGTATAAGAATTGATTTAATTTTTATATAAGTTAAAAGTTCTTCTTTTTTTTTGAAGAGCTTAAGACATTCGCAACATATTTTGTATGTTAAAAAAAAAAAAAAAAACACACACATTATTGAAGGAATTGATATATGCCAATTGAATTTTGGTGTATTTTTGATTTCTTTCAATAAATATATTAATGACTTTTGTTTATGAAAAATAAAAAAAATTTATCACTCTAAGCGGTGGATCACTTGGCTCATGGGTCGATGAAGAACGCAGCAAACTGTGCGTCATCGTGTGAACTGCAGGACACATGAACATCGACATTTTGAACGCATATCGCAGTCCATGCTGTTATGTACTTTAATTTATAATTAGAGTGCTGCTTGGACTACATATGGTTGAGGGTTGTAAGACTATGCTAAATAAGTTGCTTAATAAATTTATTATTAATAATAAATTTAAAGCACATATTGTATTATTGGATATTGAAATAAAAAAGATATATTCATAATACTAATAGCTAAGATACAAATATAAAACCTCTCAAATGAATAAAATCAGAGTATTTTATTATTATATACATATATATGTGGTGTATATAATATAAATTCTTTTTTTATTGAGGAAGGTCTAGCATAAAATATATATTATATGTGTTTATGAACTAGAATTGCCTCTTTAATAAAAAGAATTTTTTTTTTATTTAAAACGTTTAAGAGAAAAAAGAAATGATTTTTATATTCATGGTTTTATTGTATATATATTATATATATATATATTGGATTTATACAACCTCAACTCATATGGGATTACCCCCTGAATTTAAGCATATTAATGAGGGGAGGAAAAGAAACTAACAAGGATTTTCTTAGTAGCGGCGAGCGAAAAGAAAATAGTTCAGCACTAAGTCACTTTGTCTTTATGGCAAATGTGAGATGCAGTGTATGGAATGTCAATTTTCTAGTATGAGAAATTAACGATTTAAGTCCTTCTTAAATGAGGCCATTTACCCAAAGAGGGTGCCAGGCCCGTATAACGTTAATGATTACTAGATGGCATTTCCAAAGAGTCGTGTTGCTTGATAGTGCAGCACTAAGTGGGTGGTAAACTCCATCTAAAACTAAATATAACCATGAGACCGATAGTAAACAAGTACCGTGAGGGAAAGTTGAAAAGAACTCTGAATAGAGAGTTAAATAGTACGTGAAACTGCTTAGAGGTTAAGCCCGATGAACCTGAATATCCATTATGGAAAATTCATCATTATGAATATAATATTTAAAACAATATTATTATTAATGGTGTGTATTTTTTTTTCCATAAAAGGACATTGTAATCTATTAACATGCTATTGGAAATTTATCATAAGATCAATGATGCGTAAGTTTATTCAAATTATTTTGCTTGCAATTTAACATAGAATAAATGCTCTTGATTTGATAAAGTGTTGATAGATTTATTATATATAGTGCTTAAATATATTTATATATATTTTATAATAGCATATTAATCATTGATTTTTATGTTTATTATATGCACTTATATGATTAACAATGCGAAAGATTCAGGATACCTTCGGGACCCGTCTTGAAACACGGACCAAGGAGTCTAACATATTTGCAAGTTATTGGGTATATATAAACCTAATAGCATAATTAACATAACTTTATTATTAATGGGATTAGTTTTTAGATCTGTTTGTAATGAATGGTATCTATTAATTCAATCCCGGGGCGTTCTATACAGTTATGTATAATAATATTTATATTATTTATACCTCTAACTAGAGCGTACCTTGAGCATATATGCTGTGACCCGAAAGATGGTGAACTATACTTGATCAGGTTGAAGTCAGGGGAAACCCTGATGGAAGACCGAAACAGTTCTGACGTGCAAATCGATTGTCAGAATTGAGTATAGGGGCGAAAGACCAATCGAACCATCTAGTAGCTGGTTCCCTCCGAAGTTTCCCTCAGGATAGCTGGTGCATTTAAAATTTATGTAAAATAATCTTATCTGGTAAAGCGAATGATTAGAGGCCTTAGGGTCGAAACGACCTTAACCTATTCTCAAACTTTAAATGGGTAAGAACCTCACCTTACTTGGTATGAAGGTTGTGGTTGTGATATAATGTGCCCAGTGGGCCACTTTTGGTAAGCAGAACTGGCGCTGTGGGATGAACCAAACGTAATGTTACGGTGCCCAAATTAACAACTCATGCAGATACCATGAAAGGCGTTGGTTGCTTAAAACAGCAGGACGGTGGACATGGAAGTCGTAATCCGCTAAGGAGTGTGTAACAACTCACCTGCCGAAGCAACTAGCCCTTAAAATGGATGGCGCTTAAGTTGTATACCTATACATTACCGCTAAAGTAGATGGTTTATGTTCAATTTCGGTTGGATAATAAACTTTGAAACTTTAGTGAGTAGGAGGGTACAATGGTGTGCATGGAAGTGTTTGGCGTAAGCCTGCATGGAGCCGCCATTGGTACAGATCTTGGTGGTAGTAGCAAATAATCGAATGAGACCTTGGAGGACTGAAGTGGAGAAGGGTTTCGTGTGAACAGTGGTTGATCACGAGTTAGTCGGTCCTAAGTTCAAGGCGAAAGCCGAAAATTTTCAAGTTATAATGAAAAATGATTTTTTTTTAAACAAAAAAGAAAATTGTTTAGTAATTAAACACTTGAATAATTTTGAACGAAAGGGAATACGGTTCCAATTCCGTAACCTGTTGAGTATCCGTTTGTTAATAAATATGGGCCTTGTGCTCATCCTGGCAACAGGAACGACCATAAAGAAGCCGTCGAGAGGTATCGGAAGAGTTTTCTTTTCTGTTTTATAGTCGTACTACCATGGAAGTCTTTCGAAGAGAGATATGGTAGATGGACTAGAAGAGCATGACATTTACTGTTGTGTCGATATTTTCTCCTCGGACCTTGAAAATTTATGGTGGGGTCACGCAAACTTCTCAACAGGCCGTACCAATATCCGCAGCTGGTCTCCAAGGTGAAGAGTCTCTAGTCGATAGAATAATGTAGGTAAGGGAAGTCGGCAAATTAGATCCGTAACTTCGGGATAAGGATTGGCTCTGAAGATTGAGATAGTCGGGCTTGATTGGGAAGCAATAACATGGTTTATGTACTCGTTCTGGGTAAATAGAGATTCTCGGATCTTGTTCCCCGGATAGTAGTTACGTAGCCAATTGTGGAACTTTCTTGCTAAAATTTTTAGGGAATTATCGCAAGATATATTCCTTTTAAATTATAACGACTATCAATTAACAATCAATTCAGAACTGGCACGGACTTGGGGAATCCGACTGTCTAATTAAAACAAAGCATTGTGATGGCCCTAACGGGTGTTGACACAATGTGATTTCTGCCCAGTGCTCTGAATGTCAAAGTGAAGAAATTCAAGTAAGCGCGGGTAAACGGCGGGAGTAACTATGACTCTCTTAAGGTAGCCAAATGCCTCGTCATCTAATTAGTGACGCGCATGAATGGATTAACGAGATTCCCTCTGTCCCTATCTACTCAGTCTGTATCGTGCATTCAAAGCGAACAGTTGTGTCGACGGAAGAATTATTTCGTGGTGTATTTTACGTGTATTTTTAAATACGGGTGAAATTGTTTGTGTTAAAAGAGTGTGTGGGTTTACCTGCGCTGGTTATTGTGAGTGTACAAGAGATACTTAAGGGTTGATTCTTGTACTGAGAATAAGAGAGAGAGAGCGAGAGAAGGAGAGAAAGAGAGCGAGAGAAGGAGAAAGGGAGAGAAGAAAAGGAAAGAGCCGACGTGTACCTGAGCACGTGTATATTTTTATTACACAAGGGTTTTTCCTTGTGTGCGGCTGGTAAACACTGTACAAAATTCTTACGAATTTTGTTTGGAGAATAGACGGCTACCTGGAACACGTGGAAAATTTATACACGGGAATTTTCCATTGTGTATAGATTTGCTGCATTGCTGCTATAGCCGTACTAATATTATTATAAATAATATTAGGGCGTAGTGGAGGATTTCGTTGGCAATATGCCTGGTGAAAAGGCCAAAAAGGCCAAAGACGGAAATGGGCGCCGATTGTCGGATGCCAGTAGTACGATTAATGGAGCAATGCCACCACCGCCTCCGCCCCCACCTGCAGCGGGGAAGAAGAAGGTGGATGCTGGGATTGACGATGATGAAGTGACGGTGGAGTCGATGATGGATACCTCGGAGGTTCAGAAGCGGACCAAGCCGGGGTCCGCGTCGGTGAGCGATGGAGATACTGAGGAAGGTTCGAGGATAAAGAAGCCTAGAAAGGAGGCAAAGAGGAAAAATGAGAAGAAAAAGGAGGCTGCCGGGGACGGAACTGAGTCAGATGGCTGCTTAGGAGATGTACGAGGTAAGTGCAAGAGTAGAATAGTTGGTGATGGGAGCTTATTTGTCTCGATGGGGGAGATTACGGATAAGTTGAGGATTTTCTTGGGCGAGATAGGAATTGGGGCGGCTGCACAGCTCAGGGCGTTGGAGATTATTGTGCAGTTGGAGAGATTCATGGGAAGTGTCATTGAAGACAATCGGTTGATGAAGGGTCGTTTGGATCTCATCGATGAGATGGCTAGGCGGGAAGGTAGGCCTGTTCCTGTTCGTGTTACTGGGCAGGGTGCTGGTCCTGTTGTTGGGACGACGGTTGCACCGGTGGTCTCGGCCCCTGTGGCGAGACCTGCCGCGGCTGCTATTGTGTCTGGGCCTGTGGCTGCTACTCCGGTGGCTGGACCTGCTGCCGTTCCGATTGGGCCGGTGGAGACCTGGTCGGTAGTGGTCAGGGGGGGGAAGAATAAGCTTTCCTCAAAACAGGTTGTCAACAAGGTGATGGATGAGGTTGCTCCCACTCTGGGCGTGCGGGTCCACGAGGTGCGGCCGACGAGGGATGGCGGTGCCATCATTCGGACGCCATCGGTTGCTGAAAGGAACCGGGTGGCTGGGAATGCCAAGTTCGGTGAGGTTGGATTGGAAGTCTCTATTAAGGACAAGCTTGGTCCGAGGATAGTGGTCTGTGGGGTTAAACCTCGGATCACTCAGGAGGAATTTATTGAGGAGCTCTATGAGCGGAACCTCAAGGGGAATATGTCGCGTGAGGTTTTTGATCGGAGCGTGAGGCTCATCGGTGGACAATGGAAGTCCGATCGGGGTCCGATTGACGTTGTCCTCGAGGGTACCGACAAGGTGATGTCGACCCTTCGGAAGAATGGTTGCTGTTACGTGAAGTGGTTTAGTTTCCATTTGCGGGAATATGAACCTGTCATGATGTGTCGCAGGTGCTTGTCCTTTGACCACAGGGTCAGGCAATGCAGTTATAAGAGTGGAGTTTGCCGCAGGTGTGGACAGGTGGGGCATCTGGCTTCGCGCTGTGGAAACGCGTTGCACTGTCGCAACTGCGAATTCAACGGCAGGCCTTCGGGTCATTCAATGGTGTCTATGTCGTGTCCGACATATTCCAGGTTGGTTGATAGGGCGAGCTTGAGGCATTAGTTGGGATGTTTAGGTGTCTCCAACTAAATTGTCAGGGTGCGTTGGCGGTGATGAGCGAATTTAGTGTCGCTCTTGGGAATATGGGGGGCTCTATTGCCCTTGTTCAGGAGCCTTATACTGTGGGCGGTGAGGTGAAGGGTGTTCCTCGTTGGTTTAGGGTGTTTCCTGATCTGGCGGGTGACGCGGCGATTTTGGTGAATGATTCCGGTCTTGTTTGCACTGTTATTGGCAGGAGCAGGGGTGGGGTCTGTGTAGAGGTAGAAGGAGAATTTGGTAGGGTGCGTTTTGTCAGTATTTACTGCAGGAAGAGAGAGGATTTAGGGCCATATTTGGATTTTATGGATTCTATTTTGTTAGGTGATTGTAGTACCCCCGTGGTCCTGGGCCTGGACTCGAACGCGGTCTCGTCCTTGTGGTACAGTAAGATGCCTGGCCATGCGCACAGGTATCCGTCTTACTCAAGGGGGATCGTGCTCGGGGAGTGGTTACTCGCTCGAGAGGTGAGTGTGCTGAACAGGCCCAGTGAATTGTATACGTTCGATGGTCCCAATGGGGAGAGCGACATTGATGTCACCATTGCGAATAGGTTGGCATTGGAGCATTTCGATTTCCAGTGGAAGGTGTGTGATGGATTCGGTGTGAGCGACCACAGTCTCATTGAGATTGTCTTCGCCCGGAGGGGGCATCGGCTGGTGGAACCGGAGGTCGTCAATCGGTGGCGCAATCGTGCTATAGATTGGGTCCATTATCGGGACTGCTTCAGGGAGGAGGCGATATCGGTGAATATCGACGAATTCAGGCAGCTATCTGTTGATGAACAGATTGGCAGATTATACGGGTGGCTAGGCACCGTTAATGATGCCCTGCTTGGTAGATACCGGGCCACTAATCCCAGGAGGGTGCAATGGTGGACTCGTGAACTGACGGATATGCGGAGACATGTCCGACACCTGCGGAGGAGACTTCGGAGGGGTAGGCGTGCTGGTGTTCCTGACTTGGCTGAGCGCAGGACTGAGTATCTGCAGAGGCTAAGGGAGTATAAGGACAGGATTTTGGCTGTTAAGGAAGCAGATTGGAGGAGATTTGTGAGGGATAACAGGGATGACCCTTGGGGCCGGGTTTATCGTGTCTTCAGGGGTAGGAAAACTGTAGAATTGTCTTCACTTCAGGTTGGTGACAGGGTGTTGTCATCTTGGGGTGAGTGTGTAAGGGAACTCTTGGGTGTTTTCTTTCCGGAGGCGGCTGACTCCGGGGATGGCCCGTTTGCTGCTGCTAGTGTGGACCCTCCGGGCTTGGAGCGGTCTGAGATTGAGCTAGGTGTTTCTAGGGTTAGGAGTAGAAAGGCTCCGGGTGTGGATGGGATGACTGGAGAGATGTGTAGGAACATCTGGAAGGCCATTCCGGAATACCTGGAGTCGATTCTAGGGAAATGTGTTGGTGAGGGTTATTTTCCCAGGGAGTGGAAGGTCGCCCGCGTGGTAATTCTCCTGAAGTCTCCTGATAAGGTGCGGAGTAATCCGCGCTCTTATCGGGGCATCAGTCTTCTCCCGGCATTTGGAAAAGTGCTAGAGAGGATTATGGTGTCTCGACTGAAGGAGGTTTACAACGAGGGAATTAGTGACTACCAGTATGGATTTAGGGAAGGTAGGAGTATTGAGGATGCTTGGGATCATGTCAAGCATAGTGTAGTTTCGAGTTCTGCGAAGTATGTCTTGGGCATATTTGTGGACTTTAAGGGCGCCTTTGATTACCTATTGTGGGACAGGGTGCTTAGGAGGTTGGCTGAGGTTGGCTGTAGGGAATTGGGCCTTTGGGCTAGTTATTTTCAGGGTAGGAGAGCTTGCGTTGCGGGTGCGGGCGGCATGGTTTGGAAGGATGTGGTTCGTGGTTGTCCACAGGGCTCCATATGTGGTCCATTCATTTGGAACCTCATGATGGATACCCTGCTGCGTCAGCTGGCCGCTTCTTTTAAGCTGTGCGCGTATGCGGATGACTTGCTTATCCTTGTTGAGGGTCGGTCTCGTGCTGAACTTGAAAGCAGGGGTGAGCAGGCCATGCGCATCGCGTGCGAGTGGGGACAGAGCGTTGGTGTCGATATATCAATGGAGAAGACGGTAGTTATGCTACTTAAGGGAAGGTTGTCGGCTGGTAGACCTCCGCTCATTTGGGCGGGTGGTGTTAGGTTGAGGTATGTGACGGAGGTGAAGTACCTCGGGATTTCTATGACCGAGGGGATGAATTTCCTTGTGCATATCCAGAGGGTAAGGGATAAGTTGACCTGTGTGATGGCGTTACTTAGGCGTATCCTAAGGAGTGATTGGGGCCTTAGCAGACGTGCTGTTCGGACCATATACGGTGGATTATTTGTTGCATGTGCAACTTATGGTGCATCGGTGTGGTACGGAACGGTCAGGTCTGTTTGCGGTCGGCGTGCTATACTTGCTTGTCAGCGGGTTGGCTTGCTGGCGTGTGTTCCGGTCTGTAGGACGGTGTCAACTGATGCATTGCAGGTTTTGATGGGTGCGCCGCCTCTTGATTTGGAGGTGCTGCGGCGGGCGACTGCGTTCAGACTCAAGAGGGGGTTGCCGCTTCTGGAGTCTGATTGGATTACTGCTGCTGATCTTGCGGACAGGGGTGAGAGTGGTCTTTCGTCTGTCTTGGATGAGATTGTTGTCAGGGAATGGCAGGAGCGCTGGGATGCCAGCGAGAGAGGAAGGGTGACGTATGGTTTTGTGCCAGATGTTAGGTTCGTTTTGGAGCGTCCGGACTTTGGTTTCGGCTTGAGTCTGGGTTTTCTGTTGACAGGGCACGGGTCGCTTAATGCATTTTTGTATAGAAGGGGCCTTAGTTTGTCGGCTGATTGCAGTTGTGGAATGGGGCCGGAGGATTCACGGCATGTGTTGGTTGAATGTTCGCGCTATTCGCGTATACGTGATCTGGGGGCGATGGGAGTAGTTATCAGAGGGGATGTAGTGGACGTCAGTGGGACGTTGCGGTCAGATGAGACCCTGCGGAGGCTCGGCGAGTTTGCTCGTGCTGTCTTCAATAGTAGGGATGCTGTTGTAAGGGAGTAGGTTTCTTTCTTTAGGGTTTGTAGTGGGGGTGGTATTGCTGACTTCGGTCCGGTGTGTATTGCCCGGGTAGTGTGTTTGGAGTTGCTTGTGGGTGCTTGTTGCTGATTTTGGTCTGCTGCGGGCTGCTCGGGTGTTGGTTCGGGTCTGGTATGGCCTGGTGGGTGATTGGTGGTGTTGCTGTATTGGTGACCAGTCCGGAGTCGTCTGGGACTTACACTGGTAGTAGCCTCTGTGCTACGAGGCCTGACCGGAGGCTTAATTCTGGTACCACGGGAGTCGGGAGCCCCAGGGACTGCGGTCCCTGCCCGGCTATGGTGAGGCCCCCTAGTGGGAGCAACGTGGTGGCTGTGGTTTGTCCCCAAAATCGCGGGGAGAGCTTCGGCTCGGTGTGGAGTTACACTCTTAACCGGGTGCCGTGACCCTTAGAACGGTAGGAGTTTAGATAGTCTCCGGCACTTAACCAAGGTGTGGGGTCATGTCCAGATAACATGGCTTCGAATTTGGTACTCACCGGTGATTTTCATCATAGGTGGGGGCGTTGGTTGACGCATTGTATTCACCCGTGCCTCGGGCACCGTGGGGTATGCCAACGTGGCGAGACTCACGTTAAACTGTGACATTTCTGTCCCTATCTACTGCAGTCTGTATCGTGCATTCAAAGCGAACAGTTGTGTCGACGGAAGAATTATTTCGTGGTGTATTTTACGTGTATTTTTAAATACGGGTGAAATTGTTTGTGTTAAAAGAGTGTGTGGGTTTACCTGCGCTGGTTATTGTGAGTGTACAAGAGATACTT
Organism: Wohlfahrtia magnifica; assembly: GCA_023159175.1. NCBI lineage: Eukaryota > Metazoa > Arthropoda > Insecta > Diptera > Sarcophagidae > Wohlfahrtia > Wohlfahrtia magnifica. The sequence goes on along the minus strand of JAKWBJ010000170.1, from coordinate 9,429 downwards.
AAGGGTTGATTCTTGTACTGAGAATAAGAGAGAGAGAGCGAGAGAAGGAGAGAAAGAGAGCGAGAGAAGGAGAGAGGGAGAGAAGAAAAGGAAAGAGCCGACGTGTACCTGAGCACGTGTATATTTTTATTACACAAGGGTTTTTCCTTGTGTGCGGCTGGTAAACACTGTACAAAATTCTTACGAATTTTGTTTGGAGAATAGACGGCTACCTGGAACACGTGGAAAATTTATACACGGGAATTTTCCATTGTGTATAGATTTGCTGCATTGCTGCTATAGCCGTACTAATATTATTATAAATAATATTAGGGCGTAGTGGAGGATTTCGTTGGCAATATGCCTGGTGAAAAGGCCAAAAAGGCCAAAGACGGAAATGGGCGCCGATTGTCGGATGCCAGTAGTACGATTAATGGAGCAATGCCACCACCGCCTCCGCCCCCACCTGCAGCGGGGAAGAAGAAGGTGGATGCTGGGATTGACGATGATGAAGTGACGGTGGAGTCGATGATGGATACCTCGGAGGTTCAGAAGCGGACCAAGCCGGGGTCCGCGTCGGTGAGCGATGGAGATACTGAGGAAGGTTCGAGGATAAAGAAGCCTAGAAAGGAGGCAAAGAGGAAAAATGAGAAGAAAAAGGAGGCTGCCGGGGACGAAACTGAGTCAGATGGCTGCTTAGGAGATGTACGAGGTAAGTGCAAGAGTAGAATAGTTGGTGATGGGAGCTTATTTGTCTCGATGGGGGAGATTACGGATAAGTTGAGGATTTTCTTGGGCGAGATAGGAATTGGGGCGGCTGCACAGCTCAGGGCGTTGGAGATTATTGTGCAGTTGGAGAGATTCATGGGAAGTGTCATTGAAGACAATCGGTTGATGAAGGGTCGTTTGGATCTCATCGACGAGATGGCTAGGCGGGAAGGTAGGCCTGTTCCTGTTCGTGTTACTGGGCAGGGTGCTGGTCCTGTTGTTGGGACGACGGTTGCACCGGTGGTCTCGGCCCCTGTGGCGAGACCTGCCGCGGCTGCTATTGTGTCTGGGCCTGTGGCTGCTACTCCGGTGGCTGGACCTGCTGCCGTTCCGATTGGGCCGGTGGAGACCTGGTCGGTGGTGGTCAGGGGGGGGAAGAATAAGCTTTCCTCAAAACAGGTTGTCAACAAGGTGATGGATGAGGTTGCTCCCACTCTGGGCGTGCGGGTCCACGAGGTGCGGCCGACGAGGGATGGCGGTGCCATCATTCGGACGCCATCGGTTGCTGAAAGGAACCGGGTGGCTGGGAATGCCAAGTTCGGTGAGGTTGGATTGGAAGTCTCTATTAGGGACAAGCTTGGTCCGAGGATAGTGGTCTGTGGGGTTAAACCTCGGATCACTCAGGAGGAATTTATTGAGGAGCTCTATGAGCGGAACCTCAAGGGGAATATGTCGCGTGAGGTTTTTGATCGGAGCGTGAGGCTCATCGGTGGACAATGGAAGTCCGATCGGGGTCCGATTGACGTTGTCCTCGAGGGTACCGACAAGGTGATGTCGACCCTTCGGAAGAATGGTTGCTGTTACGTGAAGTGGTTTAGTTTCCATTTGCGGGAATATGAACCTGTCATGATGTGTCGCAGGTGCTTGTCCTTTGACCACAGGGTCAGGCAATGCAGTTATAAGAGTGGAGTTTGCCGCAGGTGTGGACAGGTGGGGCATCTGGCTTCGCGCTGTGGGAACGCGTTGCACTGTCGCAACTGCGAATTCAACGGCAGGCCTTCGGGTCATTCAATGGTGTCTATGTCGTGTCCGACATATTCCAGGTTGGTTGATAGGGCAAGCTTGAGGCATTAGTTGGGATGTTTAGGTGTCTCCAACTAAATTGTCAGGGTGCGTTGGCGGTGATGAGCGAATTTAGTGTCGCTCTTGGGAATATGGGGGGCTCTATTGCCCTTGTTCAGGAGCCTTATACTGTGGGCGGTGAGGTGAAGGGTGTTCCTCGTTGGTTTAGGGTGTTTCCTGATCTGGCGGGTGACGCGGCGATTTTAGTGAATGATTCCGGTCTTGTTTGCACTGTTATTGGCAGGAGCAGGGGTGGGGTCTGTGTAGAGGTAGAAGGAGAATTTGGTAGGGTGCGTTTTGTCAGTATTTACTGCAGGAAGAGAGAGGATTTAGGGCCATATTTGGATTTTATGGATTCTATTTTGTTAGGTGATTGTAGTACTCCCGTGGTCCTGGGCCTGGACTCGAACGCGGTCTCGTCCTTGTGGTACAGTAAGATGCCTGGCCATGCGCACAGGTATCCGTCTTACTCAAGGGGGATCGTGCTCGGGGAGTGGTTACTCGCTCGAGAGGTGAGTGTGCTGAACAGGCCCAGTGAATTGTATACGTTCGATGGTCCCAATGGGGAGAGCGACATTGATGTCACCATTGCGAATAGGTTGGCATTGGAGCATTTCGATTTCCAGTGGAAGGTGTGTGATGGATTCGGTGTGAGCGACCACAGTCTCATTGAGATTGTCTTCGCCCGGAGGGGGCATCGGCTGGTGGAACCGGAGGTCGTCAATCGGTGGCGCAATCGTGCTATAGATTGGGTCCATTATCGGGACTGCTTCAGGGAGGAGGCGATATCGGTGAATATCGACGAATTCAGGCAGCTATCTGTTGATGAACAGATTGGCAGATTATACGGGTGGCTAGGCACCGTTAATGATGCCCTGCTTGGTAGATACCGGGCCACTAATCCCAGGAGGGTGCAATGGTGGACTCGTGAACTGACGGATATGCGGAGACATGTCCGACACCTGCGGAGGAGACTTCGGAGGGGTAGGCGTGCTGGTGTTCCTGACTTGGCTGAGCGCAGGACTGAGTATCTGCAGAGGCTAAGGGAGTATAAGGACAGGATTTTGGCTGTTAAGGAAGCAGATTGGAGGAGATTTGTGAGGGATAACAGGGATGACCCTTGGGGCCGGGTTTATCGTGTCTTCAGGGGTAGGAAAACTGTAGAATTGTCTTCACTTCAGGTTGGTGACAGGGTGTTGTCATCTTGGGGTGAGTGTGTAAGGGAACTCTTGGGTGTTTTCTTTCCGGAGGCGGCTGACTCCGGGGATGGCCCGTTTGCTGCTGCTAGTGTGGACCCTCCGGGCTTGGAGCGGTCTGAGATTGAGCTAGGTGTTTCTAGGGTTAGGAGTAGAAAGGCTCCGGGTGTGGATGGGATGACTGGAGAGATGTGTAGGAACATCTGGAAGGCCATTCCGGAATACCTGGAGTCGATTCTAGGGAAATGTGTTGGTGAGGGTTATTTTCCCAGGGAGTGGAAGGTCGCCCGCGTGGTAATTCTCCTGAAGTCTCCTGATAAGGTGCGGAGTAATCCGCGCTCTTATCGGGGCATCAGTCTTCTCCCGGCATTTGGAAAAGTGCTAGAGAGGATTATGGTGTCTCGACTGAAGGAGGTTTACAACGAGGGAATTAGTGACTACCAGTATGGATTTAGGGAAGGTAGGAGTATTGAGGATGCTTGGGATCATGTCAAGCATAGTGTAGTTTCGAGTTCTGCGAAGTATGTCTTGGGCATATTTGTGGACTTTAAGGGCGCCTTTGATTACCTATTGTGGGACAGGGTGCTTAGGAGGTTGGCTGAGGTTGGCTGTAAGGAATTGGGCCTTTGGGCTAGTTATTTTCAGGGTAGGAGAGCTTGCGTTGCGGGTGCGGGCGGCATGGTTTGGAAGGATGTGGTTCGTGGTTGTCCACAGGGCTCCATATGTGGTCCATTCATTTGGAACCTCATGATGGATACCCTGCTGCGTCAGCTGGCCGCTTCTTTTAAGCTGTGCGCGTATGCGGATGACTTGCTTATCCTTGTTGAGGGTCGGTCTCGTGCTGAACTTGAAAGCAGGGGTGAGCAGGCCATGCGCATCGCGTGCGAGTGGGGACAGAGCGTTGGTGTCGATATATCAATGGAGAAGACGGTAGTTATGCTACTTAAGGGAAGGTTGTCGGCTGGTAGACCTCCGCTCATTTGGGCGGGTGGTGTTAGGTTGAGGTATGTGACGGAGGTGAAGTACCTCGGGATTTCTATGACCGAGGGGATGAATTTCCTTGTGCATATCCAGAGGGTAAGGGATAAGTTGACCTGTGTGATGGCGTTACTTAGGCGTATCCTAAGGAGTGATTGGGGCCTTAGCAGACGTGCTGTTCGGACCATATACGGTGGATTATTTGTTGCATGTGCAACTTATGGTGCATCGGTGTGGTACGGAACGGTCAGGTCTGTTTGCGGTCGGCGTGCTATACTTGCTTGTCAGCGGGTTGGCTTGCTGGCGTGTGTTCCGGTCTGTAGGACGGTGTCAACTGATGCATTGCAGGTTTTGATGGGTGCGCCGCCTCTTGATTTGGAGGTGCTGCGGCGGGCGACTGCGTTCAGACTCAAGAGGGGGTTGCCGCTTCTGGAGTCTGATTGGATTACTGCTGATGATCTTGCGGACAGGGGTGAGAGTGGTCTTTCGTCTGTCTTGGATGAGATTGTTGTCAGGGAATGGCAGGAGCGCTGGGATGCCAGCGAGAGAGGAAGGGTGACGTATGGTTTTGTGCCAGATGTTAGGTTCGTTTTGGAGCGTCCGGACTTTGGTTTCGGCTTGAGTCTGGGTTTTCTGTTGACAGGGCACGGGTCGCTTAATGCATTTTTGTATAGAAGGGGCCTTAGTTTGTCGGCTGATTGCAGTTGTGGAATGGGGCCGGAGGATTCACGGCATGTGTTGGTTGAATGTTCGCGCTATTCGCGTATACGTGATCTGGGGGCGATGGGAGTAGTTATCAGAGGGGATGTAGTGGACGTCAGTGGGACGTTGCGGTCAGATGAGACCCTGCGGAGGCTCGGCGAGTTTGCTCGTGCTGTCTTCAATAGTAGGGATGCTGTTGTAAGGGAGTAGGTTTCTTTCTTTAGGGTTTGTAGTGGGGGTGGTATTGCTGACTTCGGTCCGGTGTGTATTGCCCGGGTAGTGTGTTTGGAGTTGCTTGTGGGTGCTTGTTGCTGATTTTGGTCTGCTGCGGGCTGCTCGGGTGTTGGTTCGGGTCTGGTATGGCCTGGTGGGTGATTGGTGGTGTTGCTGTATTGGTGACCAGTCCGGAGTCGTCTGGGACTTACACTGGTAGTAGCCTCTGTGCTACGAGGCCTGACCGGAGGCTTAATTCTGGTACCACGGGAGTCGGGAGCCCCAGGGACTGCGGTCCCTGCCCGGCTATGGTGAGGCCCCCTAGTGGGAGCAACGTGGTGGCTGTGGTTTGTCCCCAAAATCGCGGGGAGAGCTTCGGCTCGGTGTGGAGTTACACTCTTAACCGGGTGCCGTGACCCTTAGAACGGTAGGAGTTTAGATAGTCTCCGGCACTTAACCAAGGTGTGGGGTCATGTCCAGATAACATGGCTTCGAATTTGGTACTCACCGGTGATTTTCATCATAGGTGGGGGCGTTGGTTGACGCATTGTATTCACCCGTGCCTCGGGCACCGTGGGGTATGCCAACGTGGCGAGACTCACGTTAAACTGTGACATTTCTGTCCCTATCTACTCAGTCTGTATCGTGCATTCAAAGCGAACAGTTGTGTCGACGGAAGAATTATTTCGTGGTGTATTTTGCGTGTATTTTTAAATACGGGTGAAATTGTTTGTGTTAAAAGAGTGTGTGGGTTTACCTGCGCTGGTTATTGTGAGTGTACAAGAGATACTTAAGGGTTGATTCTTGTACTGAGAATAAGAGAGAGAGAGCGAGAGAAGGAGAGAAAGAGAGCGAGAGAAGAAAAGGAAAGAGCCGACGTGTACCTGAGCACGTGTATATTTTTATTACACAAGGGTTTTTCCTTGTGTGCGGCTGGTAAACACTGTACAAAATTCTTACGAATTTTGTTTGGAGAATAGACGGCTACCTGGAACACGTGGAAAATTTATACACGGGAATTTTCCATTGTGTATAGATTTGCTGCATTGCTGCTATAGCCGTACTAATATTATTATAAATAATATTAGGGCGTAGTGGAGGATTTCGTTGGCAATATGCCTGGTGAAAAGGCCAAAAAGGCCAAAGACGGAAATGGGCGCCGATTGTCGGATGCCAGTAGTACGATTAATGGAGCAATGCCACCACCGCCTCCGCCCCCACCTGCAGCGGGGAAGAAGAAGGTGGATGCTGGGATTGACGATGATGAAGTGACGGTGGAGTCGATGATGGATACCTCGGAGGTTCAGAAGCGGACCAAGCCGGGGTCCGCGTCGGTGAGCGATGGAGATACTGAGGAAGGTTCGAGGATAAAGAAGCCTAGAAAGGAGGCAAAGAGGAAAAATGAGAAGAAAAAGGAGGCTGCCGGGGACGAAACTGAGTCAGATGGCTGCTTAGGAGATGTACGAGGTAAGTGCAAGAGTAGAATAGTTGGTGATGGGAGCTTATTTGTCTCGATGGGGGAGATTACGGATAAGTTGAGGATTTTCTTGGGCGAGATAGGAATTGGGGCGGCTGCACAGCTCAGGGCGTTGGAGATTATTGTGCAGTTGGAGAGATTCATGGGAAGTGTCATTGAGGACAATCGGTTGATGAAGGGTCGTTTGGATCTCATCGACGAGATGGCTAGGCGGGAAGGTAGGCCTGTTCCTGTTCGTGTTACTGGGCAGGGTGCTGGTCCTGTTGTTGGGACGACGGTTGCACCGGTGGTCTCGGCCCCTGTGGCGAGACCTGCCGCGGCTGCTATTGTGTCTGGGCCTGTGGCTGCTACTCCGGTGGCTGGACCTGCTGCCGTTCCGATTGGGCCGGTGGAGACCTGGTCGGTGGTGGTCAGGGGGGGGAAGAATAAGCTTTCCTCAAAACAGGTTGTCAACAAGGTGATGGATGAGGTTGCTCCCACTCTGGGCGTGCGGGTCCACGAGGTGCGGCCGACGAGGGATGGCGGTGCCATCATTCGGACGCCATCGGTTGCTGAAAGGAACCGGGTGGCTGGGAATGCCAAGTTCGGTGAGGTTGGATTGGAAGTCTCTATTAGGGACAAGCTTGGTCCGAGGATAGTGGTCTGTGGGGTTAAACCTCGGATCACTCAGGAGGAATTTATTGAGGAGCTCTATGAGCGGAACCTCAAGGGGAATATGTCGCGTGAGGTTTTTGATCGGAGCGTGAGGCTCATCGGTGGACAATGGAAGTCCGATCGGGGTCCGATTGACGTTGTCCTCGAGGGTACCGACAAGGTGATGTCGACCCTTCGGAAGAATGGTTGCTGTTACGTGAAGTGGTTTAGTTTCCATTTGCGGGAATATGAACCTGTCATGATGTGTCGCAGGTGCTTGTCCTTTGACCACAGGGTCAGGCAATGCAGTTATAAGAGTGGAGTTTGCCGCAGATGTGGACAGGTGGGGCATCTGGCTTCGCGCTGTGGAAACGCGTTGCACTGTCGCAACTGCGAATTCAACGGCAGGCCTTCGGGTCATTCAATGGTGTCTATGTCGTGTCCGACATATTCCAGGTTGGTTGATAGGGCGAGCTTGAGGCATTAGTTGGGATGTTTAGGTGTCTCCAACTAAATTGTCAGGGTGCGTTGGCGGTGATGAGCGAATTTAGTGTCGCTCTTGGGAATATGGGGGGCTCTATTGCCCTTGTTCAGGAGCCTTATACTGTGGGCGGTGAGGTGAAGGGTGTTCCTCGTTGGTTTAGGGTGTTTCCTGATCTGGCGGGTGACGCGGCGATTTTAGTGAATGATTCCGGTCTTGTTTGCACTGTTATTGGCAGGAGCAGGGGTGGGGTCTGTGTAGAGGTAGAAGGAGAATTTGGTAGGGTGCGTTTTGTCAGTATTTACTGCAGGAAGAGAGAGGATTTAGGGCCATATTTGGATTTTATGGATTCTATTTTGTTAGGTGATTGTAGTACTCCCGTGGTCCTGGGCCTGGACTCGAACGCGGTCTCGTCCTTGTGGTACAGTAAGATGCCTGGCCATGCGCACAGGTATCCGTCTTACTCAAGGGGGATCGTGCTCGGGGAGTGGTTACTCGCTCGAGAGGTGAGTGTGCTGAACAGGCCCAGTGAATTGTATACGTTCGATGGTCCCAATGGGGAGAGCGACATTGATGTCACCATTGCGAATAGGTTGGCATTGGAGCATTTCGATTTCCAGTGGAAGGTGTGTGATGGTTTCGGTGTGAGCGACCACAGTCTCATTGAGATTGTCTTCGCCCGGAGGGGGCATCGGCTGGTGGAACCGGAGGTCGTCAATCGGTGGCGCAATCGTGCTATAGATTGGGTCCATTATCGGGACTGCTTCAGGGAGGAGGCGATATCGGTGAATATCGACGAATTCAGGCAGCTATCTGTTGATGAACAGATTGGCAGATTATACGGGTGGCTAGGCACCGTTAATGATGCCCTGCTTGGTAGATACCGGGCCACTAATCCCAGGAGGGTGCAATGGTGGACTCGTGAACTGACGGATATGCGGAGACATGTCCGACACCTGCGGAGGAGACTTCGGAGGGGTAGGCGTGCTGGTGTTCCTGACTTGGCTGAGCGCAGGACTGAGTATCTGCAGAGGCTAAGGGAGTATAAGGACAGGATTTTGGCTGTTAAGGAAGCAGATTGGAGGAGATTTGTGAGGGATAACAGGGATGACCCTTGGGGCCGGGTTTATCGTGTCTTCAGGGGTAGGAAAACTGTAGAATTGTCTTCACTTCAGGTTGGTGACAGGGTGTTGTCATCTTGGGGTGAGTGTGTAAGGGAACTCTTGGGTGTTTTCTTTCCGGAGGCGGCTGACTCCGGGGATGGCCCGTTTGCTGCTGCTAGTGTGGACCCTCCGGGCTTGGAGCGGTCTGAGATTGAGCTAGGTGTTTCTAGGGTTAGGAGTAGAAAGGCTCCGGGTGTGGATGGGATGACTGGAGAGATGTGTAGGAACATCTGGAAGGCCATTCCGGAATACCTGGAGTCGATTCTAGGGAAATGTGTTGGTGAGGGTTATTTTCCCAGGGAGTGGAAGGTCGCCCGCGTGGTAATTCTCCTGAAGTCTCCTGATAAGGTGCGGAGTAATCCGCGCTCTTATCGGGGCATCAGTCTTCTCCCGGCATTTGGAAAAGTGCTAGAGAGGATTATGGTGTCTCGACTGAAGGAGGTTTACAACGAGGGAATTAGTGACTACCAGTATGGATTTAGGGAAGGTAGGAGTATTGAGGATGCTTGGGATCATGTCAAGCATAGTGTAGTTTCGAGTTCTGCGAAGTATGTCTTGGGCATATTTGTGGACTTTAAGGGCGCCTTTGATTACCTATTGTGGGACAGGGTGCTTAGGAGGTTGGCTGAGGTTGGCTGTAGGGAATTGGGCCTTTGGGCTAGTTATTTTCAGGGTAGGAGAGCTTGCGTTGCGGGTGCGGGCGGCATGGTTTGGAAGGATGTGGTTCGTGGTTGTCCACAGGGCTCCATATGTGGTCCATTCATTTGGAACCTCATG
>JAKWBJ010000169.1:780000-1176199 GCA_023159175.1 Wohlfahrtia magnifica | reverse complement strand
ACATTCCAGTTGTCCAATATTAAGTTACTTGATATTCTTCTGTTGTCGTTCTTTATTCTTTATTCGTTCTTTATTATTCGTTCTTTATTGCACGGAACTTAAATCTACAGTTTATCACAGGTACTTGGTTCTCATATTGCACGTCTCCTATGGAGTCTCTTATTTCCCTCATACTATTTACAAAATGGTTATTAAATTTTTCAGTCATTTCAAAATCACAGATTTGATCACATTTTTCGGTTCTTTTATTTTTTGCTACATTTTTTTTTGGTTATACTCGCATGTATTAGCAATCTTATTGCTTGTAAATTTATTCCTTTCATTTCCAATTTTAACTTTATAAGTGTTCCTAATTAATTATTAACTATTCCATGACGAAATTGTATTTTCAAACAAAGTTTTTTGATATTTTAAGATTTTCTCTCTTCTTAACATTTTTAGTTCGTTGCTAAACCATTTATTATTATTATTATTTTCGTTCACTTTCATTTTTACTATAAATTTTTCAGTTGTACGTTCAAAAATATCATCATAATTGTAAACGCATTCGTTTATATTATTTATTTCATTAAATTCTAAAGGGTCCGCCAAATAATTTTTTTTTTTTTTTTTTTTGAAAATGCTATAAAAAACTACTGAATATTTTTTCAAATTTCTTTTTTTATTTGAAAGTACAATCCTTCCGGTTAATAATGGAAAATAATTTCATTCAAATGGCTGCCTCGGCTGGCCATGCAGTAGCCTACACGATCGGTCTAATTTTTAAGCACAATATCGATTGTGTGCAGCTTTATTTCACAAATGGCTTCACGAATATTTTCCTTTAAAGCGTCAATTGTGTCTGACTTGTTGGCGTAACACTTATCTTTGACGACACCACACAAATAATAGTCCAACGGTGTCAAATCGCAGCTCCGAGGTGGCCAAACGACATCAGCTCTGCGGCTGATAATGCGATCTTCAAAAACAGGGCGCAAAACATCGAGCGTAGCTTCGGCACGTAGCGCCGTCCTGTTGAAACCAATTGTTGCTAATATCCTCCTCTTCAATTTTTGTGAACAAAAATTCATTCAACATGGGTCGATAACGATCGCTATTGACTATAACGGCCACTCCTTGCTCATTTTCGAAGAGAAATGGCCCAATTATGCCTCTGGACCAGAATCCGCACCAAGCAGTGACTCGTCTTGGGTGTATCGGCTTTTTAATATATGCCTGCGTGTTGTCTTTGCCCCAAAGGCGACAATTTTACTTGTTTACATACCCGCCAAGATCAAAATGAGCTTCATCTGAACACATCGCACACATTCTGCAACATTATCATGATTTTCAAAGTAATGTCGCAATATTTCCCAGCGTTGTTCAAGCGTATACACAACCATATTGGTTCTGTCAAATCAGACATGAGCTAAGTGTTACCATTCACGAAATAAGCACTAGTTGAAAAAAACGTTAGATGGCGGACCCTATATTTGGGAGTTATTTATAAACTTGAAGGAATTTAAAAATATAAGGAGGATTTTAATTCCTAACTCGGTATTAAAATAAAGCTTGAAGTGGTAAAATGAGCACTAAATATATTTTTGATGCTTCTTTTGGTATTACATTTAATCAAATAAGAATATTTATTTTTAGTAAAATAAAATATTTAGCCAATTCGGTGTTAATTCTATTCCAAGCAATCATTAAAAGAATATAAAAAACACTTTCCGGTTTTAGATTTAAACTATTTTGGTAAAAAATTTGAATTTAATACCAAAACTGTCTAGGTTGTAAACCACAAAGTTTTAAAATTAAACTACAACTTTTTACTGTGTACTGTATAAAAATGATATGCATTAAAACTATAAACCGTAGGTCATGCGATTTTGAGGTACCCAACATAGTGGCTCATCTAGATACACAAAAGATTTTCATTGATATACAGAAAACTGGATAGACTGACGTATATGTAAATAAAAGTGGTGCACAAAATACACAAAAACTAATGCGTAATATCCCCTAGTCTACTACATATTTGTAATTTATTATATTAATCAAAGGAAAGTTTTATTTTAACCGTTTACAAATTGCTGTATGTATGCGTGTTTTAACCACAAAAAAGTTAATAATTTCAACTGGCAGTGGAATATTTTCAAATAAACAAGAGGTAAAAACAAATAAATAAGTCAATTTTTTTTATTAAACAAAAAATATAATTTAATAAAAAAAATTAAAAATTAATTAAATAAAATAAAAACAAAGCCAAATTATGGTTTATATTTATTCATTATTTATTATCTTTATATTTATATTTATTTATTTATTAAGTTAATTCTTTTTTAACCGCAAAATATTCATAAAAAAATATTACAATCAAATAAATAAAAAAAATCCATTAACAAAAGAAAAAAGAATTAACAATAACAGTCTTTTTAAATTTAAAATAATAATAAAAAAACAAAACAAAACTTATAGGTAAATGTACTTGTACGAGTACTTTTTAAAACAAAAACAATAACAAAAAAAAAACATTATTTTCAATAAAAAAATTGAAAAAGGAAAAGAACTTATTTCCGGCTTGTAAAAAAAAATTCAAATTCAACATTTCAAATAGTGTTGAGTAGGGGGTATATTAATACCCTTTCCTTTTTTTTCAATGATTTAATGCTGCTTTGTTTGGATTCAAATTATTGAAACATTTTCTACTTTTTTTCGTTTAATTTAAATTTAATAAAATTTACTAAAAAAAAAAAAAAAACAGAGTCCGTGCTTAAAGACAAATTAAAACTTATTAAGTTCGTCTATATTACTATGATGTCTATACTATGATTCGTTTTTAAGTTATAAGCTATAAGCTATGATTGTGAGAAGCAGAAATTGAAGCTATGATTGATTGAATTTATGATTCAAGTTAACCCATACGCTATACATAAAGTGTGGGCAAATTTGAGGTTAGGAAGTAAATTAAAAAAATTCAGTTTTATTCATACCAATATAAATGCAAAAGGAAACGCCGTCAGCAGGTTTCAGCAGGATGGCGCTACAAGCCACACAGCCAGCCAACCAATTCAGTTATTGCATTAAAAATTTCCCGGTCGCGTAATTTCTCGATTTGGTGATGCCAATTGGCTGCCTCGTTCTTGTGAATCAACGCCGCTTGATTATTTTCTAACGGGTCCGCCATCTAACGTTTTTTTTTCAACTAGTGCTTATTTCGTGAATGGTAACACTTAGCTCATGTCTGATTTGACAGATAATTAGTTTTATCCTTCCGCTGAACGAATATGGTTGTGTTACGCTTTTTTCGCTTCGCTAAGTGGGCCTGCGATCGACTTAGAGAAGATGCCGATTTTCCCAAAAAAAAAATCATATTTTGAGATGAAGCTCATTTTGATCTTGGCGGGTATGTAAACAAGCAAAATTGCACAGAAAACCCGCACGCATACATTGAAAAGCCGATACGCCCAAGACGATTCACTGTTTGGTGCGGATTTTGTTCCAGAGGCATAATTCGAAAATGAGCAAGGAGTGGCCGTTACAGTCAATGACGATCGTTATCGGGCCATGTTGAACGAATTTTTGTTTACAAAAATTGAAGAGGTGGATATTAACAACATTTGGTTTCAACAGGACGGTGCTACATGCCACACAGCTGAAGCTACACTCGATGTTTTGCGCCCTGTTTTCAAAAAAAAAATTTATTTGGCGGACCCCATATGTGGTTATTTGAAAGACTGAGTTTACGTGAACAAGCTACAAACAACTGACACACTGAATGATGAAATTAGGCGCTGCATTGAGGAGATAAGCGAAGCTTTGCTGCAAAATGTGGTTCACAATTTTATGAAAAGAGCGGAAGTCTGCTCGACATCATATTACATTTTTAATTCCCATATTTCTATTTTATATTGGTATGAATAAAACTGAATTTGTCAAAAAAAATGTATTCTTGAGCCAATTTACTTCCTAACCTCAAATTTTCCCACCCTTTAAAAGGCAAATTTCACACTCAATGCCACTCTTTGAAATTCACTGAATTTGATCAATTTTGAAGTTAATTTCGAAGATGTTGGCATACAGTTCAATTGAGTGTAGTCTCCATAACCGCCACACAAAATTTCAATCAAAAGTCAAACGATTTTAATTTTGTCCGAGAAAATTCCTGCGAAAAGCCAAGGTACAAGAGCAGATCTATATTTTTGTATTTCCAAAGCAGTAATGAAATAGGAAGGGAAAATATCTTTAGCGCAACAGTCACGTGGTTGTCACCAGATCAAATGGCAAGAAACCAAATTGATCATGTTGTGATAGACGGATGGCATTCATCCAGTGTGTTGACGTATGATCGATCCGAAGAGCATACATTGATTCGGATCATTACCTTGCGGCAGCAAAAGTTTGCATCCGTCTGAATGTATCTGACAGAAGAAAGCATACCTTATCCCGATAATGGCAAACTATTGCCCACTCAATGAAAAAAGCCGCAAAAACCATACTTAGGTACCAGGAGTATCATAATGCTACTGGAGCGAAGAATACGACATACAGGGCAACCATACTGTCAATAGCAACTCGCCAAGCGAGTGAAGGTATTAGAAGAAAAGGAGGGGCGGGAAACGTCTATTACGCAAGAGGAAGGGAGAAATGGAGAGACGTGAGTGTGAGCAAGCAGGAGTCAAAATGAAGTCCGAAAATTATACAAAAGAGTGAAGTTTTGTTGGGAGATGGTTTTGTTACAGGCACATCCTTCTGCAAAAATGAAGAAGATAATCCGGTGACAGAGACAGATAGTGTGCTGAAGATATGGAAAGCACTTTTTTTCCAGCTGTTGTGGTATCCGATAGTCACGTCGAGCAGGACACCCCAGAACCAATTCCAGCTGACGATATTAAGTACATACTAGGGAGATCGAATTGTTATTATTCGACCGGTTTTTTTGGTTTTGTCGAATACGCTTTTTTTAAATATTTATTTTTCGAATACCGAATAAACCGGTTATTTTAACACCAATAACCGGTTAATTTAAATATGTATAATTTTTATGCGTTTTTATATTTTTTATTGCAAATATGCTTATTGTTTAAGCACTTTTTAAATTTAATATATGTATGACATCTTATTTTTATATGTATGACAACCGTGAATGTCTCACAAAGAGCTTGAAAACCGTGGTAGATCGAAAAAGACATGCTCACTTAAGCAACAATAACCTTTTCTCATTTTCTCTAAATAAATATTAATTTTTTATATATAGTCAACTAGACCCATTGAGAGGGATCTACAAACGCCAGCTCCGAACGGCAAATGATTTAGTTAGTCAAGCTTTTCACAGCATAAATACTGATAATCGGTCGCTAGCAATGTTGTGAATTGATACCGCTGTTGCTAGTTGTCAAATGGTGTGGTCTGAGGTTAAACAAAGGAATCCTTGGTTGATAGGATGACGTCTTACCTAACATGCCAGAGTGGCTCACGCTATTAAATACGTGGTACATGCATTCATGTTTCTACAGATGTCCTCTGAAGTGTAAATAATTTGGAAATCGATGAAAAGGCTAAGTCTAGATATATTGAGTGACCCTAAATACTAAACTAAATATGTATATAAGATTGGCGTTATTGTGCAACTAGACGCTGACAAATAAAAACTTTTACAAAATACGCTGTAAGTAATTAATCACTGGTGAAATATTTAGTCATTGCGTTGTCTAGGAGGAAATATCCGTTAAGGCCTTTAAAAGGCCAAACGTTGTTCTAACATAATTACTTGCTAGAAACTACAACATGGGACAAAAATTTATCAATTTTATTTGCTAATGCAACAAGAATTGAAAAGAATTTTATTTTAATAAAAAAAAGGGTTGACCGCTTATGTAAGTAACTTTTAACCCAAAATCATTTTTCTTTTTTCATTATAACTTTTCGAATTATGCGAAAACCGGTTTCTTAAGAAACGAATAATCAGCCATCTTAGTATACACCGCCTAGCCAAATAACAAGGGAGCAGGAGCCGATGGGTTACCAACTAACTGTTAAAGACAGGAGGCGAGACGCTGATCAGGTGTATGCCTCAACTTACTTACGCAATTTGAAAGGAACGCATATCCAACGATTGAAAACTCAAAAAAATAAGTCCCCTACCCATCGCATTGACCAATCTGCGTTGGCGGAGAGCACCTGTATCGTATTAACCATGAGCTGTATAGGCAATATGCCAACATTGCCATAGTAAAGCACATTAAATTACCACGATTACGTTTGCGTGTGGTGTAGTGGTTAGAGCACAAGCGACGCAGCAGAAGACAAGAAAAAAGAAAAAAACTTAATTGTGGCTTCGAGTGTTCAATAACAGAGGCTTCAACTTCCCTAGAGACAACTTCATTTAAAAAATAATGAAGAAGAAGCCCCCTGACCATCTAGCTTTTACTGGATGATGACAAACATCAGACGAATTATCAGGAAAAAACGCCAACTACTGGGAAAAAAATTAAAATACTAAAGTAAAGATCACCACCAATTAAATTAGCAAAAATATTCACCACTACACAATCATATGGAGGGGGCTACAGTGGATTAATCATCTACTTAGCTTGAAGAAACCACTTGATTAATGAGATTGAAGCAAAGTAATGGATGCTTTGTGGAAAGCCAGATGGGTGACGGAGAAAAAAGAACTTTTGCTAGGTCATGTTGTGAGATGGACTAAAAGTCATTTGAGTAGGAAGCAGAAGGGGATGGCCAAAACTCCGATACAAAGATCAAGTCGAGTCAAGACATCTCGAAACTTTGTGTCAGAAATTGGAAAAGATGCAGAAGATCGTGACGCTTGAAAATCTCTTCTATGGTATGTTAGGTCACTGGAGCAAACACTCTGCGACGGCCACCTATGTAAGTAAGTAGGTAAAGTTTAAAAATTGTTGTTATTTCCTTAAGGAACATAGGGCCTCAATGATTTCTTACCACTCTTTTTTATCTACTGCAATAAACTGCAGCTCGTTTCACGTTTTTTTATCTTTGCTACATCGATGTTTTGAGGGTTCCACTCTATAGCGTGTCCCGTAAGGTCGTTCTTCGCACTGCATGTTCAATCCAACACCACTTGCGCTTTCGTATTTCGGATGCCAAGGGCTTACCCGCACTCTGTCCACAAGCGCTCGTTTGAGATAGTGCTCGGGTCGAAAACGGTTAGTATTCCACGGAGACAGCGGTTGATAAATACTTGCACAACATTAATGTCGCACTGCTTTGCATTCCACGACTCACATCGAAAAAGAGCAACTGATTTTATACATCTGTTGAAAATATTAATTTTGGTCCGTTTGGAAATATGAGAGGATTTCCAGATATGAATTGAATTGCCCGTAAGATTGCTTGGCTTTATTTATGCTGTTTACAACGTCCTCTTTCGAGGACTTTCGGACAAAACGACTCGACCCCTTTTACTTGTTGTGTGTTTGTGGTGTTCTTTCTCATACATACCCTTAGTTTTGTTGATTATAGAACCGCATGTTGCATATTCGCCTTCGATTCTCTTAAGTTTCGAAAGTAAGTAAAGTAGAAACCATCCAAGAACCATACTGCTAATGTTATCTGTTGTTTACTCTGGTCAATTGAATTCTTTTTAATAGAGATTCAAGACAGACAACTTTACCAGATCTATTGCATTGCCTCGCATACATAGTCCACGTAATGCTCTATAGCAAACCAGCCAAAGTTTCTAAGAAAGTCTTTCAGGCCTATAAAAATCACCTTATTTTTAAAACAAACCTCCTGCGCTATGTTAAATAGTTAAATTGAATGTGTTGATTTTAATAACTATTAAAATTCCCAGAAATATTCGAAATAAAAAGTCATTGTCAGAAATGTTTGAATAGAATTTCTTTTTTTTACTGTTTGAATTCAGACTTCATTAATGATTAATGATACGATAAATTGCTTTTTTTTCATTTTTGTTGATTTATTAAGAGTTAATTTCATAAATGTTTATAATGTTTTTAAAAGAGTAGAAAAAAAAGAATTGTTAAACATTTTTTTTTCAATTCCGTCTTATGTAATAATAATTAAATATTTCTAAGACCAGGAATTACCAATTTTAAATAGCATTTAAGGTTTCAAGAATTTATTCTTTTTAATATTTATATGGTACTTCATTTAAAAGGTTTAAATAAAATTCAAGCAAAATTTTTCTTTCGCTTTTAAGTTAAAGAATTACATGTCAAATGATCACGTATTACAAAGTAATAATCGATGCTTAAACTATGGATAAAATTGTTGGAGATATAAAGAAATAAATACATATCTCATAACATAAAATATGTTATTAAATTTTAAAAAAAATATTAAATCGCATTCATACGTATGATAAACTGATACTATACAGTGGTGGACATTGTGTTAGCACATTTCATTTATGCTGCATATTTTTTTTCTATGCATTAGTGAAGTATTTGTATATGGTGTGTCAAGTATGTACCGTAACTTCTTTTTATTTTCTTTAGCGGTCAGCAATTTATCACATTTTAAAAATTTTTATATTCTTCACCAATTTTTTGTTTAAAATCTTAAATTTAGTGAATTTTTAATTTCTAAAGTTTTAATAAAAACCATAAAACAATAAATAGAAATGGGTCAAGGTAAATGGTGCACAAAAGCATTTTTTTTCTCCGATACTCCTCTAGAGAGCATATTGGCCTTGCACAAAGCATCCATTGTTTTGTTTCAGTTTCTTTAATCAATTTGATCTTTCAAGCTAATTAGATGATTAGTCCACTCTAGCTTCCTCCATATAATTTTACGTAGTGGTGAAGATCCTTGCTAAGTGGTGGTGATCATTACTTAGCATTGTAATTTTTTCCCAATGGGTGGTGTGTTTTCCTGCTCAATCGTCTAATGTTTGTCATCATCGGCAGAGGTATGCGGGAAGGTCATGGTGGCTTCTTCTTTATTTTTTTTTTAGATGGAGTTGTCTAGATGGAAATTGAAGCCACTTTATGAAATATTCGACACCACAATTAAATGTTTCTTCGTCATGTCCTCTGCTGGGGAAATAAACTGGGGACGAATCATCATCTATGACACTGCTTCCCTATTAATCTGCTACAAAAGATGATGTACAACGCATTAGTTTATATTCAAGGTCATGGGACATACAAAAGTATAATACAGTGACTCCTCTATTTTTATAACCTCAGTTGCAGGCTTCTTTAAATACTCAACTAAAATTCAAAAGGAGTTTTCAAAAAAATTTGGTATTGACATCTCCTCGCGAACAATTAGAAAAAGGAAAAATCGAAAAGAATTGCTTGGATGCATTCTGCAACTAAAGCACACATATCAAAGAAGAACTTGAAGTCCCGAATTTTATTTTACTGTCAGTATCCAGAAAAGCTACCGCTCTTTTGGAAAATTGTCGTCTGGAGAGACTAATCCAAATTCTCTGGATTTGGATCTGATGAAAAATGTTATGTATGGCGTGCTTCTAACTTGCAACATAGCCCCATCTACACATCAATGTCAGTAAAGCATAGTGCCGGAAATTTGATGGTTTTGGGTTACATTTTCTGGGCACTGTGTTGGTCCTATAATCAATATACGCAAACGGATCGATACGCTTATAAGCCAATACTTTTGAACACAACGACTCCATTTGCGGAGGAAAACATGCCACGTAGGTGGCATTTTATGTATAATTATCTAAAACACATTTCACGTACAGTGAAGTGTTGCTTAGAGCAAAATAGAATCGATATTTTTGATTGGCCAGCTAAATCACCAGATCTCAGCCCTATAGTGAACAAATGGAATGATGTAAAGCAACACATTACTGTTGTTAAACCTAAAAACTTTAATACCTAATGGACAGAAATCCAAAACGAATGGGGTAAGCAATACCCAAAGGAACACTTTTTCTCCGTCACTCCTCTAGAAAGTAAATTGGCCTTCCACAAAGCATTCATTGCTTTGT
Organism: Wohlfahrtia magnifica; assembly: GCA_023159175.1. NCBI lineage: Eukaryota > Metazoa > Arthropoda > Insecta > Diptera > Sarcophagidae > Wohlfahrtia > Wohlfahrtia magnifica. Next base: position 1,166,253 of record JAKWBJ010000169.1, on the reverse strand, counting down.
TTCAGTTTCATTAATCAAGTTGATTTTTCACCCTTAGATGATTAAATCCACTGTAGCCCCCTCCATATTGATTGGTGGTGACTTTACTTTAGAATTGTAATATTTCCAAGTAGTTGGCGTTTTTTCCTGATCATTTTGCTGGAAGATGAGAGGGGCTTATCTGTTTTTAGATGCAGTTGTCTTGGAGGTAAAGTTGAAACCTCTTTATTAAACGCTCGAAACGAAACTATAATTAAATTATTTTGTCATCTCCTCTGCTGGAGCTCGAACCTGACTCGCTTGTGTTGTTATGCGTGCGCTCTAACCACTACACCACGCCAACTCCAAAGGAACGTTATTTAGTCTTAAATAAAATAAATAATAATAATATTTTTGTTGATTTTTGTTTTTTTTTTGCCGAGAAAATTTTTTTTAATTTAATTTTGGTATCAAAATGTACACATAGGTAATGCGCTTACTCGTAAATCATGTCCACCGCTGTATAACGTACATATATAAAGATAATTGCGCAAGTAATAAAATTAATGACATTTTTAAAACTATTTTAGCAGCTACAATGTTTGATTTATCTGTCCATCTGTCTATTAATTTATCTGCCTGGCAGTCCGCCTGTCTGTCTGTGCTTAACTAGAGACATTTTATTTGATTTCTTTTTTATTCATAAAGCGTCAACGCTATTGAAACGTCAATAACAAGAATTTATTTTTATTCACTTTAATATATTTTATTAATTAAATCAGAGAGAAAAAATATTTTTTTACAGTTTTTAAAATTAACTTATTAACTAAAAAATCTATTCTCATCTATGCATCCGTAAAGTTCAAGACCAAGGACATGGAATAAACTTAAATCAACATAACTAAAGTGTTATTGCACGAACTGTAGGTATGAAACTTAGTATTTAAGTAACAGATTTTAAATTTATAAAACATAAATTACGCATAATTTAACTATAATTATAAGTAAATAAATAAATAATATTCTTTGTTTTAAAATTAAGTATTTACGCATTTAAAAAAAGCAAGAAACAAGATTTACTCGTATGCGTGTTTTAAAATACAACATGTTTGTGTTTTTCTAATAAAATGTAGGCTTAATATGCATATTATGAAGTCAAGAACCCCAATACTATTAAACCTACTTTAGAATTTTAGAGTAAAACAATTACCATAATAAAGTTAAGTATGCAAAGTTTGTAAACATTTCAACGTTTACACTTGCATATTCACTCTAATAATAGAGCAACCCTTTAAATTGGGAATAGGAATTTAGAGGAAGTTTCATCTATTTGCTATCTCGGTAGCATCTTTTTGTCATCTGGTGTATACATTCGAAAGTGACATTCTGCTGATGATTATCTAATGTTGACTTTTGACAGAGATTGAGCCATTCTCTGGCCAACTAAACACTCTGTGGCGACCACCACACATCTCTTACAACATGAAAATTAACATTTTTAAATGTGTAAAATACTTTTTCACATGGCTGTGAGACATGTAACACAACAGTGAGGAATGTCAATTCCGGGCAGGCATTTGTCAACGATCTACGACGCATTCAGAAAATATTCTGGCCAGACATAATGTGCAGGTATTGCTTAAGGCAAAGATCACACCAAGTTTCAATAAGAAAGGAAATTAAAAGAAGGATGGATTACTTGAAGGAAGAAGCTGCTGACAGCACTAATGTCTGACAACACAATAATAAAGCTTGACATTTTTTGCATACACGTACACGTGCTATTTGTTTTGTTTACAGTGAGTTAAGAAAAATAAATTAACCAAAAAATGGAAACTACAAGAAAAGGTTTTCGTTGGATAGTTATATAGTTAATAGTTAATAATAGTGGTATAGTTAATTCAATCGGTCCGTGAAGGTCGTCCAAAATCGATTGTCGTGATACAAAACATTGATGCAGTGCGTGAATAGAAAATGCAAAATCGCCATGTGACATATTGTGAGATAGAGGCATACTTGCACATTAGTTCCATTTCAATACATACGATTTTTCATGAAAACTTAGTTGTATATAAAATTTGATCTCGTTGGATAACCCTATAATTTATCAATCGTTCAATAAAAGGCTCACGTCGATTGGTGTAAGGAAATGATTGAAAAGGCGTATATAAAATCGTGGCAGGTGACGAATCATGGAAATATGCGTATGAGCCGGAAACAAAAAAAAAAGCACAGCGAAGCCAATGGTCGCCTGTTTCTTCGGCCGAATAGGTCATGTGGCTACTGTTCCGCTTGAGCAACGTAGGACGGTCAATTCTGAGTCTTCGTTAAATTCGTAACACCAACTGACGAAGACTAATCATTCCCCATCATGACAATGAGAGCTCTCACACATCTCGTCAAACAAGTGAATTTTTGAGCAGTCAAAACATCGAGTTGATGTCTCATTCTTTGAACAGTCGTAATTTGGCTCCCAATTAAATCTTCTTGTTCCTGAAAATTAAAGGTAAACTGTGTGGTCAACGATTTACGAACGCTGAAGAAGCAGTTGAAGCGATCAAGAACCATATTTTGTATGTGTCTCAAGAGGAATGGAAAAACTACTTTGAGAAATGGTTTGAATGAATGCAAAAGTATATTGATCATCAAAGGAAATATTTTGAAAAACAATAAAACCATTTTCAATAAAAAATATTTGTTATTATTTGCTATTATTGAAATATAAATGGTACCCCTCGTACAAGCAACCAAAAAGCAATGACCAGAATTGGGCTAAAGAGAATGTATCGTGTTCTGTCATAAAATCTTATTTCGCGTAAGGCAAGTTTTGCTGCACTAGCCTTATATTCCTCCCGATAACCATTTGACTAAGTTTTTGACCGATAAGCCAAAGAAGTTCTGCAGCGATGGAAGTATGAAGTTTAAGTCAAGTTTAAATCATAAAGAAATAAAGAAATATATTTTTAATATTAATATATTAATTGTAGGATATTTCTAACAATAATGTTTAAATATGATTACGGACATGTGGTCGCCACGACTGGTGCGTACAAGGCCCAATCTTGAACATCAATATTCACCAACTTTTCGCAGCATATGCGTCCGTATTTTGCCAATAGCTCTTCGAATGTTGGTTTCTAGGTATTCAATTGTCTTTGGTCTATTGACGTAAACAAGTGACCCTACATAACCCCAAAGAAAATAATCTAATGTGGTTAAATTACACGATCTTGGTGGCCATTACCTGAAAATACACTTTCATCAAAAGTTTCTTTTAGTACATCAATTGTAGTGCGCGCTGAGTGGCATGCGGCTCCGTCCTGTTGGATCCACATATCAGCAAGATTAATGGCAGCTAATTGAGGTATGAAAAAATTTCTAATCATATTTCTATTAATGTATCCACACGATTAATCGTTATTCGATTAATCAATTAGTCGGGATGTAAAATAGCAAACGTTTATGATTAGTTAGTTTTACTCTTATTTTATCTGTTAAAATTGTATTAAAGAATGGGACATGTATAAATACTTATCACTTCTTTTTGTTTTCATTACACACTTTTCGAACATAATTTTGCTTGCTTTCTGTTCAGCCGTTACTGGTTTGTTAGACACTTTAGTTAAAGTTTTTAAAATCAACCAAAATTCCGCGAGGTTCCCCAATAGCGGTAACTTTTTTAATAAAATAAAAAAGTGTGCAGTCAAATCGTGCATTCGATTGTTTAATGTTGAACTACACCAAAATGTACCAGACGATTATCCTTAAAAAGAAGAGGATGTGGATCTAAACGAAAACAATCTTCTAGACGAGCTCAACAAAACAATAAAAAGGTTATGTTTTTTCTCCTACGCTATTTCTAATATTTCGTAACGACTTTCTTCTTCTATTTGCAATCCTATCTACTCTTTCGCAGATGACAGCAACATTTGACATTCATACTCTTTTGATCATAGGCCGAGTCTATGAACGACACACTCTCAAGCAATCTGGCGAAAATCACCGAGTGAAGTGGTGCGAACAGTCTCGATTTTAATGCCAGCGAGACCCAATGTTGTTTTTTAACACTTAGACAGGGTGGTGTGTTGTCATCTGTGTCCATAGGTAATGTATATATTGAGGAATCAGATGTTTTGATGTTCTGTGCATGAAAAGTCGCTGTGGCGTTAGTAGGACGACCACATATTTCATGTGTCGAAAGAAGCATTCAAGCATTAAGACAGTGCAAGAAATACTCACTCCATCTGATCTCCTCAATATTTACAAGACCTATAATCGACCCAAAATGGTGTACAACTCTCATGTATGGGCCGGTGCTTCAAAGTCTATTTTGAAGCTCCTCCACCGTGTGTAGGAGAGGACGAAGGTACTCATTAACGGTAGAGTAGTCAACTCTATCGATTTATTAGAGTATCGTCACAATGTGATTGTTCTATCGGTACTATAACGGAATGAAGAAATAAGGGAATTAATTCCTAATAATCACATACATATTTCACGTAGTACTAGTTTTTCTCGTAGAGGGTATCCCTTTATAGTTGATTGTCCAATGAATCACACAACGCACTATGAAAAGAATTCGTTTTTTTTTTTTTGTCGCACCGTTCGTCTGTAGAACGATCTCCCTCGACAGTTTACCCTGCCACTTACGACATAAATAAATTTAATTCAAATGTCCATACTGGATTCTATCCTCCTTCTCGTTACCTATTTTCCTAGTACCAGCACAATGTACTACATGAGTAGAGGCCATCCCCTGAGTGCTGGGCTCAAAAGAAAAAAACATCGAACTCGTATTTAAATAAAACAAGCAAGAAACCAAACAGACATGTTTGTTTTTTTCCATTCGATTAAATTTTTTGGATAATTTTTTAATTGATCGAGTTATTCGAAAAACTTGAAAACCTTACTCGATTAAACGAGCAATTTTAGAAGTTTAAAATCAACAAATGTAAACGTTGAATAATTGGATACTCATACATGCTGACCATCATCTTTTTCGAAGACATATGAACCAATGACGCCGTCAGCCCATAAAGCGCACCAAACAGTAAAAATTTCTGTAAAAACTACTGTGGATGTAATGGTGTTTTTACAAAAGCTTGTGGATTATCTTCACTCTAAATGCGATAAGTCATACAACCAAAAATGGGCTTCTTTGGAGAACAATATTTTGAATGGAAATTCAATATCAATTTGTGCTTAAACTCATACGCCTAATTGTCCGCTGTGTTAGTCTATCGATAATAAATTGTCAAACTAAACTAAACAAAAAGCAACTGTCAGCTGTGAAAGCGTTTGACGAATAAAGAAGTATTGCCAACTCAAATTAATGAACCTCTCAAAAACACCTGATATACATATGTATATACATATACTTGAATGAAATTGATTATAAATGAAGAAAATTTAAATTTAAATATTTACTGATGTTATGATTATTTATTTTTAACAAAATATATGTTTTATTAAAAAGAATTTTGTTTTGAGTCTGTCTTTGTTCTATAATAAGTGGAAATTATAAAAATGATTAATTATTTAAAATTTCTTTCACAATAAAAATCCATATATCCGTATACCATATGTACGCACATATGTATGTATATAAAGTTCTTTGTAAGTTTATTGATTTGTTTGTCATTCAATCACGCGTATCCAACTGAACCGATTTTGTGGAAATATAGATCGAACTAACGAAAGTGTAATAGGGTGCTTCTTTTAAAAAATTTGAATTCGGAGACGTTAAAATGTCAAAATTAATTACTTTTCTTCTGAAATGACATGCATTTTTTTCCTAACGCTTTTGTTGGGTAACATTCATCATCCACTAAAACGTATTGTACAAAGGTACATTTTCGAAAGATGCAGTTTGGGGGGCTAATAAGGGGTAAAAGGATAATTTTTGGTTTATACCATTCCTACAAAGTTATTACGGTATATCTTGTGAACCATAAAAGATAAAGTCTTCAAGCTTTCCACATGATATTCTACTATCAATTCTGTGGACAGCTGTTTATGGTAAGTAAGACACTCTCCTACAAACCGAAAGGTCCAGGGTTCAAGCCTAGGCCAGACCATTTGAAAATTTTTAACAACGGTATCGCCTCATAACATTGCTAGCGACTGGTTATGAGTACTTACGCTATGAAAAATATCTCTAACTAATGCATCTGACGTTCGTTAGCTGACATTAAACTGTAGGCCCCTTTTAATGAGTCCAAAAAGAGAAGTCTCCCTTTTTCCATTTGGGATATAGCAGGAATTATGTATGTATGTATTCTATCATCAAGTTGCAAATTAAGTTAAAAGAAGAGTGGGTGTGGCACATCCTATCTTTTACATAAAACTTAATGTGTGTTTTTATGTATTTTTGTATATCTCTGGATAAAGTGATAATTTCTGAATTTGGTCTAAATGACTTCGTAGAAAATGTAGATCATCGGCCAGAAAATGGGCGGAATTGGACAAGTGTGCATGGTACCTTCCACACAAACTAAATATTGATTTTTGTTTATCTTGAGAGCGGTTAAAGTGTTAGTTTTTGAATTTGGTTTAAAGAACTTCGTAGTAAATACAAATCATCCTTATGTCGGTCCGGAAACTTACTGTGCAGCACCACTAACTACCATTCTCAATCCAATCAAGGATTGGGAAATTGTTAGTTGCTGAAAACACTGGAATGCCACTCTAGGGCGGCGATCAGTCCACAATTTGAGCGACACTCTAAGGTTCTGAAGTAGGGCAGATCGGACTTCAACTCCTAACGGAGTTTCTTACTGACACTGAGAGCGCTTCTGAAAGGTATGGCGATCACAGATGTGGATGGTTGTAGGCTGTCCTCGGAGACGTCAGAAACAGCAGAACACATATTTTGTGATGTGGTGTTCCTGATAGGTTTAGATGGAAATGTTTAGAGAGACATAAGATCTCATTTGATGACATATGGTTTCACATCTGCTGGGGTTCATTAGAAAGGCGCAAATCTGTTGAACAAACTATAGACAAGAAGGGGCACAATTGATCCTAAGGTTTGTAATGTTCAGCAGAAGTACCTGGCCAAGATTATAATGATGATACAAATCATCGGTCAAAAAATGGGCGGAATTGGATAAATGGGCGTGGCAAAGTAAATATTAATTTTTTTAATATTTTCAGAACTGTTATAGCAGAATTTTCTAAATTAGGTTCAAACAACTTTTTGGACAAATCACATCATCATTTAAGAAGTGGACGAGATTAGATCTGTAGGCGTGTCATTCATACTAAATATTATTTTTTTTTATATGTGGAGAACGGTAATAGTGAAAACTGCGAATGCTTAATGTTTGGACAGGAGGGGGTAAAAATGATGCAATAATTATAACAAAGATAGAGTATCTCAATAATCTCATTTATTTTAAAACAAAACTAACACAATTTCTGTGTTTGTTATTAAATAATATAAAAATATAAGTATTTCATAATCTGTGGTGGGGGTATATTGCATTGGTACTAATACTTGCAACACCTTAATTTTCTAGACTTGGGCCCTGAGCTATATTTATAGATATGTGTCCTAAACATAGCTCTATTTGTCGGTCTGTCTCAACGATATTGTAATCAAATATAATGTTTGAAGGTAAAACTTGACCTCGTAAACTGTAGCAAATTTGGCTAGCGTTTTATGGTAGGGGAATAAAAACTACAACTACAACTTTATTGTTTGTTTTCTATTTCATTTTATCTCTTATTCTTCAAAACTAGTCAGTACAATATATTCGCAAAGTGAAAGTGTAGGTGAACGTGATTAAAAACAAGGAGAATGTCAGGTAATTCATATGACATTTTTTGAAACGCACTTTTTTTGAACAAGACAGTCTGTAACAAAAGTGGCCTTGATTTGATTATTTTTTCTGATACAAAATCTAATATCCGTGTTAATCATACTCTCATAGTAAAAACATTTACTAGTTAGTTGCTGTTATTAGATCTGGAATATGTAACAGTTGGCACGTATGCTCTGTAGTACAAGTAAGTGGTATGCAATATAAACTTTCCTTTAATTTTTTTATTATTTTATTTATTAAATATTATTTTTTTATCTATCACAACAAGATTTTAATACACACTAGCCGCTGTAACAGGTGTTTGAATGAAAAAAAAAAAAAAATATATATATATATATATATATATATATATATATATATATATGTATTTATTTATATATATATATATATATATATGTATTTATGTATATATATATATATATATATATATATATTTATGTATATATATATATATATATATATATATATATATATATATATATATATATGTATATATTAAATTATATCTATTTAAAATACAAAATTTCTATCTCGAGAGAGCACCAGTGTATTATGAAGAATGTTTTATTTGTTTATTAACGATATTGTATAAAATATTTTTGTTGGCGATTTAAACTAGTTTATGGTATAATTATTATTAAAAAATTATAATTTTTTTCTTTAATATTGATAAAGAAAAACAAATACTAACAACATTGCCAATAAATATCAATAATTTTTATTCATTAATAAACATATTGAATTTATTTAAATCACAAAAAAACAAAAACAAATGTTTGCATAATTTGAATTGAATTAAAAAAAAACATCAAATTATGAAAAAAATTATCTGCAATATTTAAATTATTAAAATGTCCTTCATAGTGACGTTGGTAATGCAGACTGGAATCAATTTAAAAAAAAAGTTGGCTTCTAAATTAATTAAAGCACGAGCTTAATTTTTAAAAAGTGTGTCTTTTGGGCCATAAATTTTAAATTCTAACCAATATCTTTGACCAAGTCTAACTGAAGCTTAAAAGTTGATTTTTGTTATTGACAGAGTTTTACCAAAATATAATATAAACGACTTTTAAACGCTTTAAGTTAAATCGTAAAACTGTATAGTACATAACAGGTTATTCAATAAGTCCATAGGATAAGTAAGAAGAAAAGAACATTTTGACAAAACTCGATTTTATTATTCAACATACTATATGTAGTTGCCTTCAAGGACGATACAACGAGTATAGCGATTTTCCAACTTTTCGATAACACTGTTATAATACGATTTCTCTTTCTTGTCAAAATAAGCCTCAGTTTCAGCGACTACTTTATCATTGGACTTAAATTTCTTTCCAGCAAGCATTCTCTTGAGATCTGAAAGCAGAAAAATGTCGCTGTGGGCTAAATCAATTTTGCCATCGTTTTCATCGATATGTGACATGATTTCTGAGCTCACGCGGCACCCACTTTAAACAGAGCTTTCGCATACCCATATATTTGTGTAAACTGGACAAAAAAACAAAACACTTCACACTAAAAACTCGTTTACCTTTAATTTGCTATCGTTCATAACCAATATGTGTTTTATTATGTCTTCTGAAATAACAGCCTCATTTGGGCGTCCACAGCGCTCTGCATCGTTTATGCTGGTACAACCACGTTTAAATTCAGCAATCCACATTTCTAGCACTTGTTTCGATGGACCAGAGTTCGGGTAATGTTTATAAAGCCATTGTTTGGTTTCCACTGTTCTTTTTTTTTTCTTCAAAAAGCAATACATTATTAAAACTCGAAATTCACTTTTTTCAATTTTTTCAATAACAAAAGTTTTTTCACACAAAATGCTATAACGAATCAATAGTCAGATTGCTGTCAAATATACATATGCACGTATCGTTTTTTTTTTTTTTGTGAAATATATAAAAATATTAAATGGGCATTGGATTGAAGACTACACATAATAACAGACAATAACACCTGGTGTTACGCGTAGGTTTTTGAAACTTAATATCAGGTCCTTACTTTTGTGTGTAGTTGAGGCATTACACACTAAAAGTTGCAAATATAATTGCTGCTACTAATCATATAAACTAGAATAGAAGAAATAAGAGACATTACTGAAAACAAATACTTTGGCTTAAGAGTATCAGAAATTGAACCGGTTTACGAACTATCGGTGAACTTTGATTGGCGGCATCATCGCTTCATAGTACTTTAAACGGCGAGCATTTTAGACTGTTGATCTTTTAACCCGAATTGGATATGAGCGACACTACATGCCACTCAGCTTAAGACATTTGCTAAATGACCCATAAACCTCAGCGGCCCTCAAGACCATCGAACAAACCAGCTGCAGACTTTTGCACCATGTTATATTTCATACATAATGGCATCGATAGGCCTTTTAAACGAATAAAAAAATCTGAGTTCTTCGCTACTCCTATATTATTTATGTATGTATCTATATAATTAAAAGGCTACACATTTCCTTGTATCTTTTTAACACCCGTTTTACTGCACCGATTTTGAAACAATATATATGAGTTTTAAGCTTTTTCTATGCATATGTGCACAATATCAATAATACGGCTGTAAAATTCTTACTAACATGTAAAAAGAAAAATTTTTGTGTAGATACCCTGTCGAAAACTGAGTTAACTTAAAACTAACCTTAAGCTAACTTTTCGCAACTTATGCTGACTGACACTTGAATTACTTTTCAATGGCAGCAACTAACTATTTTATTTGTTCTAGGCGGTAGTCAATTACCCAACTCTGCATTACTTTCCAAATAGGTTAGGTTAGATAAGATGGTGGACCCCCCTTAAGGGAAATAGTCCCACTTAGGCTAGATACTTTGCGCATTGTGATGCCATGCATAAATGCCAACCCAGGGATCAAACAGTTTCCATAGGAAACCATTTAGCCTCCGAAATAAACCTTGCAATTGCGGCCACCCTTATCCTGGAGAGTTCAGTCAAAGATGACAAAAAGTAGGAGTTCAAGAACCTTCGCCTTCTGGCAGCAAGAGCCGGACATTGACACATAAGGTGACAGGTGAAAAAGACAGTCTCCTCCTCCTCTTCGAAACCAAAGCTACTGCAAAAATCATTCGAGGGAATGCCAAGTCTATCGACATGTGCGGTGTATGGCCACCCGACTTAGGGAAAGAAGATATTTAGTAGTCCTTTCGTCGAGGTTGGTCCAGCAGAGCCTGGCGATAACGCACGAGCCTTCATGCTTCCAACGATATTGAGCATCGACATAAACTGACCGGAGAATATCCAGCTTAACGGAGGCAATCGGTATAAGCTCTTGTTCGAAAGTATCATGTTCAGTACCCATCCTGTCTAATTCGTCAGCAACGCAATTCCCGACGATATCCCTTTGTCCCGGAACCCATATAAAAGTTAACCGAGATTTCCATAAGAAACCTGCGGCAATTGTGGACTAGGATAGACGTCGAGGTGACATTAGCGAGAGACCTTATCGAAGCCCGACTGTCCGAAAAGATTAGAAGATTCTCAGAGAGAAGCATGGCCTTCAGTATGGCCATGACCTCTGCCTGAAACACACTGCAATAATCAGGCTACCTATAACACTGTCATGTGTCACATCCCACTCTGCCCCGCATCTTAGAGCCGTCGGTATAAGCCTCAAGGGCATTCTGAGGGAACCATCATACCAGAATTCGCTCGTAGGTATATCAACGTGAAATCTCATATCGAGAAAGTTATGAGGGATCATGTAATCGATCCGAAGATGTCTGAGATACCCATTAACCGCAGTATGGTCAAAATCCAGATTTAGCCAGATTTAGCCTCACCGCCACCAACTTAGTCCTCTGCTTGAGAAGAAGATCGGTGGGGAGCCAGTTAAGCATAGCAAATAAGGACTTGGTTGGAGTAGATCGGAGTGCACCAGTGATCAGGACGGCAGCTTGTCTGCGCACCCTGTCTATCATCTCACAGTAACACTGATATCTACACACAGTCCACCAGATATGAGCACCGTAGAGTAGAGTTGGTTCTACCACGGCCTTATCGCAGGTCTAAGTTCCCATATTCTACCTACGGCCCTTTTACAAGTGTAAAGCGTTATGTTCCCTTCCTCACCCTATCCATTACACATTCGCTCACATTACGCGCTTTGAGAGCACTAATAATCGCCGTCGAATGGACATTGTTGAAAGCCCCCTCCACGTCGATAACTGCAGCCAGAGAGTAAAGTTTGCTCTCCAAAGCCTTCTCAACACATCCTACTAAGGAACTCAGTCGACCGAACCTATGTATAAGCGTGTTTAGCACTATTGGGAAGCGTAGGAAAGTATTTAGACTTTATTTCGTTGTCCAGACTCCTCTCCAAGGCCTTCAAAAGAAAAGATAGCAAACTTACAGGCCTGAGATCCTTCGCGATGGAAATAGAGGGTTTTCCCGCTTTGAGGATAAAAACAACCCTCGCCTCCCTCCACCTAATTGGGATATAAGAGTACTGAAGACAAGGAATCACCATATCAGATGTTTCCTGAAGGTCAGCAGGTATGATGACATTAGTACCGGGTGATTTATAGCTTTTAAAAGAGGCTGCCATCGCTCAAGATAAGAGAAAACTGCTGAGCAGTTGCATCCATTCGAGGGGAGTTTCAATTGCGTTCTGAATTACCTGGAAAATGTACATAAACGAGCACCTTCAAGGTCTCCTCATTGGAAGTAGTCCAAGACTTATCCCCAGATCGTATAGACCCCACAACATAGCCGGTCCCCATACTTTCCAGTTAAGTTAAAGTTGAATTTCTAAGTGTTAGCTGTTAGTTGACTTTTTGTAGCTAACTGTAAGCTAACTATTGTTCAGTTAGCTGCTATATTTATCTTTCAGAATGAAATAATTTATTCAAATTTTAAATATTTTTTTTTAATAGAAAACTAGTAACCACTACGAGTATTTTATTGAAATATTTCTTCTTTTATAATTTATTTAAATTTTTTAAATAAAGTGATTTAAAAATCTAAATATTTTTTCTACTATTATTTGATTTTTAATAATTTTTTAAGAAACACTAACATAAAATCAAATGATTTCATAACATGTTTCTATAAAATAGTGATTAAGTTTTTTCGTCAAATATTTGAAAACTGTGAACTTGGCTTAAGTTGTTCGCTGAAGTTGAGGGCGTCACCAGCTGGGCAAATACAGTCGCCGACAGCTGCATGAAGCTGAATGAAGCGGATATTTAAGTAGAACATAATCAAACAAATTTTATTTGAGGAATTAAGTAGACTCTACAGTGTCTTTCTGGAAGGAATTATAAGCTGTCTCAAGTGTTTGAATTGGGACCGGAAATGTAACTAAAATATCGTTTGGGATAATAACTAAGATGTGGGCAGCGAAGTGCTCCGGGTTTTAGCTAGTCTAGATATAAATAAAATTAAATGTATTAACATATTGTTACGTTTTTACTTTTTTAAAAACGTGTTTTTATGAGTTCGTCGATTGTAGTTAAAATAAAATAAATTTTGTGTTTGGTTTTAATTAAAAATCCTTTATTCAACACAGTTTTGTGCACCACTGCTTGTAACCTTTTTACAGGCAATAACAATTTTCTATTCTTAATTACTCCGTCTGTTTACAATCTTGTAAACAACAGAGGTTATCCACACTTAACTCTCTTTGCTGAGTTAGCTCCAACTAAACTGGTATTCACTTCACGAGTTTACTCTTTATAAACTCTCTTCACACAAACTGCACTCGCTGGGTTTACTTTACTTAAACTCCACTCGCTGAGTTTACGACACAAAAACTGATTGCTGTTCGCTTCGATGTACTTTTCATATGGCTGAGTAAACAACACATCGAAAGCTCTCGAACGTTTCGATATTTCAGGTAGATTCCATTTCTTCCTTTTAATTTCTTTTCAGTTCGTTTGTAGCCATGCGTATGTAAACATCTACCTCTTTCAGCTCTTAGTATTTGTTGTTACTTGTTTATTGTCTGTTACTTGTTTTCTTTGCTGCTTAATTATTGTTGTTGCTGTGTTATTTTCTATTTACTTTGTCTCTGCTAATGGTTGTTGTTGTAGATTTAGTTATTTGTAAACAGCGCGTATAGTTGTTCTTGCATATTTTGCTTATTTATTATAGCGATGTAATAAACGCTGTGGTGCGCAACCTTATTGTCGAAACAATATGTATACGCAACTTTATTATATATCGACGGCTCCTTGGATGCACTTTTCTGTTAATCAATTTTAGCATCAATCAAACGAAAAGTGTGAAACAAAATAGGGAAAACCCGAATAAAGAACGAACAGCTTACCAAAAACAAAAAATTAACTGTACAGAATATACACTTTGGTTAATGTAAATTTTGTATTCAGTAGCAGATATAAATAAAAGCATACAGTAAGTGGGTTATTTTTGTAGTTAGCTACTCATTGTCCGAAAAGTAACATAATTGAAGTAAATGTAAATATTAGAATGCGGCTGATTGTGTCTGCCGCTGAGTACACAGGTTATTTATATTATTGTATCAGTTATTTGTTTTCAACATTGTTGCTCTGTTATCAATTTCCGGTCCAAGCATTTAAGATAGTCTATAGTTCCTAAGTTTAAGATAGAAATACATAGTTTCTCACATTTTGTTGCATACCGCCTACAAACAAACATACATCTATTTTTATAAAGTATAGGTGTGCTTTGTACAATAAGCACTTATCCCGTCTCTCGTCTTTAATTTTTGCTGTACTTCACATAGAAAAAATTTCGTATGTAGTATCAAGTAGCCGACACACTCACTTATCCAATCTCTCCCAGGTGTAGATATATGAGGTATGTATATTGTTCACGGTGTTTTAGAACCAAATTTAGAAACTTATACTATAACCGTTCATAAAGTATAAAAAAATTGTTTACTAGATATAAAAAAATTGTTATGCCACGCCCAATTGTCGAATTCCACTAATAATTTTGTCTAAATATGAAGTCATTTAGTCCAAATTCTATAACTTTTGCTTAAGCCGTTCTCAAGATATACGTACAAAATTCATTATTCAGTTTGTATAGGAGTTACCATACCCATTTATTCAATTTCGCCCACTTTTAGACAGATGATTTATATTGACTAAAAAGCTATTTAGATCAAATTTACTGTTACTTTTTTCAGGATGTAGGCAGATGAATATTAACTTTGAATCGGCGTGACACCGCCCAGCTGGAATTTTTGAAAAGTGTGGTATACAGTCTACAGTTTCTTCTAGGCATACAGAGATACTGTAAAAATTTTAAGAAAATCGGTTCAGTCGTTTAGCTGCCTATAAAACACAAGCATACATACAAACACACATTCATTTGTATATATATGAAGACAAAGATAGTAGTGCTACTGAAACCTAAGCTGTGAAAACCTAAGGCGTCCGTTTTAAACCACCTCAGGAGGTCACGGAGACCAGACAGCCATTTTAAAGAAGGTATCTTGACCATCTTGGTAAGAGAGAACATTTATCGCTAAGTAGGGCTAACTCATTACTAGCTGCAAAGCTCGGAGGAGAGTACTATAAAATAATTTAAATTTTCACCCTTAAATGTGGAGGAAGGTACTAAGAGTTTTCAAACGAGGAAATCATTTTCAATCTTTGGCTTTATTCCCCTCGATCTTAAAAGTAGCGTAGGGCTTTTGACACATGTTCTTCAGATTGATCTATCCATGGTCATATTCTCAATCTGACTTCAGCCTTTCCCCATCCTAGCAACTTTATTATCGACCTGTTTTCTGCAGGTATGAGCGGGTTTTCCTTTTCGACGGCTACCTAGTGAATTCGTGGATCGTGTTGTGCTAAATGAAGCTCATAATCCTCCGCAAGCATCTGTTAATGACCACCTGTAGAATCTTAATGTCGTGAGGTGCGCAGACATACAAAAGTATTGACTTAACGTTTGACATTCGATGAAAGTAACGACGATTTCCAAACGTTTTCCAATCGCAAAAATGCTTGCTTTGCAGACTTTATGCGATTCTCTATTTTCATTGAGGAGGCACCTGATTCTGTTTTAATACTACACAGTTGTCCAAATCGCTGTTTAATCGCAGCACTTTCGCTTTTCTCACACTTATTCCCAGCCCTGCAATGGCTGTGTCTTGGACAACACTTCGAAGTTTTTCCAAAATGTCCGTTTAGTTGTAAGACATCAGACAAATGTCGTCCGCATAGTCCTAGTCTTCGAATCGACTATTAAGCCCCCACACTATTCCTCGCCGCTCTATAAGGATCTCATGCATGACAAAGTCCAACACAGTGGTAAAATGTGGTGGGGACATAACGCAGCCCTACCTCACAACCTTATCATAAGTAATTACATTTTTCAAGAATTCGACAAATCGCCTCTCCATAAAGAGCTCTTATAGGGTGTGTCGGATGTTGTTTCTGTGGATACGGAGAGTGATGATAGAACTTTTTAATTTTCTTGTGTTAGTCAGTCTGAAGTTGTTTCATGTTTTGGCCTGGTTAAGTCAAATGCTGTAGGTTGGAGCAATATGTATCCGAAATTCATAAGGACATTGCTTCCTATGCTTCTGCTTTACTATATATTATACATTAATTCAACTGCATTATGTTCAGTACATTTCCATCAAGCTGGAAATATGCGAAGATAATACCCCTGCCCAAATCGGAGTCGGCATATAGGCCAATTGCTATTCTTTGCTATTTGTCGAACATTCTTGAGAAGATTTTTTGTTTACAGATGTTCTCATTCATATTATAGCTATATTTCAGCATTGTTTGATGTTTCGGAGAACTTAAGATACGGGCAGGATGATACCGAGTTAACTTTTTGGTTCTACTTGATCATATAAAGGCTTTTAATACGGTTTATCCTTAGGAATTTTTTTAATTTTTCTTCAACATCAGTGAATATGTTAGCCTCGTATTAGAGCGACCGTTGGCAATCAGTCTGCACGGGCAAAGCACGATCACGTCCTTTGAGACTGAACACACGGAGTGCCCAGGGCTCAATAATTGGACCTCTTCTTTTTTCTATTTATGCGAACGATTTCCCCAATCAACTCCCTTATTGTGAAATACATATGTATGCAGATAATTCGCAATTAAACTTGAATAGTCCTGTTGGATCAGTAACTAAGAATATCACGAGGCTCAATGGTGACCCACACAACGTCTTTGTTAGGCTTCAGCTAACAGTATTTTGCTTAATCCGACATCTAACTTTTTTTTCAACTAGTGCTTATTTCGTGAATGGTAACACTTAGCTCATGTCTGATTTGACAGATAATTAGTTTTATCCTTCCGCTGAACGAATGTGGTTGTGTATACGCTTGAACAACGCTGGGAATCTGGGCCTGAAGATGCCGATTTTGCCAAAAAAAAAGTCATCTTTTCAGATGAAACTCATTTTGATCTTGGCGGGTATGTAAACAAGCAAAATTGTCGCATTTGGAGCACAGAAAGCCCGCACGCATGCATTGAAAAGCCGATACACCCAAGACGAGTCACTGTTTGGTGCGGGTTTTGGTCCAGAGGCATAATTGGGGCATTTTTCTTCGAAAATGAGCAAGGAGTGGCCGTTACAGTCAATGGCGATCGTTATCGGGCCATGTTGAAAGAATTTTTATTCAAAAAAATTGAAGAGGAGGATATTAGCAACATTTGATTTTAACAGGACGGCGCTACGTGCCACACAGCCGAAGCTACACTCGATGTTTTGCGCCCTGTTATTGAAGATCGCACTATCAACCGCAGAGCCGATGTCGTTTGGCCACCTCGGAGCCGCGATTTGACACCGTTGGACTATTATTTGTGGGGTGCCGTCAAAGACAAGTGTTACGCCAACAAGCCAGAGACAATTGACCCTTTAAAGGATAATATTCGTGAAGCCATTGGTGAAATACAGCTGTACACAATCAATAATGTGCTTAAAAATTGGACCGATCGTGTAGGCTACTGCATGGCCAGCCGAGACAGCCATTTGAATGAAATTATTTTCCATTATTAACCGGAAGGATTGTACTTTCAAATAAAAAAAGAAATTTGAGAAAATATTTAGTAATTTTTTTTATAGCATCTTCAAAAAAAATTTATTTGGCGGACCCTTTATTTTTAGTACTTGGAACACTTTCCATCACTTGCAGTCACAGCTTGAGGACATCGTGGTACACTTTTAAAAAAGATTCTACAAACTTCTGCGACTGCTTCCTTTTGGGGAAAAAATTCTTAATGACCTTCGTTTGGTTACTTTCATTTAAATTTTTGCCCACAAATGTTCAATAACATTTAAGTCTGGAGTCTGGGGAGGATTCTCAATTAGTTTTTGGCACTTTATAGCAGCTAATTTCACATAATCCAAGATTTTCGGCACTTTCCTAAACTGTTTCTTTTAGATTCATAATACTTCGCATTCATTATTCCGTCTACAAAATATATTTTGCCAACCCCAGATACCGATTTACAACCCTATATCATAAGGGAACAACCACAGTGCTTGACGGTTATTTTAAAAGCCTATGTTTCGATCCTTCATATTGAATATATTCTGTAGGTATAGTGAAATTGTTGATGTTTCTTAAGCTTATGGTACAAAAATGCAGACAGAAACGGATTTGCTTGATTCAAATCTAGCGCTGAACTCAAGAGAAGGAATGACTAAAGTATAGTTTTAAGGGATTTTTTATGTATCTCATTTTACGTGTGAGTAGCTGTAGGTACATATATTATTTCTTAAATATAATTAGTACTTAATTATTTTTTCTTTTTTGTTAACTTACATTTTTTACATTATTTTTAGTCTTAGCTTACGTTATTATTATTTTTTGTTAATTTTATTTGTATAATGCATTCTTGAACTGTACAGGAAATGAAAATAAATGAATGAAATTAAATGAACAGTTGTAACATATTTTTATTAAAATCGAGTGTCACATTCATTTCTATCAAAAGAAGAAAAAAACTCAAAGTCTGAAATAATCCAGATCTATGTCCATTTAAAAAAATGTTAAATTCAATGTGACAGCAATTTAATTGAACATTTAATTTGTATTAAAAACATGTACATAGATACTACAATAATTTTAAATAATTATTATTGTTGTTGTGTTTTTTATTTTAATTCTTTAAAAATTTCTTAAAAAAAAAAAAAAAACTAAAAACCATTATTAAGACAAATCAAATACAATATTTCTACCGCAATTGAAACTTTAAATTATAGCATGTTTCTTAACTATTGTTGTTGTTTTAGTTGCTTCTATTTCAACCTACCATTGAATTAGAAGTAACAGCAACAATAATAACAATAATAACAATAATAATTATACTATTAAAACAATTGTGTAATGGAAAAAGTGTTTGACCTTCAAACGAAACTGAAGTCAGAAAAATACAAAAAAAGAAACAACAACAATAAAAAAGAGAGGAAAAAAATAACATTTTGTATCTATTATTTTAGTAAATATTAACTTATTTCTTTTTTACAATTTATTGGTTAAATACTTGTATTATCTAATACCCATATAATACAGACACTTTAGACGAACAACGTATGTTCATATGTTTGAACAAATTAAATTATTGCTCGTTTATGTTTAATTACACGACCAGGGGGAAGGGAATAATCAAAAGTTTTTAGTTTTTTTTTCGTTTTATACCAACATTGGAGCGCCATAAAGATAAATGGGGGCATCATGTCTTACCTAAAGTCCCCTCCGCCAACCAAATCAACTATGAATGATTTTTTTCATATATGAAAAGAAAAGAATTGTTCTCGTAACTCAGTTGTAAATACTATTGCGGCAAAGTGATGTTTTATTCCTTTTTCTGTAATTTTAAAATGAATTGTTAACGAAGTTCATTAAGTTTTTTTCTTGCCTCTGGGTATTACAAATAAATACATTGTTAAAAAGTTTATAGAAAAAAAAAACTAAAAAAAAAACTCGCATAGAATTTATTACCATAATTATTGTTTTAGATTTTTGTTCTAAACAGACTCTAATTATTAATTCTCAAGAAGTGAAAGTATTCCGTGGGGGGATTTAGTCAAGCGCTCATAATAAAATTGCAAAAAATAAAAAACATAGAAAAACGTTCATAACGATCGAACAAGATGATCGATCATATTATGAACAAATTGTTTTAGTATCGATGTTGCTTTAATTAAAATTAATTACAATCGTTTTTCTTTCTTTTTTGTTTATTATCTTTATTTCTTGTTATTTATTCTCAATTATAATTGTTAATTGATAATTACATTATGATATTCCATTATAAAGTGTTAAGATGTCGGTTTATGTCTTAACACTTAAATGTGATTTATTTAATTGGTTTCTCTCTTTACCACCAAGTCGTTGTTATCATGTGATTTGGCGATTTGTGCCAAAAAAAATAAAAAATCTATCAAAAATTTTTAAAATGTTATGACCAAATATATAGGGTGTTTTTTAGGAGCATAAGCACTTAAAATGAAAATATAAAACAGAAATATCGTTGGAATGAAATTTTTTATTATAATCTGGTAGATAATTTCATGGCGTTTATTTTTCAAATTTGATTTCCGGAAAATGTTCACAGCGACTACGAGCCATTCGATCAGTCTATTACTTCAACTGTTGCTGGTTTGTTGGCATAAACCAATGACTTAACATTGCCCCAAAAAAGAAATCCAGAGGCGTTAAATCGTGCTGTCTGGTTCGAACCAAGCGGCAGCTTCTTTCTCATTACGAAGTAAATACGAACCGATAACGCCAGCGTGTAAATCACACCAAACAGTCAATTTAAATGAATGTAATGGTGATTTGTTAATAGGGATGCAAATGATGTATCGATGTGTTGATCACCGA
Organism: Wohlfahrtia magnifica; assembly: GCA_023159175.1. Classification (NCBI taxonomy): domain Eukaryota; kingdom Metazoa; phylum Arthropoda; class Insecta; order Diptera; family Sarcophagidae; genus Wohlfahrtia; species Wohlfahrtia magnifica. The sequence goes on along the minus strand of JAKWBJ010000169.1, from coordinate 1,145,650 downwards.
TACATCGCCGTCCAAGTTGAAAACATAGACATCGCTCTTTGTACACTTTTGTTTAGTTCAATAAATTGTTGTTATATCTTGTTCACACATAAGCCTCAATTGACAATTAAGGGATTTAAGGCAATTAAGGCCTTAATTGAGCTTAATTCACCATACAATAACACAATCAATCAATTACTAATTAATTACAGTATTAATTAAGTTGAATTTACAATACAACCCTATGTAAAGTACATACGAAGAATGTAGGCAACTCTGTATAAAGTGTGTTCAGTGAAAACTGACAACTATTTTCAAATAGCATTTTTTTAATATTCTTTACACAGCTATAAATAAAAGAATTTTACTACTTAAAACAACCGCACTGGAATTGTATCTTTTTTTTTAATTTTTTGGTGTTGTATAAATGCGGATTTATCATACTGTACAATGTCATATCAAATATTTATTATCCAAATGAAAAAAAGTAAACAAAAATTTCGTGTATTGAATTTGAGTTTTTTCTTTAAATATTACACTCTTTTTAAAGTCAAAATTTTATAATTGATTTTAGTATTTTGTTTCAACTTCATAAATTTAAGTTTTCACGAATAAAATCGGTCTTAGCATTTTAAGTTGTCAAATGCTACTTAAGTCAACTTAATTGCGCTATATGTGAACAGCAAATTCGATAGTTCAATTTAATAATAAATTGACTCAATTAAAATCTATGTCTGAACGTGGTATTAGTTCATTTACCTAGTGGCGTATTTGAGCAACATTGTCACTATGATATTTTTATCGATGAATTATCGTCTCTAAATCAGTATCTTCCGCTTGATATGATTTGATTTGTATGAAATTATCAAAAATTAAATATTTCATTGGTAAATCCTCGTGACAATTACACAAACACAGGGAGCTATGTATGACAACGTCATGGAATGTCACCATAATAAACAACTCTAAAATGTAGCGACATTATCTTTAATACATGAGTAGACTACAGGCTTAACGATGCAAAATTTTTTCGCTACCCCGTTAACGAATAAAGCACTATACTCTATATGATACGGACGCCTGTAAAATAAAATCAACTTTTGCCATTTATGAAAATGTAGACAATTGTTTAATAAGTCATGTATGACACCGAAGAAAATTCATTGTGTGTCAATAATAATTTACGATTGTCATTGTCACGATGAGTCACTATGAAGTTCACCACCGGGTAGCTGCTATTGCGACGTTACGTTTTTCACCATTGCGCTGCTTCAGTTTTAATATTTAGATATTAATTGGTAGAAAAATAAGCCATCGGAAAAAGATGTATCGCTTTTATTAACGATGTTTTTCAAAATATATATTCTTATGGACGGCTTAAGGATTATCTTCACTGTAAATACGGCAATTTTGTTTATTGACGTATACATTTAACCAGAAATAATCTTCATCACTAAGCACGAAGTACGCTATGAACTTCGAGAACAAATTTATTTCTTTCAAAGAAAATTCCCACAATTTGGAAGCATTGTTCTGGCGGTTAACGATTCATGATGACTTGCTAAGCATGACTGGACAAAAAACTTGACATAGTTTGACATTTTGAGCTGCCAAACCATAATTATCGATATCGATACTTTCCATGCAGCTAAAGAAAACATCCTCTACAAATTTTTGTGATAAGTTTTCGTAAGCTTTTAACTTTGCACAAAATTTAAAGGGATCAATCAATAATACCCATAGTTGCCAAGCTTACTAAAAACTGGCCAAAAGTCATTACGTAACCAATATGACTTTGTAAATCAGTGATTTTGTTTTGGTCAACGTACACAAAAGATAACTGAGAAGGGGTTGTTATTTAAAAAGGTCATGTTCACAGTTTTTTTTAATGCATATGGTGTCATTAACATCGCCTACTTTGCAAAACTTAAAACGATAACTGATGATGTAAAGAGCAGCCAGAAGCAAGAACTGCCAATACATCCTGAAAAATTCACTGATTGGTATGAACTATGGGCCGGTGGCATCATAGGACCGCATTTTTTCAAAGACGACGGAGGCAGTAACGAAACTATGCATTTATTTCACGTTTGTGGTCGGTCAATTGGCCACCTAGATCACGCTCTTAGACTATTTTTTGTGTGGCTATGTTAAGGCTCATGTCTATAGGAACAAGCCTGCAACGGTATTCGTGAGATACTGGCCGATATGTTGGAGAGAGCATGCCAAAATAGAACTCTTCGTATGAACCATTTGAGGCGTAGCTGCCGTCAACATTTGCATGAAGTCATCTTAAAACGTTGAATTATAATGCATAGATCGTTCTATCGACCCAAATAAAGATTCTATACATTTCTCTAAATTTTATGTGTTGTTTTTTAAATCAACTCCGAAAGTTTTTTCAAAATCACCCAATATTATCACAGATATTACATTTTGGAGCTATCTGTCGACAATTTATAACCGAAGTTTTTCGAACACCTTTAGCTTTGACTGTCAAAATTTTTTCATTCAATATCAAGAATTTGGCTATGTTAAGTCTGGCAACCATATAGCCAGCGTATCCGTCGCGTCTTTACAATACGTACAATATTCTGATTCATGATTGTATCGGGACCTGTACACTCCTTCTTGAATTTTAATTGAATCAAAAATTTTCGTGGTATTTTTCTTCCAAAGCAAAGTAACTGATTTATATACAATGTCTTTAGTGTCCTGATTTCACATTCATACGGCAGGACTGGTCTTATTAGCGTTCATTAAAGTTTGAGTTTCGGTATCTTAGATAGGTTTTATTCACAATCTTGTATTGCGACTGTCATGTCGCCGAGTGAGCTTAAATTGAAACTAAGATATTTGAATATTTGTACGGATTCAAATACGTTATCTGATATTACAAGGTTTGGTGGATTCTGTGCGAACGAAGCATATATTTCCTTTTATTCCTGTTTACTATCAGACCTGTGTTTTTCACTGCTTCTTCTAGTTTTGTAAAGGTAGCATCCAGGATGTTTCTGGGCGTGGCAACTATTAAAATATTATACGCAAATTTGCGTAGATTTACTGTAAATTATTACCTCTTTATTAGTTTCCCCTATTACGGAATGTAAGACAATGTTGGAGAAAGGAGATGACAAGACATCTCCTTGTTTTACTCCAGAAAGTATTTCGAAATTGTTTCTCACTTTCGCCTTTATATACGTCAATGTCATGTTCACCAAATTGATAAACTTACATGGCATTCTTAACTTAAATAGTCGCAATGAGATCTGGGTTCTATCAAGGCTATCAAACGCTTTTTTGAAATCTACGAATAGGTAATGTATATTGATCATATATATACATAACATTTTCTTTACATTTGGGTGTTTTTTTAATCTGTTTCTGAAACCACACTGATAACACAAGATTATAAAAATGTTTTTTTTTTTTTTTGTTTATTGAATGAAACGCATATTTTTAAGAAGGCCTACCTATGGTGGTTAATTATAACTTCATCCACGTTCTAGTCGCTGTTTTATAATAGATATGCTTTTTGTGAAGACTTGGGAGAAGGCGAAACCAGTGTTTCCATACTTATGCAAACTATTATCGATTTTTTCCGAGTCAAGTAATATTGTAAGCCCTCAAAACTAGAAAATTTTGAAGGATTTGAAACTTGGGAGTCCTTTAACCGGCGAAAGCGGGCTGTTTGAACTTTTTTAATACTTATTGTTCAAGAATTTTTATGAATTTAAAAAACTACAAATTGTTAAAATATTTTTGCTAAATTAATTTCATTCCCGTTTGGAATTCTTCCATAAACCTTGGAAACTGAGGGACGAGCTTAGAAACTGTTTCACTAAAATTTAAAATTCTTTGTGAGAGTTTTTGGGACTAGCATATGGTAGGTGACTACCGTTGGAGTGTCATAAGGCTAACAAATAAAAATGTATTGTGAGGGCCATTTAAAGATTTAAATTTAAAAGTGCAATAAAGCAAAAACGGTTTAAAAATTTTTTTATGGCTGCCTCGACTGAACTTTTTTGAGTGTACGGGGTCGTACCTCGGCAATGGCATCAATGAATGTTGGCCTTCAAATGCTCAATTGTGCCTGGTTTGTTGACATAACTAGTCCAACGGTGTCAAATTGCAGCTTCTTGGTGGTCAGCTGACATCAGCATTTCGGCTAATTAAACGGCTATCAAGCGTTTGACGCAATAAATCCGTTGTAGCATGAGATGCGTGGTAAGTTGCGCCATCCTGTTGCATCAAGCACAAAAAAATTGGTTATCATGGTGCGGTAGGTGTTTTCATTTACCGTAATGGTTGCGCCGTCCTCATTTTTAAAGAAATATGAGCAAATGATGCCTCCGCTGTACAATCTGCAGCAAACATTCATTCGTAATGGGTACATTGGCTACTGTAATACCACGTTTGGGTTTTCTGAACCCTAATACCAAGATGAAAGTGAGCTTCATCCGAAAAGAAACTCTTGAACCAATTGAACTTTGTAGGCCGTCATACCGAGATCTTTTCGCAAAATTCGACATAAACTGGTGCGTGAAATGTTCAATTCTTGAGAACAATGACGTGTTGATGTTGATGGATACTCACTCACACTCCCAGCCACAACTTCGATATTTTCGGGTGTAGGCACTGTACGAGAACGCTTACGTCTTGGCGCATCAAGAATAAAACCAAGTTCACGAGCATTAGCAATAAACTTGCGTATAGCGAGCATTGTTGCTCCTTCCCTGTGACCAAATTTTGTACGACTTTTTAGTGCAATTTGCGACCAATTATCTTTGTTTTGGAAATAAATTTCCAAAAAATCCCAACGTTGCTCAAGCGTAAATCGATTCATTTTGTTCAGTGGAGATAAGATATTGAATCTTTTGACAGAATAGAATGACATAAGTATTGCCAGATTCGAAATAACGACTGGTTCAAATTTAATCCGATATATACATATAAAACTTCATTTTCAGTTTTTAGTTCGTAAACTAATAAGCTACTTTTTAATTTTCTATTCTTTATGAATATCTCCAAAGTTTGACGTCCAAGATTGTTTTCACTATTTTTCTTAAAAATACCAAGTAGACTAGTGTAATTTCCTAATGTATTTAATCTACCAGCAGATAGTGAAAGAAATCTATTCGCTTGTCACAAACCAGAGATATTTTCCCATAACTGACAAGTTGCAATAGAAAAATTTATTCTTAAATATTTAAGTTTGAACAAGATAACACCATAATCATGGATTTGCTTATATCAAAATTTTTCGGAAATCCGCTTTTGGATAATCCAATTCCTGTTTAAATATAATATAAGAACCTACTGGTCACATTAATTATAATTTAAAAAATAAAACCTTTAGGCATTAAATTCATTTTATGCCTTAAAACATTAAATTGATGAAGCGTACGTGTTCAATGAACTTTGGTTTTTAATAAATTAACCATAAATTTATTCTTTATGGTTACATAATACTAAATTCCAAATTTTATTGATCTATGATCATAAAAAAACGAAAAAAAAGGTTCTAAACAAGATACATAAACGATATTTGACACGGTAACCAGGTAATTGTAAAAAAAAATTGAATTGAAACAGATTTTAGGGTGTGACCAGAGGAAATGTTACCACTTAAAAGCAATTTAAAATATAAATTGTTTATAATAAAAAAAATTAATAAAATATTGAATTTTTTTAAATTATTTTAAACAATAGTAGCATGTGCGTGTAGAAAATTTTATAATTGAGCAGATGTTTTAAGCAAAATTTTCATTGTAAAGAATTTAACAATGAAATATCTTCTCAATCTTATGAATGAAAAAATCTTATTCAGTTGTTTTTTCGTCAAGTTTTTTCGTTTTACACGAATACCATTTTCTGTCTGAGTGTGCTTTGGGAAAATTAAGCGTGTAAACTTGGTTTTCTATTGACATTCATTAGCAAGTTGTTTACCTCGTTTAAAACAAAAAAAATTCAATTTTTATATTTTTCTTTTTTTTACGAATTGAACTTGGAATGAAAATTAACACTAAAAGTAATCATAGTAATAATAATAATAGCAGTGCGCTACTGCTACTACTTTTGCTACAATTTTTTTTTTTTTTTTGTATTTTATATTTTTCTATAATTTATTTTAATTATTTTCAATTAAAAAACAACTTCCATATATTTACTGACTTCTCTAACCATACAATAAACAATATTTAAAACATTTCTCATGTAAATTAAAACAAAATTTAGAGGAAAAAAAAGACAAACAAATATATATGAAATATGAAATTATGGCATAAAATAGTAAATTGGAAAAAATGCAACATGTTTCCAAGGAGCAACTAACTAACTTGTTTTATCGAAATTATGAATATTATTAAATTCCAACACCAGATGTTGATTAGAATAAAAAATAAATAAAACGCCTGCAACTGTTAGCTAGACTCGAGGCATAGGAAAAAGTAATAATCACGTGTTATTTATTATTGCAAAAAAATAAATCCAAGTTTTCTATATTTATTTTATTATTTTCTAAAAAAAAAAAAATGTTGAATATGAACTCATAAATAATAACAATATTTTATTTTACTGTTTTTTTATAAAACATATTTTTTCAATAACTTTTATTTACACTTTTTCTTCATTTTCAGAATAATTAAAACTTTTATTAATGAAAAACGGGGCTAAAGTTTCTGGGCTTTTGTTAACAATAATTTTTACAAAACTCTTAAAAATTGTTACAAGATAAGTCTCAAAGTATTTTGTAATTTTTGTTTCCAGAAAACAATTTTTTTTGCGTTTTTAGTAAATAAATACAAATAATTAACAATTAACTCAAAGGTGATCTCAGACACAAAAGTAAATTTCGAAAGTTTTATTAAAAATATATTTTTATTTGTTTTTGATTTATGATCTAACAGCTTTAACCCTACAACCGTAACAGTTTTTTTTTTTTTTTTTTTTTTTTTTTTTTTTTTTGTAAACACTAGCAGCCAAACCCAAATTAGCGCGTTGAGGATTATTTATCTGTCAAAAACTCTCATGTACGTACAAATTGTATAGAGCAAACTCAAATAGCGCGGCGTCAACGCTTTGTAATTGGAAAATCCGATTGTACAGCGCGTTAGAAAGTGAAGTTGGCTGCAAAACGCTGTTATAAATACACAAAACTGGCAGTATTGTATTTTTTTTTAAAATGGATTTTTATTGTTTATATGTATATTAAAGTAATGCTAATTAACTGTTTCCACATCACATTTACCGATTTAATCACTATTAAAATTTTTATTTAATTATGTTTTGTTGAAAATTTTAGTTAACATTCACCCATGTTCTGAAAAACGCATATCGCTTAAAATTTGCGTTTTCGATTTGAAAACGCCAAACAGGTGTTCTGGCAAACGAAAACGCTAGAAATCTTTTCGTTTTCAACCCGCTAGTGTATGCTATAGCGGTCTGGTCATTTTTATTTAAACTGCATTTGAAAGAGCAAATAAATTGACGTAAAATTAAAATCTAATTTGTTCTGTTTTTATTTGAAGAAAAACTTTTAAAAGTTTTCCACAATTTTAATTAAAAATATGCAATTTAAAGTTTTGCTTTGTTTTTGTCAATTGTAGGTATCATTTGTTTACTTATAAACTGGCGATTTATATAAACAGCTGGTCAAGTTGATCTTCGAAAAAAATTTAGTGCAAGTGGTGTTAACTTTAAAATTATTTACTCTTTTCAAACTTATGATAATATTATTTGAAATTTATTATGTTCACATATTTTGATTAAAAAGTAGTAAACAACCCTTTATAAAAATTCAGAAATAATTTACAAACTGTTCAAGCACCTACAAACATTTACGAGAGATAAAAAATTATTCAAGATCCTATTTGTAACAGGCTACCCGTGATGAAACTCACCAATTATTCGCAAGTGTTTAAAATTAAATAAAAAAATCACAAAAAAATATTTAAATTTTAAATACATTCTTACATACATACAAGTATATGTAAGTACATAAAGAAATATTTTTTAAGCTTAATAATAAATCTAGTTTTCCATGAAGGGCGCCGTAAAAGTCAGTAGAGCAGTGTAAAATATTTCTGCAATTTATGGAAACACATTAATTTTAATTGGTAGTTTATTAGATACTTTCAATAAAAAATTTTTGTTTTAAGCATAAAAATAGTCGTAGTTAATTTAAAATTTATTCAAATAAAATTTATTTTTTGATAATTCCTGTAATTGGCGAATTTTTATGAATAATTTTTTCTATGTTTATGTTTTGTTATTATAAAACATATGTTCGCTTCGTTTTCAGAACATAGTTAAATGCGTTTTGCGTTTTAAAACGATTTCCGATTTGAAAACGCAGCGTTTTCAGAACATGGGCGATTACTACTTACGACACAACGCTAACGCTCTTATTTAGGTATGCCACTTCAGCACCGGCCGACAGTCAACACAACTCTCAACGCTCTAATTTAGGTTTTGGTGTAACAATTAGGCGAAACGTCTAACATATACATATATATCATAGTACGTAAAAACTCGGTTCTTGAACAGAATTTTCTTTGGTTCGCTAATTTTATGACAAGTGCTCGTAAATTTTATTTTTTAATTCGTGAACACGATTCATATGTTTTGCTCGACTAGTGAGCACAAATTTTTTACAATTTAAAAAAATTTAAAATGTTTAAAAATTAAAAATTTTAAAATTTTAAAAATTAATTACAAATTTTAAAAATTAATTTAAAATTAAATTTTTTTAATATTCAAGTTATCACCGCTACTGATGCAGTCCATTGTGCTGGTACTAAGAAAATAGGTTGTGGGAAGGAGGGCAGAGGGAGTAGTGTTTATGAACGTTTGATTTGAACCAATCCTTACGATAGGGATTGATAGGAAAAACTTTCTCAGGAAGATCGTTTCACAAACGAACGGTGTGGCTAAAAAACGAATTCTCTCTATAATGCGTTGTGCAATTCATCGGACAATCAACGATAAAGGGATGTGCTCTACGGTAAAAACGAGTAATGGGAGAAAATATATGATTATGCGGAATCAAATTCTTTATTTAATTAGAACACATTCCGTTATAATACCGATAAAACAATGAAATACACGCCACATTGCGACGATGCTCTAAGAAATCGATAGAGTTGGTTACACTTCCGTCATTAATAAGCATCTTAGCCCTCTCCTGTACGTGGTCGAGAAGCCCCAAAATAGACTTTGAAGCACCGGCCCATACATGAGAGTTGTATTCCATTTTGGGTTGGATATAGGTCTTGTAAATATTGAGAAGATCAGATGGAGTGGAGTATTTCTTGCACCGTCTTAAAACACCGAGGCACTTGAATGCTTCTTTAGACACATTGAAAATGTGATCGTTTCAACGTACATCACAATGAATCTTCATACCCAGAACATCAAGAGCATCTGACTCCTCAATATCTATATTACCCATAGTTACAGACGACACCACACCATCACGTCTGTGTGTCAGAAAAAACTAGAAATATTAGGAATAGAGTTGGAGAAAGCACAAAGCCTTACGGTACCTCTAAATTTATCCTGAACTCGTCGGATGAGATACCATCTCATCCACTGAAAAGGTTGGCTAATGGACGAGCAAGCGTCGAAGTACTCTGCTTCAGGACCGATGCTGGTATGCCATCCGGCCCAGAAGACTAGTTAACGTTGATTTGCAAGAACCGTTTTTACAGCACAGGTTCGAAAGTATATACTAGGCATAGTCACTGATACGCTTTCGAGTGCGTGCAGCGGTTGGAGGCTCTTAGGCAAGCGAGAATTACTTGCAAATATTTCAGCTTAAAGGTTTGCCTTTTCGACCGGGTTCGTTAATGCTTGGTAATTCTTAAAAAAAAAAAAAAATGTAATCGAACTAACGCTATTCACAAGTCTTTTAACGAATGACCAAAAGCTCTTACTTCCCCTAGAAAAAGTAAGAACTTTAGCACGAAGGCGCTGATCGTAAAGAGCTTTTTCACGCCTAATTATTGCGAATCTCTTGCCTGTTTGCGTAGCGAACCAATAAGGTGGCATTTATTATTGCGCCAATTCCTGAATGCTTCCTCTTTCGATCTGACAGCCAGTCTGCATGCCTGATTGAACCAAGATTTATTTCTTTATTTAATCGAAATCTGTTTGGATGCAATAAACCCAGCTTTATTATTTTAATGACCATCTCTACCATGGCGTCGACATTTGAGTAAAGTAAACAAAGTTTCCAATAAAAATGCCTAAAGAAATCATTAAGCTCAACCCACCGTGCTTTTTCGTAGACAAAAACAGAGTGTCTCTTAACTGTAGGTGAGACGTCATGAAGAGCGGAGAACGAAAAAGAGGCAAAATTGGTACAATGAGAGATGCAAAAACCTCAACTTCATACTTTTCAGGGTGTGAAGTGAGGAAAAGTTCGAGGGTACTATTTTGATGCCCATCTACACACGATATATGTGCAGGTTCATTCACTAGTTGCGCAAGGTGATTATACGCGGCAAATAGCTCAACGTATTGGCCTTCAGGAGTTGTACGGCCAGAATGGCGTAACTAAGACGAATTGTGAACATTGAAACCACCAGCAACAACAATTTCACTGTTCGGACAATTCGCAAGTATACTCGAAATGAAGTCAGAAAGAGAGTCGAAGCCAGATATGGTAGTCTCTCTTCCCGCGCTTGGACTTCTCTATAGAAACCCGAAGTGCAAAAGAAGAATTAAAAATTTTTTATTTATATTTGTGCTTACTAGTTTTGTTCTTATACTTATGAGCACGAATTTTATACTGCGAACGATTAAAAATGAGCAAAACAGAATTAAAGACGAGCAATTCGTTTGTGTAAAAGTTTGGGTAAAAGTACAAATATCTAAATTTGGTCTAAATGACTTCATACGAGAGCAATTAGAAATGAGCTTAGCCTAACAATCAAAAACAAGAGCTATATTATTGAAATAATCTCCTCAAACTTCAATACTCTTAGTTCCACGTTTTTCTAGCAATTCTTTCCCTTGAATAAAATAATTTCCCTGAAGCTCTTCAAAATAATCGTTTACAGCTGCCATTGCGTCTTCATTCGTGTTAAAATGATAGCAAATAATTATTTTGTAGATTTGGCAACAGGTAGAAGTGAGAGGAAGCCAAATCAGTAGAATAAGATGAGTGGTGAAGCCAGCTCGTTTTTCTCAAGCGCTCCAAGGTTATGATAATATTCCAAATTTATTGTTTTACCTAACACTCACTAAAACACTCTTGTAAACCCCGATTGAATTGTATTTGCCTTTTTTGGTGCACTTCCAGCAGCTCCAGTCTATTTTTTGATTTGTTCTTTTTAGCTCTTTTACCTTAAACATTCATCATATTATTATGAATTTCTTGTCCGGATAAACCTTTCTTATGTAAATAAAAAAAATCACTGAAGTGCCTTCTTTGGTTTGAAGGTTTGTTTTAAATATTTTTTGTTCTAGTGTAGTACGAGTACATAACTCTTTTTTGCTTTTGCAATAAAATCATAAAGGTATACTTAAGAACTATAAAATACTATCGATATTTATCAAAAAACGAAAATCGATAATCATGGCGGTTATGGCTCGATATGTATGTATGTACATATTACGGATGGAAGTTTCCATCATACAAAGCTTTTCGCTGCTTATACCGCCATTACTATATCAGGCTAAGAACACTCCGTACTACCCTCGTAGTCAATAGTATGAGCGCGTGGCATCTCCCATGCATAGTAAATATTAATTTTTGCATATCTTGAGAACGACAGTAATAGTAGAAGTTTCTAAATTTGGCAACTTCGTGGACAAAACACATTATCAGTCAACAACTGTTAGAGATTGGATAGGTAGGCGTGGCTCATCCCATTCATACAAAACACGAAATTTTGTATATGTGAAGAACGGCATTAGTTAAAGCTTCTTTATCTATCCACATCAGCCAAAAAACGGGCGCTAAGCGGGTTTTGCATAAAGCACACGAGGTAACCCCTATCTATTTATAAAAATGAATGTGTGTTTGTTGGAAGACTGTATGGTATACAGCTAAAAAGCAGAAACAATTATCTTGAAATTTTTAGGATGTATTTCTGGAAAGAACCATAGGCTATCTTTAACGTTTGAGCTTGGGACGAAATTCAATTAAAGAAAATAGGGGAGAAGGGAAGAAAGTGATAACTACAATAAAAATAAGACCGAGGTAGCGAAGTACGCTGGGTTGAAAACATAACAAAATATAAAACGAAAAGTTACATAAACAATAATCATAAGTCTAATCGACTAACATGGGCTTTGTAACTTAAAAAACACAACATTATTGAAGAAATCTGAATGCTCAGTAATACAGAACAATGGTGACGGAGAATAGAGAAGAGTCCAAGTTTATCGAGCAACTAAATAAAAAGCTGTATGAAAATAAAAGCGATGTCAATCAAATCGACTGACATAACGATTCTAGGGTTAATAATGGTTTCTACTAGGCTAGAAATATTAAAAGCATTTAATTTTTATTTGACTTCTTTTAGTTGTTGCTTCATTTTAAAAGAAAACAAAATGAATTAAATAAAATTGCTATTCTATTTAGAAGGAAATTTTATGGAGTTCATATTTAAAAAACTATATCTAGTTAATGACTATTACGACTACATAGCTGCTACGGGGTCGGTCCCAAATTTAGTCAATTTAACAAAGAAAATATAACAAATTTTAGAAAAAAGTTTTTATTTCCCCACAGTCTTCTTTTAGCTTAATACACTTGTATCAGCGATATTCAATAGCTTCGTTGCCCTCTTTTTAGCAAGAACTGTTCAGCTGTTACAAATAGTCATTAACCACAGAATCCTCAACTTTACTGTTTGCTAATCTTTGAATCGAAATTCATATTTATTCAATAATTTTACTAATCGCAATAGTGGACGTGTCAACTGTTGCGCTCTTTTCTTCTTCGCCATATACGGCCTATTTCCTTGATTTCATCACTTAAACATATGCCCGAACAGTAGTCTCGTCTACTTATTGAGTAATTTTATAGTAATTAATTGTATAATTAAATATAGTCAGATGAATACAAAAAAGGCGACAATATTTCTTAACCTCTTTTCTTAAAAAAGTCCGACAGTGAAGTGGTTAAACGGTGCAATAAATTGGCATCATACTCGTTGATTGCTTAGCCTTTCTGAAGTTAATCAATAAAAAAATTTCCACGCGCATTCCAAAAAAAAGACGACATGACCTTATCAGCAGATAGAGCTCTCTTCTTCTTCTTTGAACACGGTCCTTCTAGTCCAGTTCACTGCTTTAAATGTTTTTTTGTCCTAGTTGTGAAGTGGAGGATCCATTATTACTCATTCTTGGTTACAAATCTATGCAAAAAATTTATGTTACTTTATCGTCAAACACTCTACTGAAACATATTTTCGACAGATTTTTGTTCTTTTGTTCACGGAGACGGCGTTTCCTTCCTCATTTTCGCACCGCACCATACGGTCACTTTCTTTGGATGTAATGGAAAATTTTGTTTGTTTAAATAACCGCTTAATTGAAAACAGGTCCCATTACTGAAGATAATTTTGTTGAAAAATGTGGTTCAAAATTTTGGGAAAAGAGCGGACGTCTGGCGATGTGCTAGAAGTGTACATATGCCCGACATCATATTCCATTATTAATTCCCATATTTCTATTTTATTTTTTAATGAATAAAACTGAATTTTTCCAAAAATAAATGTCTTTTTGAGCCAATTTATTTACTAACGTCAAATTTGCCTACCCTTTACAAATAAATCTGCACATTTGGCAACGTTGGCTTAAAATCTAATTGAAAAGAATTTGACCCGACGGTACTTGCAAGTACCGTTACTTATTTTTATGCTTTATTTATTATACAGGTATAATCTTGCGATGTATGATCATCAGTTCTATAAAGTACAGTATTTTCTTCAAACAATAATAAAAAGTTCTTGCTTTTTTAATCCTGTTGCTCATAAGACCAGTTATCCTTCAACAGTTCTAGTGTTTAGAGATTCTTTTGAATTGCAAGATTTCGCTTAAATTTAAATACTGTTTGAAATTGAAAAAGTTTGAACTTTAATTTTTTATTTTAATACCTATACAAACGCTACGTATACAAACGGTAATAAAACACATTTCTTCTAAAAGAGCTGTATAATTTGGCCCTCGATAATTTTGAGTACCAGGACTATTTTATATTTTTTCCGGCTTGGAAAAAGCATGAAATTTTTTTTTTTTTGAGCTTAAATTATGTCGAAAGCAAAGATCCTATAAAGAAAATAATAGTTTTTTCATGATAAAGCGTCTTGGGCAATAAAGGGTTAAGTTGTAATCGAACATAAGTTGAAATAACGTTCGAGTTGAAAGATCTTTAGATACAAAAATCTTTCGAGTAATTGTTTGTTGTTTGTAAAGTGGTAAACAGAAAGAGTAATTAAGAATAGAAAAATATTATTGCTCGTGAAACGGTTACGAGCAGTGGTGCACAAAACTGTGTAAATTAAGGATTTTAATTGAAAACTAAACACAAGGTTTATTTTATTTTAATTGCAATCTACGAACTCATAAATAAACGTTTTTAAAAGGTAAAAACTTAACAATATATTAATGGTATCTTAGACTACATAGACCCGTTAGATAGTAACTTTCAAAATCTACCAAAAGATAGTAAAACAAACAATTTTCCTCATCTCAGTCCGAGATATTGTAGATATTGTATTGTGTAAAGTAGAAGAAACTCTAAATTATCGTCTGAATATGTAAGTCAAAACGTCACTACCTAAAACGTTGTATGGCCACAAGAAATGATAACAAATGAATCACTTAAGTATGTACACATGTACGTCAGTTGTAATGAGTTTAATTTGTTTTCGATTTCAATCAAAAAATTTTCCTGAAATGTCTTAATTATTTACAAACTACTTATCTCAATGACAGTGTAATTTTTTTTTTAATGTATTCCATTGCGAGAAAAATAATAAATCCTCTATTAAAAATGACACATTCACTTCTGTGGAGTGAGTGTATTTCACAATTATTTGAAATACTCGTACTTTTACTACTCGTGAACCATTTTTAATTGACATTTTCCTAAAGTGAAAGTTAATTAGTTATTAATTCAACTGAAAATTACTTCATTTTATTGAAAAGTATAATTCATTGTAGATTCTAATTATCGCAAATACTTGCAAAATGCCATTTAAGATAAACGATCTTTTAAAGCACACGTAACAGAAGAAATTCGTGAAGAAATTTAAAATTCAAATCGAAAAATGATAAATCTTTTGTTTGGAATGTTAACAAAAAAAAAATTGTATTTTTTATTTTACAATAATAAAGTTGTTTTTATGTAATAATACTTTTCAGTATAGCTGAGAATAAGAATTCAATAAATTGTTTAAAAAAATAATTCTATCTTTAGTTGTATTTAATAGTTTGCGATTAAAACTCATTAACATATAATTGCAATTAAAATTAAGGCAACTGCACACTTACAATTGCAATAGCAACAGCGAAAGAAAAAAAATAATATTAAATAACTTTTAACTTATAAATAAAATAAATAACAAATAAAATAAAATGAATTAATTTAGTGAACCGAAAAAGGGCGTGCATGTTTGGAGAACAAACAAGCGGTAAAGCTTGATTATATGGGACCCTATAAGAAGCGAAGACATTTTCAAATTCAATTCGAACCTTTCTCAAAAAACATTTCATAAACTCGTTGCGATAGCTTTATCTCAAATTTATATAAAACCTTTTACAGAGAGTCGCATTCCGATATAATTCCTAAGACCTATTGAAGTGTATTTGAAGATTTTAAAAGTCGCATTTTTTCTCTTTAGCGCTTTTTTCAAAACGCGCTAGGTCAGCGCTTTTCTATTTGCAATTTTTTGTAAGAAATAGAGAGTCACTAAACTCAATAAGCGCATTAATTTATATAAATGGACTTAAAATGCTTCATGCTGCAAAAATTATGTTATTCCAGATAATAGTTGGAATCTCATTCCAAGTCATTTTATAATAAGCTGTTTCTCTTTCAATGTGTCTTCTCTAGGAACGGACTGATCTTCTGATTCTTCTGCTACCCTGCAAGTTCCTTCTTTCCTTCTCACAATTTTCTTCAATACAGTAACTTGGTGTGATGTTGTTTTTGGACAGAATGCCAAAATGGAATAGACATCAATCACAGCCGCATTCCATAACTCGTAACCATACAAAACTAGGCTTCATACACGAGTTAAAGATGTTAATTTTCGTTTTTGGAAATATATGTGGAGAACGTCCAATAGCATTCAGCCATCTAGCAGCACTGGAGCTTTCGGACGTCGTGGGAATACGACACATCTCTCTTATTTCTGTTTTATTATTAACGGCGATGTTTATCTACAAGCCTACAGATCCATCTTGTTTCCGCCTGTAGGCCTGTATCTCGTAATGACTTTGAAAAGGAGGAGAAAGATGTCGTCTGCGTAATACAGTTCTTTCATCTTTGTGATAAGTTATACAACGTTGCAACACACAATCGAGGACAACGTTAAACTCCAGCTCTGATAGGTATTTTCTTTATGTTACACCGGAACTCAAAAATTAAAAAAGAGATTTTAAATTGTTGTTTTGTTCTAAATCGTTTTTAATCTTATATTTAATCAATCGTTCAAATAATTAAAAAATCTTTGTTAAAATGGAAATTTAAATAATAGATTTCTTTAGAAATTCAGTGTTTTTTGCTTTTAAGTATTGTTAACGCTTTTTAAAGCGCAAAACATGGTTTTTGACCGCTTCAACTGTTTCTTTGGCGCTCGTACCTTTGATTTTCTGGAACAAGAAGAAGTCATTATGTGCCAAATCAGGACTGTATGGAGGATGAGATATTTTGAGTGCTCAAAAATTCACCTGTTTGAAAGCTGGCATGGTCATGATGGAGAATGATTCGTCTTCGGCGGTTGGTTTTACGAATTTCTCTGAAGACTTTCGGCAAATAAATGGTCGTGTACCACTCAGAATTGGCCGGAAGAGTGGCTACAGAAACAGGCGACCATTTGCTTCGCTGTGCTTTTTCCACGAACAACTTTAGTTGGATTCAGCTCGTCTTGGAATACCCACACGCATATACTCATGATTTGTTCCTGTCAAGATTTTATACACCTCTTTTGAGGCACCACGGATTAACTTTTCAATCATTTCCTTACACCAATCGATGCGAGCTTTTTTTTGAGCGATTGATAAATTATGGCTTATCCAAAGAAAATATATTTTTTTTACAACTAAGTGCACAAAACATCTTCGGCGACCGAACTGCGACGAGGACTGAATTAGTGAATTGCTATACCAGCAATATACTGTTGTTTTATATGGTGCTTTATCGCCATATAAAGATCTGCATTTATCGACACATACTTGTTGAGATAATCCACGTCGAAAGTTATTGAAAATAATCCAACGGAAACCTAAATTTGAAATTTCAATTTTTTGACTAAATAGATAATCTTAGCTCACTGTAAACAAAAGAAATAGCAAAACAATATTACATCAAGACGTTGTAAGTACGTTTATGCTAAAAAATGTCAAACTTTATTAGATTTTAACTATTGACATTAGTGTTGCCAGTTCCCGAAATATAAATAGTACCCCTCGTATTAAGTTTTCATCTTGCAAATACTATACTCTGAAACATCTCAACTAACACAGCATACTGTTCAACTAATGTGAGGCCACAGTTTGCAATTTCTTAAATAACATTTTAAAGTGAAACTGAAGCAACAATAGCAACAATAAAAATCAATTCAGTTTTTATATTTATATTCTGAAATCCATAAATTACCATTTTAATTTATTGAGACTTCACACTATTTAATGAGCCAAGAACTTCTAAGATCTTTTCAGAATTATAAGCGTTATAATTTATTGGAGGCACCCAATATCCCCAACAAGTTAGAACTGGTTCGGGCACGAATATAAGGTCTGAGTACATTTCTTCTCTTATTTCAATTTTTTTAGATCTTTTAAGTACATTTTTTAACGTTTTTCTATTGATATTTAATACGTTCGCATAAACTGTGCAGTCCATGAGCAATCCATGTGACTTGTGTTAGCTCAGTTTAAAACATCGTTATGGCATTGGTAGCTTTTACGATATACGGAGCTGCCTCTGTCACTAATAACAAAATTCAGTTTTTATTTAATATCTCAATATCTTTAACAAAAAGTGTAAAGTTTGTACAATTTCATATTTTTGCGCTGAGAATATTTTTTATTTGTCTTATGTCCGGTTTGATGCATTAAATTTTAAGTAACAGATAAGTAACAGAAAATCTTGGACTTTGTCAGAAGTTAAAGCAAAAACTTTGTTTTCGCTGTAAAAATAGTTTACGACACAAAAAACGAAAATATGCTCTAAAAAGCTTTAAAATGCTCTTTAAATACGAAAAAATTTCGAAAACATGCTCTTAAAACTGAAATATGCAAAAAAATGTTATTATGAGCAGAATATGCTCTAACAAATCGATGGCAAAATTCATAAAAATTCCTAAACGGATAAATATCTTACATCCGACTCGATTGGTTGCATGAGAAAAAACATTCAATTGCATATTTCTGGTTTCCCTGGTAATAACAGATCGTTCTTAATTTATTATTGTAACTTATGGTTTTTTTGCACAATTTGTTAACGATTTTACTACAGATTATTCATGATGTATTAACTTCTGGTACTTTTGTATCGTTGTTTTCTATTCTGATTACGCATTAAGCTTAATTTGATACCGATAGTTAACAAAATATTATTCATGATTCGTTCTCAATTTGATACCAGCCGTTAATAATTTTAGAACGCCTTTCACTCTGTGTACGATACGTTGCAAAAGCTTTCTCTTATGGATAAGGTGCAGTTGTTTTGGGTACCTGATGGTAACGAAACAGCGAATGAATTGGCCAGGAAATCTTCCGTGACACCTTATATTAGTTCGGAACCTTACTATGCGGAGCCACTCACTGCTATCCGCTACTCCGCTACTCTAGGACGGCGATCAATCCGCAATTTGTGCGTCGCTCTGAGGTTCTCAAGTATAGCGGGAAGTGAAACTATTGACGGATTTTCTTACGGACCATTGTGGACTGAGAGCACATCTGAAAATGATTACTGTCACGGATGTATATGTTTGTGAACACAGCCATCAAAAACGGCGAAACACATATTGCGTGAATGTGGAGTTTTGGATAGATTTAGATGGAGATATTTGGGGAGACATAGGGTCTCATTGAGAGAACCGTTGAAAAGCTTGGCTTTCAGAACTTGATTGCATACAATTTTAAAGCACAGAAAATAAAAACATGTTAGTGCTCATTCAAGAGTAACTTCTTTAAATATTGTCTGCGTATGCTTGAAAGTTCCATTTGAAAAACAGAGTTTTATCAGCGCTGTGTGGAATAGATTCTTGATGGCCGCAATTAGAGTATCCACTCGATTAATCGTCGTTCGCTTAATAAATGAATTTTTGGGTCATTATTTGATCGAATAATGAAAATAGCCAATTTTGAGTAACAAATAACTAGAACAACATGTGCCAATTAATCGAGCAACTTTTGTATGTAAAATTTGGGGTATAATTTTTTTTTACATAAGACCAGCACCGATGGGATGGCCCCTACTCATGCAGTGCACTGTGCTGGTACTAGGAAAATAGGTTGTGGGAAGGAGGACAGAGGGAGCAGTCTTTATGGACGTTAGGTTTAAATTTACTCATGCCGTAAGTGGCAGGGAATACTTTCACACCGAACAGTGCGACCAAAGAACGAACTCTATCTATAAGGCGTTGTGCGATTCACTGGGCAATCAACTACAAAGGGATGTGCGCTACGAGAAATACAAGTACTACGTAAAAATAGATGATTTTCAGGAATTAATTCCTTAATTTCGTCAGAACACATTCCGGATATAGGTCTTGTAAATATTAAGGAGATCAGATGGAGTGAAATATTTCTTGCACCGTCTTAAAAAACCAAGACACTTGAATGCTTCTTTCGACACTTTAAATATGTGATCATTCCAACGAACGTCACAGTGAATTTTCATGCCCAGAACATCAAGAGAATCTGATTCCTCAATATCCACATTACCCATTGACACAGATGACAACACATCACCATGTCTGTGTATTAAAAACCAACATTGTGTCTTGCGTGCATTAAAATCGACCCTGTTCGCATGACCCCACTCGGAGATTTTCACCAGGTCACTTGTGAGTGTGTCATTCATTCATTCATTATTCATTCAAGAGCACTGTTTCAGGACCAGTGCTGGTATGCCATCCGGCCCAGAAGACTTGTTAACGTTGAGATTTGCGAGGACCCTTTTTAAAGCACGGGTTCGAAAGAATATACTAGACATAGTTATTGATACTCTTTCAAGTTCGGACAGTGTTGAACGCTCTCCGACAAGTGAGAATTGCTTGCAAACATTTCAGCCAAAAGGTTTGCCTTTTCAACCGGGTTCGTGAATGTATGGTCATTCTTTATAAGGCCAGGAATCGAACTAACGTTGATCCTCAGCCTTTTAACGAATGAACAAAACTTTTTACTTCCCCGCGGAAATGAAAGAACTTTAGCACGAAGGTGCTGCTCGTATAAAGCCTTTTCGCGTCTAAGTACTGCGGCACATGAAGATCTCGCCTGTTTGTGAAGCAAATCAGTATGGGCACATTTATTATTGCGCCAATTCCTGAACGCTTCCTGTCTGGATCTGACTGCCAATTTACACGTCAGATTAAACCATGATTTGTTTCTAGGCTTCATCGAAAGCTTTTTGGATGGGATAAAAATATCCATCCCTAGCCTTATTATATTCACTACCATTTCTGCAATGGCATCGACGGTTGAGTCAAGAAAACAAAGTTTCCAATTAAAATGCTTGAAGAAATCGTTGAGCTCAGCCCAACGAAGGTATTGTTCTGGTGCCCATGTGTAGGTCCACGACATATGTGTAGGTTCATTCACTGATTTCGCAAGGTGATTGTGCGCGGCATATAACTCAAATAGCAAATGTTTATGATTATTTAAGTGTACGCTTATTAATTGTATTAAAAAAAGACATGTATAAATATCACTTCTTTTTGTTTCCCAATAGCGATAACTTTTAAAAATGTGTATATTTCCAAAACCAAAACAAAAGAGTTTGCAATCAAACCGTGCGTGCAATTGATTGTTTAATATTGAACCTGACCAAAATGTACCAGACGATGATCTTTAAAAAAGTAGATGTGGATCTAAACGAAAACAGTCTTCTAGACGAGCTCATCAAAACAATACAAAGTATTGCAAATTTAAAAAAATCTAATATTAACTGTATTTAGACAAGACAAAGAGAAGAGCTGAAAAACTTTTTAATGCTATTTTATCGCTATCACCAACATCGCACCGCAGGTTTCGGTTTTTCTCCTACGCTATTTCTAATATTTCTTAACGACTTTCTTCTTACTTCCAATTCTATCTATTCCTTCGCAGATGACAACAGCATTTGTCATTCACATTATTTTGATTGTGAGCCGAGCCTCTTGGAGATTAGGGCGAAAAGGATGAATATCAACGACACACTCTCAAGCGATCTAGCGAAAATCTCCGAGTGAGGTCGTGCTCGTGCAAATAGTCTCGATTTTAATGCTAGCAAAACCCAATGTTATTTTTGAACACTCAGACCTGGTGGTGTATTGTTATCTGAGTCCATGGGTAATGTAGATATTGAGAAATCAGGCCGGTGCTTCAAAGTCTATTTTGGAGCTTCTATACCGCGTACAGGAGCGGGCGAAGGTACTTATTAATATATATAACGAAATGACGAAATAAGGGAATTAATTTCTAATAATTACATATTTTCACGTAGTACTAGTTTTTCTCGTATAGCATACCCCTGTGTAGTTGATTATCCAATGAATCGCACAACGCATTATAGAAAAAATTCAGTTTTTTGCCGCGCCGTTCATCTGTGGAATAATCTTCGCTCTACAGTTTACCCTACCACTTACGGCATAAATAAATTTAATTCAAACTTCCGTACTGGATTCTATCCTCCTTCCCGTAAATATTTTCCTAGTACCAGTACAATACATTACATGAGTAAGGGCTATCCCCTGAGAAAAGAAAAAAAACATCAACCCCGTTTTTAAATAAAAAACAAAACCAAACACACATGTTTGTTTTTTTCCATTAGAGTACATTTTTGGATAATTTTTTAATTATTCAAGTTTTTCCAGTTATTCGAACAATTTGAAAACATAACTCGATTAATCGAGCAATTTTAGAAGTTTAAAATCAATCAATTTCTTAATCAAACAAAAGTAAAAGTCGAATAATTGGATACTGAAGCTGCAATGTAAATTGTGTACAAGATACAACCATTTACTCTACCTTGGAATTCACTTTTAGAGAGAAATCGATTATGTTGCCGGTTGGTTTCAGCTATGAAACGTTAAATAAATACAGCGGCATTAAAAACTTAATTTTTAAGAGGTGACTTTAACATTTTGAATGAAATACAAAAAAATTGCATGAGCAAGGAAGTATACATTGGAATTTATAAACGATTTTTTTACATTAAGTTTCAGAAAAGTTTAAGAAACGCACACAAAAAGTTAAATAATTCTTTTATTATAAAAGCTATGGCATAAAAAATAGATTTTCTGTATTATGTACATATCTAGCATATGGTAAATGGATAATGTTCGAAATTTTTAAAATAATAAATGTTTTTACTGTTAGTAGTCCATAATTATGTATAGTATTCGCAGAAACATTAGGGACAAAATCTAAAAAAATAATTGTAAAATTTTCGTTTTAGTTAAAGTGACTGTAGGGTATAAAAGAACAAAAAACTTTGAATATATTATCTGCAAAGGCAATAACAATTAAATTAAACAGAAACAAATCCTCACCGGAATCAATGATTTTATGGATATGAAAAATATAGTATTAGACTTACTTTAGAACAACATCTGTCTAAGTAAATATTTCATTTCATGATTTTGTTTTTCTATACATATTTTGATTTTAATAAATTACAACAAATAAACACTTGTTTCCCGCCAATAGAACATGATATTTTAGAAGAAAAAAACATTCATACAAAAATAAAATAAAAAATTATCCATGAATTACAGAGAAAAAAAATATATCAACACAATTCCACTTTGCCCAGATGGCAAACAACAATCACCCATTACGTTTAAAATGCGATAAATTTTTTTATGAAATACGAAACGGAACGAACGAACGGTGGTTTGAGAAAGGAAAGCTAGCTGGAGGCTTGAACAGTCACTTCAGGGAGAATTTTATTGTCTTTGTTTTTTAATTTTTAATTTATAAGTTTAAATTTATAAGAATAGAATAATAATCATGCTAATAGAAGTACGAGTATTAAGATATCATGCAGCAACATGTTTTATGCCATTTCCCTTTTGAAATTTACATTTTTAAAACAGTTTTATAAAAAAAAGTTGTTGAATAAAAATGAAAAAAAAGCTTCCAGTAAATCACGATTTTAATTTTTTAGTTTATTTAACAATGAACTTAAATAATAAATAAATTTTCTTTAAGTTTTTCTTAATTGATAAACTCTATGAAACCTGCATTAAAAACTACGATACATAGATTGTATTTGAAATGAAAAACATAAAAAAATATTGAAATTTTTATTCAAGCTCAAGTTAGCAAAAGTAAGTCATGAAAATTTAGTTGTAATTCCGTTCCAAAACTACCGTCATATTTGCATAAAAAGCAACAATAAAAAACTTTAATAATAACAAAAAATACATTAAAAAAACTTGCAAAAAAAAAATTGACGTCATGTTTTACAGCATAATTTCTTGTCAGCGCATACGACACAAATTTTATAAAAACAAAAGACTTAAGACAGCTACTTTTCTTTGATACATAATCGTGTGTGTGTTTTGTATTTATAAACGATACTCACTCGAAACTCACGCACTCTGATTATAAAATGAGGTTCATTTTTATATCTGTATCTTAAAGTGTTGAATTTTACTCATATTCTAAAATTAAAACAGTATTAAACATTATTGGAGTAATAACTCCATCTGTCTTTCTATTATTATGTTTTAAACGTGTTGTAAGTAATGGCGTTACAAACAGCTATTATTTTGAAAATTAAACTTGACATTAGAGTAACTGTGTTAATATTTTAACCACCATTTAGGTTGGGTGCAATGCTTTGGTTTCTAAACATAAATAAGTACGATTTAGAAATGAAATGTTAAAGCCAGGAATAAACAAAAAGTTTCGTATATTTGCTATTATAAGCATTTGATAAAATTATTACTGGACTATGAGTGAATTTTTTTTTTACAAAAAATATTTTTTCAGCCAACATAACGTTTTAGTTCAGTTTTTTTTTAATTTAATTTTTGTTGTTGTTGTTTTTACTTTCTCAAAATAAAAGAATTTTTTTAAGCCCTTTCTTTAAATTGGGAAGCAAAAATAAGGCTAAATTTGGACAGTATGTAATTTGAGACATAGTTCACTGATTTGTTTCATAGTGACTACACAAGTGTACACCTGCGCTTTACCTATTTGTAGATGGAGTAGAAATTTATCGTTTATACTTTAAAATAGTATTAAATCTATCCAAAAACTCTGAAAAATATTTGTCAGTAATCGTTGTGCAATTTTTAAAGTAGTCGGCGTGTTGTCCAAAGACTGTGCCTGCAATAGTAGCACTCATCTCACCGATAGTTCTTCCAAATCCATATATTTATGCAAGATTTGATGTTTGAATTACCCTGTTCGAATGCTACCTTTCTAATAGGTTATGATAGCTATTCTTCTTCTTTTAGTTTGTTGTAAAATTGTGTTAATTGCGTGTAAACAAAGGAAGAAGAAGAATACATACATCTTCTTCTTCTATATACATATGTATATTAGGGGTGTCGTTATTTTAAAATATCTATTTATATATTTATAAACCTACGGTGGATTTTTTTACGTCTGTATTATAAAAGTAAGTATATATGAACCAAATCCAATAAAGTTTTATAGACCCGTAAACGACTTCAAATATCCAACAAATGAATGCAGGCAAAGCATCAATTTTTTTACACTTTTTAATCGTATCTACTCATTATTTTCTTCACAAAACACTGAAAGAAATAATTTTTTATTTTAATTTTCTTCTTCTTCCTTACATTATTCAATATTATTTAGGGAAGAGTGGGGTAAGGTGGGACATGCGGCGAAGTGGGATATCTCAATTTTTGATCATGTTTTTAAAAATTTTTAGAAAACAAACCTTTTTTAGCGTTATTTATTATGTTATTAAGATTTTCATTTGCAATTTTAATTTGATTGGTGCTTTTATATTGCTGTTTGAGAACAAAGGGAAAAAAATAAATAAACAAAGTTTTAAGAGTACTTTGTTGGTATATTTTTTTAAATACAGCATTAAAAAAAAACAATCAAAAAAATGTTCGTGGGTATTTTTGTTTGCGCAAGATTAATATACCGGCTGTACGATATTTTCTGTGTATTTTTTTGAAGTTGCAATAACGGTAACATTGGTTCGGTGGTAGCTTATTGTAATGGAAGATTCATGAAAGATTTAATTGGATCCGATTTTGGTGAGTTACAACGGCACCGAAAATAGAATCTTCAACTGGAAAAAATATTGCGGATGCAGCTTATGAAAGATTAGTTAAATGGAATATTGAGAATCAAGTAAACGGCTTGTCATATAATACAAAGTCAACAAATACTGATATCCAGACAAGCGCCGCTGTCCTCCTGGAAAAAAATAAGACGTAGTCTAGTCAATCTACCTTGCCGTCAATATGTTTATGAAATAATATTACGAAGCGTTTTCGAAACAATATTCTACATCTTCTCCAGAAGTTTCAATATTTGAAAGATTTGCCAAATCATGGCCAAATTTTAAGAAAGAATTATGCAGAAGTGGCAATGAAGATGCAACTGTTTTATTACAAATAATTCCAGCTGAACGTGAAAATTTTATAAAGTTCTGTTATGAACAACTGACTTAATCTCAAAATCGGTGCGAAAGCAATATATTCTTTGAAAATATTTCTGTTCCGCGAACATTTCTCACTTACGAAAAGTGAATCAAATGGATTACTCGATATTTGTATTTTTCTAGTGAAACTTTACATTAAAGTCTGGTTCAGTAGCCGCATTCAGTAACTTTTTTTACGATAATCGTATTGTTTTGGATAGTAGACGACAGAATTGTTGACTTTGCTCTTCAGTAACTTTTATTTACGATATTCGATTTAAGTTTGTCGTAAGCTAACGACAATAATTTTGGTATTTTGTATTTAACCGGATAATCGTAAGATTTCTCGTAAAGTTGATTTTATTCGACGACTATGGAACTGCCTTTTTTGCAAGGTTTGGCAGCCGTAATGAATAAAAGAAATAAAATTAATAAGTAAACATTTTATTCAACTCATCTTGTACTAAGACCTCATAAACCTATACCGCAAAATTAATTTGTTTTTTTTTTGTGTTTTTCGCTTTTTTGACAGAGTTGTCAGTCGAAAAAAATAGTTGTCGCTAAAGTGTACGTAGTGAAGCACATAATCGTTACTGCAAACGACAAAAAATATCGACTTCTTTTGCGAATGTCGTATCGTTAAAAGTTACTGAATCGCACGATAGATGTACCTCTGCCATAGATGCACCGCTGTAATATTTGACTTTTATTCAAATTGCTACAAAGTATTCGGAAACTAAACCAGAAATCTTAGCAGTAATTCTTAATAAAATTAGTAATCATTTATGTTATATTTCTGCGGAAACAGTAAGTCCATCATTTTTCCGATTCAAATATAAAATTTAAAGTAAAACGTAAAATGGTTGCAAAACTTAAATTAAAAGAACCAACTGTGAAAAAAAATGTCCGGAACACTTCCTTTATTGTGAACAACATAGTCCGGATATTCACTTGCATCGGGATTTGTTTCTCTATTCCATTCATGAATAAAATATTGTTCAATTGGCATAGGTACACATAAAGCATTAGATGGAATATGTTTATAATATTTTTCATACATTTTTTTAATATCAATTGTATTAACATCTGTTACTTTCATTGGATCTGTAGTTGACGAAGCACATTTTACATGTTTTCCTTAAAACTTTTTATTTAATCCTTCAGCTACTAAACCAATTGGAACATATTCAGATGTTGCTGTTCCACTAATAGATGCACCAACATCAAAAGCTGTTCTAGTACCTAACGGAGTAACTTGACATGTTACTTTCATAACTTTAGCGGTTGTTGGTAACATATCAAATTCTTCTACACTTAAATAAAAAGGTAAATCTACAGGTATTAAAGCCATTGAAGTATAGATTTGATCAATACTATTTTATGTTTCTATATTTTCTGTACTACATACATCCATAACTTATTAAAACTTTTGTTTTAGAGAAATGCATATAATTATTTGAGCAAGAAGTACAAGGTCTTATCCATGTGACATTGGTAGAAGAGCTATTTCTACTTCCCGTAGCACTCGACCTCGCTCCCGTATTCGGTCCACGACCTGAACCACTTTGTTGATTATTAATTTCTTGATCAACATCCATACTAGCAGCAACACTATTAGGATGATTAGGTTTTTCAATGAAAAGAGAATCGCTTCATTATCAGATTCACTATCTTCTTCAGATCTTCAAAAAAACACCTTAAGAAATTTTGTTTCAGAAAAGACTAAGTATTACTTCCGTCAGTACAGTTTATCTATGGAATTTCTAATGTTTGAGCCTTTAACTTGGGAACCTTTATTTGAATTTAAGGACGGTTGGTCATTCTGTAAGTTCTGTATTTGCTGTTAATGATACTGCTGAGAGAGGTATTAAATTTATTCAAGACTTTGACAGAATTTTAACAAATGATGAAGAGGAAAACCAATTGTTGCTTCAGGTTGTTGAGGCTTATCCTTCGTATAAAAAATCCGAAAAATCTTTTCCAATTTTATTGTTGTTATGTTAACTCAAATCAATAAAAAAATAGTATTATTAAAAAATATTCACTTTCATCTATCAATTTGTATAGAGGTATAATAAAGTATTTTCCAGATCCACTAAACGTTTTCGGATTTGCCACAAATTTTACTCATTTACTTTTTTAATATAAAGGAACAAAAATCTACCCGGGGAACTGAAAACAAATCTTTTGACCATACAAAGAAGAGCAGCTTTAATGCATATGTACATATATATGTATGAAAATGAAAACTATATTTGGTTTACGTATGTCTATATATACATATATATATGTATATATATATATATATATATATATATATATATATATATATATATATATATATATATATGTATATATATATATATATAAGTTGTTCTATGATAGTCACTTAATAACTCGAAAACCACTCAACTACGAGTTTCTAAATCTAGCCAAAATAGTTTCCTAGTCAATACAAATCATCATGCAAAGTGTGGGCGGAATCGGATAAGTGGGCATATTACCTGCCATATAAACTAAATATTGATTTATGTATATTGTGAGGACGATCAAAGAAGTATCTGAATTTGGTCTAAATAAATTGGCAGTCAATAAAAATAATCAGTTTAAAAATGGCCGAAATTATATAAAGAGGCGTGGCTTAACATACAAAACAAATATGGATTTTTTATATCTTGAGAACGGTAATGCTAGAAGTTTCTAATTTGGTTTAAACAACTTCTTGAATAATACATATCATCAGTCAATAACTGATCGAGAACGGTAACAGTTCAGGCTTCGTTATCTATCCACATTACCCTAAAAGCTGGAGAGACTAGATAAGTGGATATTACTTTATTATAAAGGGATAGCATAGCATACTGGGTAAAAGTTATCTACATATACATATATGTATGTAAAAATTAATATGTTTTTGAATGTATGTGTGTATTCATTGCTTTTAAGTTTATATACAGTTAAAAGGGTAAAACTTTTAGCCTTGATGCCGGAAGGAGATGAAATGTGGGAATAGAGTAAAAAATTATAACTAAGGTAGTAATTAAGATTGGGGTAGCGAAGCATGTCGGGATTTAGCTAGTACATGTATAATATAATTGATTTTCCATCAAATATAAAAGCTGCTAACAAATGACAACAGTGCAGCGAGCACGCATTGTTGTGTTTGTTTACTTCCCCTTGTTTATTTTATTTTTTGTTTGTTTTTTAAGCTTGACAGCTGGCCAAATTCTCGATCAGCGGCTTACCAAGAGGTGACTCTCTTTTTACAGAGGAAGTGGAAAATAGTTTCTCTTTACTCCGGCTGATTGCAACTATGGCAGTATATGTTGTAAGGAATGTTCATCCTGGCCGTTTGCTCGCCTTATTCTGACCAATCCTCCTTCGACAAGCGATTCAATGATATACTGTAGAAATTTCCCTCTTTAACAAGCTAATCACTGAGAAAACCGAGTGCGCAAGAGTTTGTCCATGGCAAGATACTCGTACATATCTAGTCAGTTCGTTCGCTTTTTCGTTATCCTCAATATTCCGATAATCCGGAATACAGATTAAGGTCATGTTGTAGTTATTGCTCAAGGTGGTAACACTCTTTCCGCTCTGTTCCACCAGTTTAGATGTATTCACATCTGATTCCAGTGATTGGATTGTAGCGTTCCTATCCGAGAGGATAGAAATATTGTACTTAAACCTAAAATTCGCATTAAGCAGCTTACAGGCTTCTCGTATTGCCAGCACTTATTCACAGGGCAATTAAAACTGAATTACAATTTGGCTGATTCGCTCTAAAAAATGTTGTATGGTGAATTATATTGTTCGGCTTATAATTGGGCTTGAAATTATGAATGAGAGAGCGAATTACGAAAAACATTGTCGTGCGAACATCGACCAATTATCATCGCATGGATTTAGTCGACCATTTCTAGCGCAAAAACCCCTATTGAGCGATCTTTACGATGACCGGGTGCCAATATGAAGACAATGAATTTAAGTAGAATACATTGTAAATATTTATTATGTATTTAAACTACCAAGTATGTAAAAAATAATGTTAAATCGAAATGCCTTTTTTCGTTATCAATAATGTAAACGATATTTTCAACGGCTACCAAAAATATGCCCAATAATTCAGCAGTAAGCTGGTAAAAGGTAACAGTTAATGGAAGCTGTAATGGATTGAAAATTATTCCGCTAGAAATACAAAAAAACACATACTCACATACAAACTGGTCGCATATTTCATTTAACGTCTGTTTAATTTGCAAAATAAAATAATTATTGTAATTGAAACATTTGAAACATTTTTAACCCTCGTTACTAATTTAAGCAATTTTTTGCAATTTTAAAAAGACTGTTGGATTTTCCAAATAACGTTCATAATTAATTGTCGTTTTTTTTTTTTTTTTTTTTTTTTTTTTTGTTAAAAAAAATGACAAATCAAAAATACCGTTAAATAGGTGTTTAAGAATTTTGAATTAATTAACACTTATCATATACAGTGGATGCCATAAATAAAAAATACACTACCGACGTATATTAATCAAAAAAAAAAAAATCAAAGTTTAATATATTTTAGGTAAGCAGCTAATTAAAGTATAAATTTGTTTTTTTTTTTGCCAATGCGCCAAACTTTATAAAAATCAATCCTGATTTGATTCTAGCCAGCGAGTAAATTTTCAACCAACAATCAAAAAAACAAAAGACATCTAGGTTTGTTGCAGTTATAACAAGATATTGTACAGGTGAATTGTTAGTACGAGTACCATTTTAATTCCAAAAAGATATTTTCTAAAGCCCGGTTCATACCCGCTTGTCCTGAGATTTGCAATAAGCGATGGTTCGCTATTAGCGAAGAATTGTCGAAACAAAAATATTTCCTAAGCTTTTGTGAATTAAAAAAAAAAATTATTTTCACAATAGTGAACTAGCGAAGAAGTCCCGAAACTAATTTAGTATGGCTCAATAAAAAAAATGTTCTTCGATACTGTTACGAAAATAAAAATGCTTAAAAACAAAATGCACCATATCAGCGCCTTTAAATCTGTATTGTGGGATTTTGGTATATTTGGTAATAATGTGCTACCCTGTCAATGGCGTACTTATTTGCGTATTTATTTGGCAGCACTGCCAATTCGACCATCTTTGGGTAACACAATCTTACATGTTTAAAATTAACTTCCGTTAATAATGTGAGAGATACGAGAGCGTTTGAGACATTTCCGGAATTTTCTAAACTGTAAGCAATTGGATATATAATGAGGCTGCTTTATAGCTATCGTTTTGCTGTCATAAAGTAAAGTCGTTTTTAGGCGTAAATAAAAGCGTTGTAAAGGGTGTCTACCGGGAACGTATACTACTTTGTTTGTTTATAATTTTCGATTATTGATAAATGTTCTATTTAATGTCGGCAATTATGTATGGAATACAATATCAGATAAATGCCCGCCTCACAAATGCGAGCACTTTTGAGCACATTTTTTATTACATTCTCACACATTTCACGCGGTATTTCATTCATTTCGTTACGAATATTTTGTTTGAGTTGCTCCAGCGTTTCTGGTTTATTTGCATAAACGTTCCGGAGCAGTCAAATCAGGTGACCTCCACGGTCAATCAACATCACCATTCCTTGAAATAATTTGTTGGGGAAAGAGGTCTCGCAGTAATTCCATTATAATCCTGGCTGTATGCGATGTGACACCGTCTTGTTGATACCACATGTTAGTCATTCCCAAAGCATGCAGTTGTGGCGTTAAAAAGTTTTCAATCATATCACAATTTCGCTCCCCATTGACAGTTACCGTTACGCCATTTTCAGTTTCAACGAAGTAAGGTCCAATCATTCATATGAAAATGTTCCTCGTCGCTCATTATTATTTTTTCATGAAAATCGATGATAAATTTTGATAAAAAGGTTTATCAACTAAAACATGTTGGCTTACTGAATATTTTTCCAAAATAAATTTGCCACGTCTCTACTTCGCGACTGCACAAATATGAACTGTCAAGACTAATTTTTACCAAAATGGCGGCAAAACAAAGTAGTATACCTTCCCGGCGGGCACCCTGTATAAACAAATATTGAGTGCGAGAAAAATAAGTTTCTGTATCAAGATAAGCTGTATAAAGGATGTAGTGAGCAAATAGAAACTGTAAACAACAACAAAGTCGTGTTTATTTTATTTTGGCTCAATTAGAAAGAACTCAAATAGAAACTGTAAACAACAACAAAGTCGTGTTTATTTTATTTTGGCTCAATTAGAAAGAACTCAAACGTTTTAAAAAAGTTAAAACATAATAATATTAATGCCTTGTTTTTGTCGAACAAAAATGCTTAACAGATCATAAAAACAAGCAAACACTTTCTCTCGCTTTTAGCACGGAGAGGCAAAAAATGCAAGACCAAAAGTAACGGTAAAAACAAAAGAAAGCAAAGGCTTTGTTCTCGAACTATTACCAAACTATTAAAAATGAATGTTTAGCGATATCAAAATGAAATAATTAAAAATATTTTTAGAGAATATTTAGTGATGTCTTTCAAGCAGGAAAACCTTCGAGATCGAAAGATTTGCTGCCACAAACTGAGCGACGGGTGAACACTATGAGTTCATTTTCGTTTCGCTTCTAATAATCGTCTTCGAATGTTATTATCGAATGTCGTGGTTACCAAAAAATTTGGGAAGAAATTTCGCTTCGATTAAATTTTAAAAAAAATTTCACTGCTGTTGCAAATCGATTGATAATGGTTCTATTAGCTCATATTGTGGGTAAATAATCAAAAGACTTAAGACACATGCATGAAATACGAAAATCTACTTTATTCGATTTTTTTAAAACGAAACAAAAAAACAGAAATTTCTTGTGTTAGCAACTGGATTGCATTACAAAAAGGTAAAATTTGGCATAAGGAGAAGTCTTATATTTTGTATAGAAATTTTTATCCAATAAACATTGCAATTTTTAGCTTAAATGTTTTCTGACTTTACTATTCCCTTTATACTCTTTTTTATTTGCTAAAATATAATGGATATAAAATATTGAATAATATGTTTATAAGATTATGCTCAGCACTGTATTCAGATATCTTAAAAAATGTAAAACTATTTGAATTGTTTTATATAAAAATACTTTTTTTTCCTAAACTTTTTTTCCTCCACATACATGTTATTTTGTTGTAAGCGTAAATAATACAATTCGTGGCACTGAACACATGTAAGTTTGCATGAGCCAATAATGGGTTTTTTATTCTCATTTTTGTATTGTGTCGTTTGTTCGAACGCGTGGTTAACGAGTACATTATTCACGCGTTAAATACTCTTTGCATGGGTCTACAAATAAAATGTAAATGTTTATATTAATTTGTGCAAAATAATTCTTATAGTTTAATCCGCTATTTGAGTTTGTATTACGTATACGTATGATTAATTACAACAAAAAATTATTATATAAAACATCAAATTATAGTATATAAGAGTAACTAATTAATTAACATTGATGTTGTTTATTAATTTAAATTAAATTGAAATGTTTACGGAAATTGTTTTAAAATGAACAAAAAGTGTCTAAAAAGTAATATGTAACCCATAAGGATTTTTAATTATTATTTAAAAACATGAAAATATACAGTGGCTCACAGTTTGTTTTATGCAGTACATATTTTCCGTTTAAACCTCAAAAAAAGGCAAAACTAACAGAGGCATAATGAAAAATTTGAAAAGTGCTTCTTGTCTTTTCCAGCATATTTTATGTACGCAATTATAACTGTTGAAAGGTCGAAATAACGTCTAATGATTAAATTATTTAATACTTTGTGTGACAACATTTATTATTTATGACAGAATTGAGGCGGATTCGACAATTTTTTGTGTTAAATTGGGCGAAATATTCTCCCACTTCAGTATTTCTTTTAATTCATTTCTGCTTGAAATTTTGTGTATACTACTGTTAGTTTTTAAAACCGACCACAAATCTATATACAGTGGCAAGCAGAATTAGATGAATACCAATGAAGTTTGAATTAAAAGCGCCATAAAACCCAAGAAACTTAAGAAAAGTAGTTCGCATTTTTTGTCGGAAGAAAAATTCAGTCTCCTACCACAAATAAAATAATAAAATGCAATGAATTACAAATTTCCTGATTGATATACAGTTTTGAAAAAGGCATCAAAACAAACAATTTCTGCTACTAATTGCCAACTTCTTTCAAAGATTCTTGCCTTCAAGTTGAAACGAAAAAATTGTCAGATTTATTAGAAAACCAAATTGTGCAAATGACAAATAATAATTATTTAGCTCTTAAAATTGGTAAGAAGTTTGGAATTAGTCACTAAACGGTGCTACAATTATGAAAAAGTTGAAATACAAACACGCCAGAAGCAGAAGAGTTCAAAAGTCTGTTTTTCGAGCTGATAAAAGATTTCTTTATTGTTCTTAAAATACATCCGTTCATATTGTTTACTAAAAATTTTGCTTGACGCTTTTCTGCTTTTGTTATGAACCTGATTTTCATGGATGAAGCGTTTATTGATTTTTTGAACTGTGCAAGCATTTAATTTCGCTATTTCTGCTATTTTTTATTGTGAGTTAAGAAGTATTTTTGGTTTTTTTAGTTCTAAATCATAAATATATATATTTTTCAATAAATGTCTTTCTTTTATTAAACAAGAACGAGTTCTCTTTTCAATGATGCCAAATTTTTCTTTCTGTTTTTAATAGAATAGAATAGAATATACTGCATAAAATAAGCTGTGAGACACTGTAAGTAAAGAAAAAAAATTCAAAAGCAAGAACAATATTTATTGTTTATTGAACTGTAGATATTACGTCAGTTTTGTTTTGAAAAGGCAAATATTTCCTACAAGATTTCGATTGAGTAATGATTTTTTCTCCTTTTCCAATAATTTACGAGTATTTTTATAAAAATTGGAATTCTACCATGACGAGTGATAAAAAACTAAAAAAGAAGAAAAAAAACCATATAATCAATTCACTACATTAAGAAAGTAAATGTAACGCTTGACTAGTAAAATTAATGGAAAAAAATTTATTTTTAAATCCTAAATAAAAATTATTTAATTTTTTTTTAATTTTAATTGTCTAACAAAAAATGAAATAATATTCAAATGCTAGAAAAATATGAGAAATACAATATATTCTTATAACAATTAATAAAATAAGAAAATTAAGTGCAAAAATAAAAAATTTTACTTCCAGTCATTGTTTATTAGTTGACAGACAGAGAGTCACGAAATTTTTAATTTTGTAATATTCATAACTATTTTCTAAAAAAAAAAAATGGCTTTGCCATAATAACATTAATTTTATAGAATTATACTTGCAAACAAAATAGTTGTTTTTAATAAAAAAGCCAATTTAAGTCTATAATTGTTATTAAAAACCGAAAGACTTAGGACACATACTTGAAATACACAAATCTGCTTGAATACCCTTGTCTTTAACTGACTTGACTATAAAAAATATGTGCTCAGCTTAGTGTTATAGACTAGAATTTCTGCGTAGAACCAAACTCAATCCCTCTTTTACTGGAGCACCAAGCTAATGGTTATAAATCTGAGTTATAAGTTGCTTTCTATGCACTATTTCCCATACAATTTTTTAACTTTTTGTGAACGATAAGTCCGAACATTGTCATTATAGCCAGGTTGTTATTATCACATGGGTGTATCTATCCTGGGTAGCAGCAGTGAAAATGTACAATTCTTTGTGCCATCATTGACAAGGCAAGTAAATACAATTAGGCGTCTGTACACTGTGTAAGTTAAAGTTATAAGGGAGAGTCCGTCTTATGACAAGTGTTTAGTCGACTGAACTCTAGCTTTTAAGTTTTCTGTATCAACCCCAATACCAGAATTATCTCAAATACCATAGATTAACAAACGTGAAACAAATGAAAATAAATTTATACGAATTGAAACGTTAGCTCGAAACGTTAAAACGTTTTTGCAACCTCCACGGATTGTATAACTATGCCGTGAATTTTATCACTATAGCCTCTGTATTCTTAAATTAAGTTAAACTCGTTACTCGCATTTTGGTTAGATCACTATAACAGTCTGCTTTATTCTTCTCCGGGAAGCTAGGTCTTACTGTCTCACAATGCCATAATCCTACAGAGAGAACTATTTGCAGTATAGTGAATAAATTTGAGTCCAGTGAACAGCCAGCACATGTACGACGACAATACACAAGAGAATCTGAGACTCTTGATTTTGCGTCGCTCATAAGAACTCCGCCTTTCGCTGATCACAACTTGGCGAATTTTTTGTTGTGATTTGTTCACTGACCCTGGAGCTATAAGTAAACGACCATAAACAATGAAGTATATTCGCTGAATGTGTCCTGGACCAGTTGGAAAATGGCCCTAATTTTTGAATGAATAGATACATCAACAAAAATCAGAATTGGGTGATATGGACATCAACGTGCCAAATAGCTCATACTATATGTTGGGGTGATGTAAACTGGCAGCCGACATAGTGTGTGTGTGGAGTTTCCCACGTCACTTGTCTATGTGCATAATCCCAGAATCACAACAGCCATTGGTCACATTCAGCTTGATTATGTGCCAAAGCAATGGAAAATTTACCCTTCCGGACGTGCGACATAATGGCATAATACATAATGGCCTCTATAGGCCTTTTAAATGAGTACAAACTTTCAATAATATCCCACACACGCTTTGTTCTGTCGTATATATGTATATTGGCTATACAAGTTAATTTTTTCGATTTTTTTGCTTGAAAAATGCATTTATTATAATAACAAAATGAATTGATACATTATTCAAACTGCTGCAATCTTCGTCAAGTAATGCTTTCAATTCCTCATCTTCAAACCTTTTTGACTGACCAGGCCTCTCCTTGTCTTCTGTGTCGAAATCACTACCCATCGTTCACAAGTTTTTTGAGTTGGTGCATAAGGTTCTACCAACGATCGATAACTTTCAGCAGCCGTTTTATTCAAATGAAAGAAGGTTATCAGACTTCCCCGCAAAACTTCTTTTTTAGGCACAAAATTCGACATTATTATAGCAAACGAAAAAAATGTGTGTTTACACTTTGGCGTCTATCGAATACCATATTTTTTATTATTGACACAAGCCATATGTGATAGTTACGTCATATGTTGTCCAAATCGACATTATTAACTTGTATACCAAATATAAGTGAACGTATGTTTGTATGTTGTATGTAAGTATGTTTGTTTGTTTTAAGTCTATAGAACAATTTTTTTTTTTATTTTTTACAGTATCTCTCCGTATGGCTGGAAGAAGCTATAGGTTATATAAATTTCAAAAATTCCAGCTGGGCGGTGCCACGTCAATACAAAGGAAATATTTATTTTTCTATATCTTCAAAATAACAATAGAAAAAGCCTCCAAATTTAGTCTAAATAGATTCAGAGTCAAGGAAAATCATCAGTCAAAAAGTGGGAGAAATTAGACAAGTGGGCGTGGTAGGGTTAAAGCTAAAATTTCAGTATTTGGTCTGAATGACTTCAGAGTCAATACTAATCATCAGCAAAAAATGAACAAGTGAGACAAGTGTATATATGTATTTAAAAAGGTAATAGTAGAAGCTTCTAAATTATGTTCAAATAACGTAGTGAACAATGCACTTCAACAGTCTGTAACTAGGCGAGGTTGGATAAGTGGGCGTGACAGTTCGCATTCATACTTAATATTGGATTTCATATATCTGGTGAGCGACAACTATTAAGCTTCGTTACCTATCCTCATCAGCCAAAAAGAGGAAATTGCAGAAATCACATTCTATAAAAGCTGTCTAAATATATACGTATATTATATAAAAATAAATATGTGTTTGTTTAAAGACTGTATATAGCTAAAAAGCGCAATCTACAGTGTCTTTCTGGAAGGAACAAATGCTTAGATTTTGACTGGAATTTGACAAAATGGGAAAAAATGGTAAAAATTTAACTAAGATAGCATTTAAGATAATAATAATAAGTGAGGTAAAAGGTAAAAAAAAGTATTACTAAGATAAGGGTTAAGATAATAATTAAGATGGGTTTAGCGATAGGAAGAGCTTAAAGAAAGACCTTTCCAATAATGAATTGATGAGTTAAAGTTTGGTAAAGTAGTGTGTGGTGAAATTGTTACAGACCTCAGCTTTAACACAATCTTATTTAATCTTTGCTTTACGAATACGATTTAAAAAAAATATTTGTTTCTTAAGTCTTTTGTT
Organism: Wohlfahrtia magnifica; assembly: GCA_023159175.1. Classification (NCBI taxonomy): domain Eukaryota; kingdom Metazoa; phylum Arthropoda; class Insecta; order Diptera; family Sarcophagidae; genus Wohlfahrtia; species Wohlfahrtia magnifica. Next base: position 1,107,421 of record JAKWBJ010000169.1, on the reverse strand, counting down.
TTGCTTTGTTCTTAGGCAGTGTAGTTTATTCATATGTATAACATAAAAAGAAAAGCGTATGTATATTGTTAAAAAAAAAAACAATAATTAATCATTAAGTTAGTTATTAATTAAAATTATTTCTCAATTAAGTCATCTAATTAGAATGTGTTCTTTATAATACTTTTTCTATTCACATTATTAATCATAAGAATCATTAGCTATGTTCAAAATGAAAAAGTACAATAAATTAGTTTAAAATCAGACATAAACAAGATAAAAAGAATTATTAATAACAAATTCTGTTAACACTAAAATTATTAAAAAGTAATTTAATATTTAATAACAATTGATTACTCATTTATCCTTTTTTTTTTTGTTTGTTAATATTTTTAAATATATTGACACATTCTATCACTTACACATTCTATTTTAAGCATACTTGTATTGAAACCATAGTTTACGGTGATACTTTATTTCTTTATTATTATTGGCATTATATGCAATCAAAACTCTATAATTATTTTAAACATTTTTAACTGGCATTTTAAAATGTATACAAATAGAAAAAGTATATATAATTGGCCTTCATTTCGTTGAAATAATTTTTAAAAAAAAATTTTTTTTTTTTTTTACTTATATTTCATTTATTAGAAATGCAAACAATTTTTGCACAAAAAAAAATAAAAACAAAAACTGGTAAATCAATCATAAATTTGCTTAAATTAATATTAAATAAAGAATAATTTTTTAAGGTGTTTGTTTTCAAATGTTTTATAATTTCATTTGTTATTATAAGGTCAATAAAGGTTATTGCTTAAAAATTCAATATTTAAATAGAAGAACAAAAATAGAAAAAAAGCATAAGAATTTGATTGTTTAGGTTATTAATTGATAATAAGGATATCCGCTTATAAAACTTAGTTTATGTATGTACATATGTACTTACATACTTTATACAATTACATATAGATATTCACATATGTAGAGACTGAATAATGTTAAAGAATTTATATAATATTCAATGATATTTCGTTTCTATATATTGTTATTTTTTTATTTATTTTTTTTCCTTGCAATAAAGTGCAATCTATCTAAGTAGGTTCTACCAAGCTTTATAATTAAGGCTTAAAAAATCTTTTAGAAAAAATTTGATTGATAAAAGAAAGTATATGGTATTACTACAATTTTGTAAACGAGCCATTTTTAATCTAAAGGGTGTCCAAAATTGAGGTAACATTTTAATTTTGCTGCCATTTTTTTCTACTTTTAATTTTTATACTAAATTTTTATTTTCAGATTCTAAATACATTTAGAACAAAATTCGGTAGAGCAAATGCTTCAACAAATCATGCCATCAAGCTGACGGTTGAGAAATTTGAAGAAACTGGATCAGTTCAAAATAACAGAAACAGAACTTATCAACGTAGTGATCGTTCAACCGAAAATATAGTAGCTGAGAGCAGAAGTGTTGAAGAAGATCCGAAAACATCCATTTGTCAATGGAAATCGCTACAGGAAGATGATTCGAAGATGATTGTAGCGGAAAATTGATGATTTCACACAGCCAGAGAAACTATGAAACTTTTGAAAGAAAAGTTCGAAAATTACATTATTTGTCGTAGAGGAGGAGTAAATTGGCCATCAAGATCGTGCGATTTGACACCTTTAGATTCTTTATTGTGAAATCGAAAGTAGACATCAACCATTGATAACAGTTTATTGCAAAACGTGATTGATAATTTTGATAGAATTTTAGGAGCCTGCCGAGCCAGTAGTGGGAGGTTAGGTGAGCGACATAATTTTTCATTTTTACCCAGAACCTATTTGTAATAAACTGAAATAAAATATTTTTAATATCTCAAAAAAAGTGTATTTTTTATTAAAATTAAAATGGTACCTTAATTTTGGCACCCTTTACTTTACAACAAAAAAAATCCTCTTTTTACAGTCTAGCTGTAAGTTGTCGTATAGCGCTAATTATTTTGTCGAAAACATAGCATAGAAAATTTAGGTGATCAACTTTGTTTACTAAAAATATACACCTTAATTATTGCTTATACATTGTTTACACGGTAGTATGAACCACTTGGTTGTTTAGACCAAACACAGCAACTTGCACTTCAACCGTTCTTAAGATATGCAAAAATCAATATTTTTTTTGCACAGGAGGTACTAGTATTGACTGTGAAGTTATTTATACTAAATAGAGAAACTTTTACTGTTATCATTTTGAAGATATAGGCAAATATATATTTACACTCATTCCTCTTTATAAGGCCTTTCTGTTTACGGCAATTCGTTATAACGGTCTCTTCGAATTATGGCACACCTTCGCTTTAGGGCACATATAACCTCGTTATATGTCTAAAAATCTGGAAATCATAATTTTCTAAAAAAAATTATAAGGCAAGCAAATGGAACTCATTATATGGCATTTCGATTTACGGCCTATATTTTCAGAACCTATCTATGCCGTATAAAGAGGTATGAATGTACTCTGTAATGGCCTTTTGTTAGGGTTTGGGCCTCTATCTCGAATGCTGGTGTGAGCAAGTTGACAAAATGAATTTTTTTTTACAAAAATGAACACATTTGTTTATCTAAATATTCGAAGAGAAAATGCAAAGCTAGTTCAGGGAAACTGCACATCATTATTCGCGATTCAGTAACTTTTCACAATACGATTTCAGTTTCAATCATTTTGGACTTACAGAACAAACCCGAATATGATAAAAAAATATGGGCCAAATAATACATTTTGGGCTAAAAAACAAAAATCGAAAGATTCTCTGTCACAACTTTGTAGGCTTTTTATACTTATCAACATCTACACTATGCGACAAAATAAAGTATACATTTTTGACAAATATGATTATTTTGCTAAGAATTATAAACCACTTAAGATATTTCCAAAATTCATTTTAAATATAAAATAGTAACACATTTAAAAAATAAAAATCAATTTTGATATACCATGGATTTTTTACATATTAAAGAATATTTCGCACGCAACAAAATAAAGTATAAAAATCAAACAAATAAAATTAAATCAAATATGACATAAAACTAGAACTAATTATTATTTGTTTCGTGTACCGAAGTCGTTTCGCTATACTATTGACCAACTTGCCTAATCTTTCTGAAGGTATCCTTGTTTATTTAACATGTATCCTTGTTGACAAGCTTATGGCTTTAGTTTTACTATTTAAAGATATTTTAATGTCCCAACAAACTTTGCCATATTTGGATTTTTTTATTTTCAAAAAAACGACCTTATAATGCGTAATGTGTATTCAGGATTGTTGTCCTCTTAGAACAGAATCGATCCTAATTTCATTATTTCGGCAGATTTTTAAAAAAATGTCTTCTTTTTTCGACGTCATTGTGTCGTGGTGAATTGAATGCTACCAAGGTCCAGGTCAGGCTAGTTTGCATGCTACTGGTATCGAACTAAAAGCAGGAGGAAGTAAGGGGAAACCTGGACCTTCAAAATGCGTAAATCGTATTCCGAAAGGAAATCGTGGCAGAGAGGTGCCTTTGGATTCAAAGGCAAGCACCTCTTATAAATTACGAAAAGTGGGCTAAGGTAGGCGTTGTGCAGCTTTGCACCGTACAAATCCCCTGGCTCGGATGGCATTATTCCTGCCGATCTTCAAAATAGTCTTATATTCGCAATTGTTTTGTTTTGTGTGTATATTTGTTTGGATGTCAGGTTTCACATTTACATTTCAATTTTATATTTAAATTTCCATTTTCTTTAGTTGTTTTCAAATCATTTGGTAGGAAAAGAAAAGCAAAATTGTTAGCCAAGTTATATACATATATATTCCTATAATTTAGAGGCTAAAAACAATATTCAGTATAGGTTTAAACCTACAACTTTGGTAGAGACGTAATAATACGTCTGACCAAGCTTGGGGAGTTCCTTCAGATGGGTAGTTGAAATAGAATATTTGTATATAAAGAAAGGGACAGATTTGTGTTGTTTGCATTGAAACAGCAAAGCAGATATTGTTTTTAGTTTTTGAATATGTAGGATAAATGAAGTTTCTTTTTTTTTTTCTTTTGATCTTGGAAAATTAAATCAAATATCTATTTATACGAGTATATAAGTGTTAAATTTAGTCTTTTATATTTCTATTTAATATAACAAATATGTAATGGAATATAATTAATCAGTGTCAGTGGGCTATTGGTGAGTGTGATTGGCTTCCTTAGTGAGATCGGGTCATCAATTGGGTTTTGCTGGCTGTGTAGATGACCAAGGTTGGGAGGGCGGTTGAGGCGTTTCACTAGCTTCTACTTGGAATGTTGCCTGGGAGTTATGGTTTTTATGTAGTTTTTATGAAATAGTCAATTTCATTAAAATATTTATTGCTGACGTACCTTGTTCTAGAGGTGAGGGAGGAATCTCGCCCTTATAGTACTGTTCAAGCTAGCCGTGCTATCACCTTAGTACCACATTGAAAACCGCAGAAGATCACGTAACAAAGTTTCTGAACTTGATCTGAATGACTTCATTGCCGTTACAAAATATCAGTCAAAAAATGAGAGGGATTGGATACGTAGACGTCTCACCTTCCATTCATACTACATATTGAATTTTTTTATATGTGGAGAACAACAATTAAAGCTTTTTTATTTATCCACATAAGCCAAAAAGCAGTAAAGATTAGATAAAGCACACCGGGTAGAAGCTAGAGTTGAGAAACTATCGATGGTCGGCCCATTCGATAGTTTCGATAGTTTGCAGAAAAACTATCGATCGACTGTTACTTGTGGCAACAATATTGCAATTTAAGGAAAGGCAAAGATTGATAATAAATGTACAGTGTTTTTACAAATAATAGGTACACTTTATAGCGTGGAACAACTTTCAGTTTTGATAAAAAGATTAATACCTTCAAATCGTAAAAAAGCCTCAAAAATGAACTTATTCTCCTGTTGCAAGTCGCACAATAAGAAAAAAAGAAACTTATGGAAGGTAGATTTATGGGTAAGAGTCCTCGAAATGTATAATTTCTCAGCAAACGGAAGCAACACCTGCACCGTAATAGTTAGAATAACATACTATGGTCTGACGAAATGAAGATTATTTTGTTTGGGTCAAAAGCTAAATAGTATGTACGAACATATTTTAGTTACAATCCATACTTTATTTGAGTTTCATAAATAGAAATTTAAGAAACTGTTAAACTGTGTCCCCATGTAACTATAAAAATTTACAGACGGCTAACAGCCTAAAAAATTTTTTGCAAATTTGACTTTGACTACATATAGTGGCCTCCGTATTTGCTCTTAGAATTTGACGATAGAATCGATAGTGAAAAAAACTATCGATGTTCAGCCAAAAGCAAAACTATTGATTGTTTTGCAGCTCTAGTATATAAAGATCTTATATATGAAAATAAAAGTGTGCTTATTTAAAAACTGTATGCAGCTAAAACGCAAATTCGACAGTGTCTAGGAGATATAGGCTATCTTAAAATGGGGGAAGAGAATAAAAATTATAATTAAGATATTAGTTAAGATAATAATTAATATAGGGGTAGCGAAGCACGCCGGTTTTAGCTAGTTATTAATGAAAGTTAATTTATTTTTTCTTCCTTTTTTAATTGTTGAAACTGTACACGAGCGATATTAAAAAAAAGAAATAAAATTGATTTTCGCTAAAAAGTGTGAAATAATAAATTTCATTCATAATAGACAAAATTATCTTTTATGGATTTACAAATATTATTATTTTTATTTTTTTATTGCTAAAAAAAGAAATATTTTTAGCAATAATTTCTTTATACAAATACAGTGAAACTTCGACATATCGCACTTCACTATAACGAAAAACTCAATCTCATTACTGAAAAGTTTTTCATTCAAAAATGCGAAAATATGTTTTATAAGACCTCTATATAACGAAGTATTCATTCAAAAGCCTCTGTACAACGAAGTCAGAATAAAGTAAAATGTGAGTCTCGATTTTAAAACAGCGAAATCTAAATTTGTTTGCAAGTGTATATGTGAAGCCTCTATATAACGAAGTATTCATTCAAAACGAAGACGAAATTAAGAAAAATTAAATTTTAAGCAAAAAAGGAAAATGTGTAAATAAATAAATATATAATTATACAATATTTTATTAAAACCTAACAAAATAAGTAAAAAATGCAAAAGTGTTTAATTTTTTATTTCCTTCTTTATAAAACACTTTTATTATTATTTTCATGTAAAATAGTTTGGTGGGAAATACCAAACCAAGTTATAAAATTCGTTTTACTGATACATACTTATGTATGTATGTATCACGAATATATAGCTATAACGAAGCAACCCCGAAAAAGTTGAGCCTAGCAATCCCGAAAACTACCGCTCAATAGCAGTTTATTCCGCACCCTGCAAAGTTATGAAGAGTATGATTAATCACCAGCTTGTGAGATATCTGGAATCCAACAATTTGCTAAGTAACCGTCAGTCCGGGTTTTTGCGAGAGTAAGGTTATGACTCTGGGTATTTCCAAGGCGCTTAATTGAGTTTGGTATTGGGCTATCAGTTCGAAATTATTGCTTTGAGTGTCGGTAGTCACTACTCTTGTATCGAGTTTTCTCAGAGATCGCTCTATATTAGTGGTTATATATGGGATCTCATAGGACGAGTTTAGGATAAATTCTGAAGTACCTCAAGGATCTGTTCTTTCTCCCACTCTATTTCTAATAATTCTTAACAAATTTCTTCTTCTCACTTCCAATTCTGTTTATTCTTTCGCAGCTAACAGTAGCATTTGTGATTCATATTCTTTTGATCGTATGCCGAGCCTCTTGGAGATTGGGGCGCGAAAAGAAGGAATATGAACGACACGCTCAAGAGCGAACTGGCAAAAATCTTCGAGTAAACAGGGCCGACTTTAATGTGCGCAAGACCTAATGTTGATTTCTGACACACAGACAAAGTAGTGTGTTGTCATATGTAACCTTGGCCTGTGTAGATATTGAGATATCAGATGCTACTGATGTTCTTGGCATGAGAATTCATTGTGTTGTCCATTGGAAGGAGCACATATTTCGAGTGTCGAAATAAGCCTCGGATTCTTAAGACGGTGTAAGAAATACTTCACCTAATCTGACCTCCTTAATATTAATCCGAATGGATGGTGCTTCAAAATATATTTTTGAGCTTCTCGACCGTTTAAAGGAAAGGGCGAAGGTTAGGTAGGGTAGCCAACTCTATCGATTCTTTAGAGCATCGTAGCAATGTGGCGTGTGTTTCATTGTTCTATCAATACTTTAACGGAATGTGTTCTAACGAAATAAGGGAATCAATTTCGCATAATCATATAATTTCACGCCGTACTCGTTTTTCTCGTAGAGCACATCTCCAATGAATCGCATAGCGCATTATAGAGAGAATTCGTTCTTTAGCCACACCGTTCGTTTGTTTGACGATCTTTTCGAGAAAGCTTTTCCTGTCATCTATGACATGAGTAAATTAAAATCTACCGTCCATAAACACTACTCCCTCTATCCTCCTTCCCACAACCTATTTTCCTAGTACCAGTAAGTACAGTGCACTGCATGAGTAAAGACTAAAAAACTATCGAAGCAGTCTTTGGGTGAACTAAGAAATTCTAAAGTGGCCACAGCTTTTTTGGATACGGATAATGCCTTAAAAGAGATAAACAGTTACTGGCGAATATCATTATTATTTTTTATTACGATTCTCGAAGTCGTAGTCGAATTCGACAGTTTTATAATAGATTACAAAACTTTCGAATTCGACTACGACAGTTTTATAATAGATTACAAAACTTTCGAATTCGACTACGACTTCGAGAACCGAAATAAGGCTGATTGTTATTTATTCCGTTCTCTCCATAAGAAGCTTAAGGATACAACAAATTATTTATATCTTATTCTATTTTGTACGCTCTGTCTTAATTCGTTAAACGATTCGTTTCAATAAAAACTGTTCTTTGCTATGTGTGTAGTAAAACAAATATATTTTGGATTCTGGATTTTAGAATTTATCGAAATTTGTCCAGTTTGGCTCCAGAGCTCTGCTGTTGTTATGGCGTTAGACCATCATATTTGCATTATATTTCTTAAGCAGAGTTTCACGAATAATTGCAATTTAGTTGTGGCTTACACCGTTATGAAGCAAGTTTTCGAATCATATGGCAGAACAGATCTCACGCATGCGTTAAATATTTTGATTTTCGTATTTGTTCGAACGTTGCGTGAACGATATATGTTTCGCTGTTTTGCAGAGATTCCTTTGGCTTTTCGAATTCTGCTTCAAATGTCCTGTTTTGTACCCCCATTCTCGGAAAGAACACTTCCCAGTTACGTAAAGCTCTCGACCTCTTTTATTTCTGCATTCCCGATAACAAAGGATGCTGCGTTGTTGGCTTTGATGCGTATGATTCCGTTTTACTTACGGTCATATTAAGGCCGATGTTTGCGGATTTACTACGCAGTTGGGTGTGCTTCAACTGCATGCTCACTACAAATCTTCTAGAACTGAGTTGAGTCTACAGTTAATCCCTCTATTTTGCGTATTATAAATTTTGAGAACCCAGTCAAAAACAACGATAAACAACAGCGGCGACACGATGCAACATTGTTTTACGCCTGTGGTGTAGTCAACGAGTCGCTTAATATTCCATTATGCAGCACTTTGCATTTGGACTAGTCATAACTCTTCCTAATTATGTTGATGATCTTTTCTGGCACACGTTTTCTTCTAAAGGTTTTCCATATCCAATTTTTGTTTATTAAGTCAAAGGCCTCCTAGTAGTCGACGAATACAGCATATAAAGTGCTTTCGAATTCCATGCATTGCTCTATTATTACTCGCATACTATTAATGTTGTCAATGCATGAGCGATTTGGTCGAAAGCCAGATTGTTGTTTGCGTAGTATATATTATTAGCGATATGGCAAAAAGGATTATGTTCAGTGTACTTGGAAATCCTGAAATCGTCCATTTTTATTTTATAAATCAAAATCTCTAATACTCAAAAAATTAAATTTTCTCTCTTTAATTTAAGTAATGGGTGTCCAAAATTGAAGTATCATTTTAATTTTGCTGCAATTTTTTTTCTACTCGTAATTTATGTTCTAAATTTTTATTTTCAGATTCCAAATACATTCCGGTTAATTTATACTAAACGTTATACGAAGGAACGTGTTTTTATTATTAAAACATTTTTTGGAAATGGCAAAAGTTTTCAAGATGTAATTAGGAAATTTAGAAAAAAATTCGGAAGATAAAATGCTCCAACAATTCGTGCGATTAAGCTGATGGCTGAGAAATTTAGAGAAACTGGATTCGTTCATAATAACAACAACAGAATTTAAGAACGTAGTGGTCGTTCAACTGAGAATATAGTAACTGTGAGCAGAAGTGTTGAAGAAGATTCAAAAACATCCACTCGCCATCGTTCTCAGCAATTAAACATCAAACGATACACATTATTCAACATTTTGCGTCGTGGTATCCATTTAAAGGCTTATAAGATCCAGCTGAGCACTCATTACGTCGGCAATTCGTTTCATGTGCCATCGAACAACAAGAAGAAAATGAGAATTTGTTTAACAAAGTAATCTTCAATCTCAAGAAGCAGAATTTCCGGATTTGGGGTGAAGATAATCCAAGAGTTATTTTATAGCAACCATAACATGCACAAAAAGTTACGGTTTAGTGTGGTTTGTGGTTTTTTTTTAACGAAAATGGAAATAAGATTACGGTCAATGTAAATTGCTACAGGGTTTTGATCCGAAGCTTTTTGTGGCAGAAAATTGATGATTTAGACGTAGAGAATATGCGATTTCAACAGGATGGTGCCACTTGGCACACAGCAAGAGAAACAATAGATCTTTTGAAAGAGAGGTTCAACAATTACATTATTTATCGTAGAGGAGCAGTAAATTGGCAACCAACATCGTACAATTTGATACCTTTAGATCTTTTTGTGGGGTTTCTTGAAATCGAAAGTGTGCAGCAATAATCCCACCAAAGTTCAAGAGCTTAAAACTAATATTATCGAGCAGATATCAATCATTGACAACAGTTTATTGAAAAACGTGATTGATAGTAAGAGATTGGTGGCCTGCCGAGCCAGTAGGGAGGGTCACTTGACTGACATAATTTTTCATTTTTAGCCTGAACCTATTTGTAATAAAAAGAAATAAAAATATTTTTAATATCTGAAAAAACAGTATTTTTTATTCAAATTAAAATGATACCTCAATTTTGGACACCCTTTACTAATTATGATTTCATTATTGATTTAATTTTCCATCAACACAGACCTCTACCACTCCAACACTCTACCTATATTATGGTAAAAATAAAATAAATAATAATAATAATAAATAAAATAAATAATTTTTTAAATTTATACTTTACTTCATATAAATTTATATAAAATTAAAGCATACGTTAGGGGGCAAAGCATTAACTAATTTTAACGTTACCAGATCGACAATTGTAATAAAAGCAAAAGCTTTCTTAATATCATACGTTTTTTTTTTTTATTATCACAACAACAATTATTGAGCGGCCAGCAATAAAACTTTTTTAATCTTGGTAGTGGTATGCTATGAATAGAGATAGCATCATAGAAATTTAAAAAAATCTTCTATTTGTCAAAATTCATCCTTTCTCGAAAAATCTTTTAATGGGATTTGGGCATAAATCAATGTCCATAAAATTGTGTGCGTTTAAGCTTTAGTTTCGATAACATAATAGAATATTATTATTACTAATTTATCACCAGTTTTTACCAGGGACTGAAACAAAAACCGGACCATTTTTATAAAAAATTTGAACCCGAACCTGTTGAACCCATATGAGAAGTGGTAAATGGATTTCTGGTTCGGAAATGGCATGAAAACCTTAAAAAATTACATTTTACAATTACATTACCTTCACATCCTAAATGTTTTAATAAGAATTTTGAAAACTCGGCTATATCTGCTGCCGCAATCGCTGTATAGTTATTAGGTCCCACAGTGCTTCCATACATAAACTATCGTTCCAAAGTACTTACATCTCATAGTAACTTTATTTACCTCAGTCATTCAGCTGATTTTATAGACACAAATTTTGTCGGCATCACTTGTTTTAAGAATGCTCTTGTCGTAAAACCATTTCCGAACAAGCAAGGTTTATAAATAGAGGACAATATCGTCAAAAGTCTTTAATTGACTCTTTTATGTAATTTTTGTTAAAATCGTTATATGGAACCTTTTTTGGGCATATTTACCTAGAAACCATGAAATTTTCATTCCCCTCCAAGACGAATTTAACAAGGTGGCATCATTTTGAAAACGAATACAACACTGTAAACAGACTTTAATGTTGTGTCAAAGTAACACAACACTGTAATAAGCAAACAGTAAACGAATTAACTGTGTGTCAGATATATTTGTTGAAAAAAAAGTAATGGCAAATCGTTTTGACATGTATGTGGTTTGTTGCTTACGTAGCAAGCCCAGGTCATCTGGCTTGAATTCGCCTTGTTCCCCTCGAAGTAAAAATTGCTATTGTGAATCTCCCATGAAATTTTTCCCCTTTCGAAAAGCTATCCTTTCACGTTGAATATTGGCAAGAACAAATTGAAGTTTTTTTTTTAATTTAATAAAATAAAATGTTTACAAAAACCTAACTGACACAAAATTGTGGAAATGTCAAGTAATCTGGACAAAAACATGACAAAAGTTATGCGGGCTAAGATCATGTATTCGGCGTTTAACATAAAAAGGATTAAAAATTCGCCGTAAATTTTCAGTGAAATTTAAACCAGGTGGTTGCGCCAGACGCTGCATTAGGTGGAATCAGTTCCAAATAAGCCACGCTTCTAGTCCTAAAATAACTTAAAAAATGAATATTGCAATAAAAATGAATAATAAATGATGAAAAAATTTGAAGGTATAAAACTAAATATTTACGATAAGGGGAATTTGTTCAAGACTATCATTTCCCACTTGAGAATAGCCTCTAGCCCGATAAGAACTTTTTGCAATATAAAGGGTCAATTCGTTCCCATTCCTCTTTAAGAGTGATTTTTAACTCAGTAATGTTAAATATCGACCGAGATTTAAAAATTTTTTTTCTAGATATGTCCACAAATTCTTTATAACGTTGATATCAGAAGACTGTGGCGGCGTTTCCATAACATGGTGGCAGTTGTACAATAATCATATTCGCATATTATGTGCTTTGTGCTTAGGGTCCTTATCTTGATAAAATTTAAAATCGTCAGAAATGCCCAACTTTTGTACACTGGCTGCCAAATTTTCTTTTAAAATGGTTTTATACTGGTCCATTATTCTATCAATGAAAACCAGCTGACCAGGGCCGGCTGCAGTCATACAGCCACAAACAATTACACTTCCAACACCGTGTTTTATTGTAGGGCGAAGCTAGTGCGACCTTATTTTTCATTCGGTCTTCTTCAAACATATGACTATCCATCTGAGCGGAACCATTGCATAATGTTTGTCTGCGCTGTAAGTTTATCCATAATGAAATGTCAAATCAAAGTAAGCAAAAAGAAACTATCACCTGCAGCGTTGCCACGAAAGAAGTTAATTTTCTACCAAAAATTATATAAGGTTCTACCAAAATCGATTGCATCCTACCAAAAATTCAAAAAAAAAAATAAAAAATTATTTTCTTTAAATCGAAAATTTGTTCAGTTACCAGCCTTTACACATGAAAGTGCTTTCTTGAAAGTTGCAATACATTCATATAATACATATGTACTTTATCCTAAAGTCGTGTTTTTGGACGCATAGATGAGGCGGTGTAATCATGGGTGCTTTTCATGTTCTGGACATGAGAATGTTCGTTTAAATGATTACACATTTCGAGTGCCGAAAAAAGCATTTAATAGCCTTGGTCTTTTAAGACGAGGTAAGAAATACTTTATACCATCTGATCTCCTTAACATTTACAAGACCCATATCTGACCTAAAATGGAATATAACATTCACGTATGACCCGATGCTTCAAAGTCTATCCATCGGTACTATAACGGATGTGTTTTGATAAAATAAATTAATTAATTTCTAATAATCACATATCCAATTGTAATACCCGTATATCTCGTAGAGCGTATTCCTTTGTAGTTGATTGTCCAAAAATCGCACAACGCATTTAGGGAGAATGAGTACTTTAGTCGCACTTTCCGTCTGTGGAACAATCTTCCCGCGAATATCTTCCATACTACTTACAACATGAGTAAATTTAAATTGAACGTCCATTAACACTACTCCTGCTTACTGCAGGAGGAAATCTGAGGGTCCTGCGGTATCAGGAAGCTGACTTGGCCTAAATATAATTTAAGGTGTACTCGATCGATTATTGGTCGTGGTAGAAGAGATGTGTCCCGGCTGGTGGCTACGCTTACCGGAAACTGACCGATTAGAAAACATACCTGCAGAATAGAGTTACGTACAATGATCACTGCCGTTTCTGTGGCGAGATGGAGGAGGAAAAACTGTCCGGCCCTCATGAATCATCACCGTAGAGCTTTCGGCGAGTGACTTCTACACGACATTACAGCAATATGCGGCATTGAACCAGGTGATCTCCTCAGATATCTCAATCGGAGTGGATGTGAGGTTTTTCCCGACATTATGCCGCTTTCGAGTGTTTGTGGCAATTCTCGAAAAAGTTGTATTGAGCGATGAATATGTATATGTTAATTAAAGAATATTTGGGTGTGACGATTAACAAAAGATTTTGGCAAAAAAAAAAAAAATCCGACATACAAACTTGATGGCAACGATAAAGCATGGATCTATCTAGGCAGTTTCGTTATGGTTTGGCGGTGAATATCGACGACTGAGGTTGGCATATATATTACTACTGACTATGGGGTTCGCTTCACATATCTGAACTTACTTGAAAACAGTACAAAGCAATCTGTGAACAAAATAGTTTTTGTTTTTTTGTTTTTGGAAGCTGATACATTTGCAACGGCAGGGTAAACAGTCTCTGAGTGAAAAAACATTGTTATTACAATTAAAAACATTTTTTAAACAGTGTTAACATTAGCGAATTTTGTTGTTTAAATGAAATTAACCTCTAAAAAACACCCGATATTAAAAGCATATGCAAAGAGAGGAGGACAATTTTCATGTAGGTTGTAAAATCCAAAAGAAAAAAGGGCTTTGGTAATCTAATTTCATTGTTATACAATGGAACTCTGAAAGCTTTCCCTTGATTTCTGCATATAATAGTCGAAAATTGTTAGACAGGAATACCGTGGGGGTAGGGTTGCCAGATTCAGTATTGCGAAATTCTTGAAATTTATCTATTTATATATTTATTTATATTGCGAAATCTTGATTTTGAAAAAAATCTTGACATTCGAAAATATTTTTCGAAAAATGTCGGTTATAAATTGTTGGGAGGTGGCTCCGCTACTAAATTACTACGGCCTCATATCACATCAGCATGGGAGGAAGAGAGGCTACCATCAACTTGGAAGAAAGGCATCATTGTCAAACTTCCTAAAAGTGGCGACTTGAAAGATTGCAATAACTGGAGAGTAATTACTCTGCTCAACACCATATAGAAGATTCTACAGGGAAGGCTTCAGAGCAAACTGGAGAACATATTGCGAGACGAACAGGCAGGCTTCCGGCCAAATAGAATCTGCGTAGACCAGGCCAACACGCTACGCATCATAATAGAACAGCCTCTAGAATGGCGCACACCTCTATACCTACTCTTCGTCGACCCCAGAAAATAATCCCAATAATATGAACAATGTACGAGAATGCAGAACTTTCGGTTCTTCACAACGGGAGCATTTGCCAACCATTCCATACTAACGCTGGAGTAAAGTAAGGATGTCCACTTTCACCTCTACTATTCACCATCGTACTCGATGAGATCATGAGCGAAGTCTGTTCACAAAGTAGAGGTCCTGGATTATATGGATGATATTTGCCTACACAAGATCTTTAACACGCAGTCAAAATTAAATGACCTGGAAAAATTGGCTCGCAATGTTGGACTTGACAACAATAACACAAAAAACATCATACTACAGCGCCAGCCAATAGAGTATGTAGATAGCTTCTGCTATCTTGGAAGCACAATGGCAACAAGAGGCGGTGCAGAAATAGACGTTAACAATAGGCTCAACAAAGCAAGATCGGCATTCGAACGATTACGGTCATATTGAGAAGCTCTTACATGTCCGGGCAAACGAAGCTGAGAACATTCAGCGCATGTGTAAAGTCAATTCTGTCAATTCTGCAGTGAAACCTTACTTGTGTCTAATACCATCACACAAAACCTACAGGTATTCACCAACAAGTGCCTTAGCATCATATGCAAGATATTCTGGCCTAACACCATAGGCAATATAGATCTATGGAACTTAACAAACGAAGAGTCCATACTGAAGCAGATAAGGCAAAGAAAGTGGAGATGGATCGGCCATACCTTAAGAAAAAATCATAGTAGTATTACAAGGATGGCACTTGAGTGGAATCCTCAAGGATCGAGGAACCGTGGTCGACCAAGAAACACCTGGCGACACACAATTATCGAAGAACTAAAGCAAAACAATCTTACATGGGAAGAGGCAAAGACAACAGCAGCAAATCGTGTAAGATGGAAATGCTTTGTGGAAGTCCTATGCCCCCAAGAGAAGTAAAGGAAAAAAGGATGGCTTTTAAATGCAATATCACTGGTAATATTAATTACATCAGGCAACACTATAACTTGTTTAATAAGTCCAAATGAAAAAGTTTATGAACACAGCAAGGTGAAGCTACGTAGACGATGGCAAAGCCACGCTATATTATTATTAATAAAGCTTGTTTAAAAAATAAGAAAAAGGTGTTTCAATTCGGAAAAATTTGTAAACGACCTTTTTCTAAACTAAGATACAAAAACACTTAAAACACTTTACGTTATTGGTTCACTAAAATGTTTATATATTTTCTTGATTCTTGACAAGCTCTAAAAATTCAAGCAAAATCAAGGTTATCTTGCAAGTCTACGAAGTTAATAGATATTTTGTCTGGAACGAATTGATAGATGGAGATGTTTACAAATAGAAAATAATTTCATTTTTATTTTTTATTAAGAACAAAATTTAATTATTCTAAAATTTTAAGTATGTACAAAAAAGATATGATGAAATATATATTATCTTTCTTATAAATTTTAATGTTGTTTTTTCAATATATACTTTTCATGTTCATTACATTTTTATTGATTTTTATTTTATTTCATTTTATTATAATCTTATATTAATATGCAGAATAAAACTGCATTTTCATATATAAGCCAAAAAACTATAAGTATATAATATATATATATATATATATATATATATATATATATACATATATATATATATATATACATATATATATATATATATATATATATATATATATATATATATATATATATATGTATAAGTATGTATATTTTTATGTGTTATTTTTCTTATACAATATAAATAATTATATGTATAGAATAGTGTGTATAGAATAAGTGTGTGTTTTTTATTATTTTTTATAGATTATTTAAGTATAAGTGTTGAGTAATTTGTGTTATTTTATGTTAATTATTTCATATTGTGTTATTATTTTTATAATTTAAAATTAATATTTAAATTTACACTAAGGTACGTTTACTGCTTTATTTTTTAAATTATTTAATTGTTTAAGTTCAACTTAAAAAAAAAAACGTTAAAGTTCATTAAAAAAAAAAAGCTTAAAAATTCAATAAAATTTTTTTACAAATTATTTAATAATTTAAAAATTAATACAACTAAATTTTTTTATTATACAAAATTATAAGTTCTTGACATATAACTTAAAATGCCTGATTTTCCTATAAATATGTATATTAAAATGTGATTAATTATAGACTTGTTTTTTTTTAAGAGATGAAGCTTGTCTTGTAATAATTTAGAAATTTTTTGTTGAACGTTTTTTTGTTTTTCTATTTTTTTTATATATAAAGAAAACTAAGACACTTTAATAATAATTTTGGGTAGAGCAACTATTTTTTAATTTTTTTTTTCTTTTTCTAGATTTTTTAATGCATTTAATGTATTGTTTTCCAGCTAAAGCTACTAATATGACATGAGTTTAGTTTATAACTTTTTTCTTGTATAAAACACTTTTAATAAAGTATTTATTATAGGTTTTGCTTTTCTTATAAAATCCTTTTTTTATCAATAATAATTGTGTTATATTAAAAAGTTAACAAAAGTATTTTTTAATTATTATTCTCTGCAGGAATGTTAACTTTTTTATATTTCCTTTAAAATTTGCTCAAAAATTTATAAAATTTCCAAACGTTAGAGTTTTATTTTAACATAAAAACTGTTATAAAGTCAACATCATATAGATAAAATTACAAAATATATTTACACATTTTTAGTATAAGCAATTTAATTAGTAATAAATTTAAACCTTAAAAAATATACACAAATTTGTTATTGTTTTTTTTAGATAAAAGAAAATTATTTTGTACAAAATTTTTTAATTTTTAAAATAATGATTTACAGAATATTTAATATTTTTAATAATAAAAGACTTTTATTAAGACTTCATTACACTTCGAATTATAATGATATATGACGGAAAATAATTAAATAATTTCGAATATGTTGTATAAAAACAGAAACTCTAATGTATAGAGTCTCATTTCAAGTAATTTGGAACTACTACGTTATATTTCGAAGTATTTTTGTAAGTGATGATCTTTGTAACACCTAAAATTACACCGACCAATGGTGGTTTGATATATTAAATTGAATATTTTATTCTTATTGGTTTTACCACACAGATCAACCAAAACAGATTGCCTTGCTTTGACTCTACAACAAGTATTTTGAATAAAAGCTTAAGTTATCTTATCTTGTTAAATAAAACCAACTAAAATAGAAAATGAAAATAAAGTGCCATTACTTTCTAGTAATGACAACAAACAAACAATGACTTAACACATCTTAACCCGCTATTAAAATCGAAATTTCAACTGCAAAGCGTTAACGCTACACTATTTGGGTTTGTTTCATACGTTTTCCTTTGGCATGAGAATTTATGAAAATTGTCCAAAACGTCATTTGCAAATCAACCGAAGAATCTCATGCATTCCTAAAGGTAATCATGCAAACATTGACAAAGCCAGCCACCCATTTCTTAATGTGTTTTAAAAGTTTTAACTGCGCAACCAAACGCAAACTGCGTAGTATAAATTTTGTCGATACTTTTCGTTTAAGTTGAAATAATAATAGACTTTCGAATCGAAACAGCTTTTGCTTACGATAGGCGTACAAAATGAGGATGATTTTGTCCCAAAGAAAAAAAAGAAAAAAGAATTGTTTTATGGGAACTGGTGGTGGGTGACTGCAGCAAAAGTGTTTATAAATGCAAAAAGTATTTTGTTTTTTTCTTTTTCGAACCAAAAAACCAGTGTTGTTTACTTTGTATCGATACAGTATTAAATCCGCATTGCTACAATTTGGACGTTTTGGAATTCACCCATGGATAACACTTAATACATATTTGAAATCGATGTTTAATAAACATTTGATTTCACTTTATTTTAATTAAGATCGAGTGAACGTGGAATCCTATTAATACTAAATTCTTTTTATATCTTTTTTGAGTATTAATTAAAAAAGAAAAAAAAATTGGCGAAGATATTTAGCTTTTACAGTAGAATAAAATTATATACCAATATTTCAATTTTTCTCGATTTTAATGCCCAGAACATGGTCCTAAAAAGACGACATTGCGTACTTTATTATAATGGTTATACCGTGTTTGGCGTAGTCGTTGTAGTAATTCGATAATTAGCAAAGTTTAGCAAAGTAATGCTAAAATAGGACAAAGTCTCAGTCAGACACATGGTGAAATTAGATAAGGCGAAGTTGCCTGTACGACAAGAAATTTTTGTACAAAAACAACAGGAATACTTTTTTATATTGTATTGCAAATGTCAAAAAAAAAACACAAACAAAAGTTGTATACAATTAATACTTGTAAATTAGAAATATTTTATTTTGTTAAAAATTTTAATTTTCAAATATTTTGTTTTTTAGACGTTTTTCAATTATAAACATTAAATATTTAGACATATTCCTTATTCTTGGATTGTTCTTTTTAGTAAGTCTCTGCTGTACAAAAAAATGTTTTGACATCATGTGAGCACAAAAAAGCAATCAGCCGGACAAATAACTTCACCTTATATAATTTTACCTTAGTCAAACATGATAAGGGTGAATTGAAATAGAAAGAAACATGTTTGTACGTAATCAATAAACTTGTAATTCGATACAATTATAACTTTTGTCTGTTAAAGGGCTCGATTTTTAAAAACTACTGCAACGATTTCAACAAGGCTTTGTAAATATCTTCTATAAACTGTGATAAGTTGGCACAAACTTAAAAAAGTTGATGATTTTGATTAGTAAAATCCATGCAGTGAAAGTTATAGAAGAATATCGAATACAAATCCTACAAAACTTTAGTATTATTTTTAATAACCATTATCACTATTTTAGTTATTAAAACTTCGAAAAATTTCGATCATTTATATTCTCCTGAGGGGTTATTAAGTATTTTGATTCGTAAGGAATAATCTTACAAATTCGAGCAAATTGTATTATGTAGTACAATTTACGAAAATTTATTTGTGATAATTACGTTGAACCGTTCGTCAATTATTCGAAAAGAAATTGCTTCCGAATTTTTTCGGTTCATAGTACATAATAACCTCCTGGTCCTTAAAAAATGTATCAATTTCAATCTTACTCGGTTTTTTGCCGTCTGTAAGAAAATAATTTAATATCTACTACATTTCGTTTTGATTTTTATAGGTTTAACCACTTAATTTTATTTTAATTTATTGAATGTGTGTCAGACATAGGCTATTATTAAGCTTGGCGTATTGGCTGTCATAGTTCAGCATTTCTGTAATAGATTAAAGAAAAACAGAGATTGTTATCTTTGATTAAAGAACGGCAATGACTGCGCTAAACACGAAATGACTGATAATTTAAATAAAAATTTGTAATAAAATATCTGTTATGAACTTTTTACAAATTAAAAGTATTTCAAAAAAGTGCTTTCAATTATTTATAATTTTTGTATAATATAATAATGGCCCTTATATTACCCCTATCACGTTTGGCACACTCACTGTCTATTACAAAAATAAATTAAAATACGATAGCGACTACACTTAACACCATGTGGTCTTATATTAGGCGTAGAAGTTGTAGTATTGCGATATTTTTAATCTTAATCCATAAAAAAATCGAAATATGACAACGATTAAGCCAAACACGATAGCAATGAATGTTAATTTTAGAAGTTTTAAAAAGTCAAATTTTATTGTTTTAAAGCATAACACATTTAATTGTTTTTTATTTAAAATAAAAATTATAATTAATAAACCAAAACTTATGCTCATATTTTTATGAAACGAAGTGTAATTGTTTTTAAATTTCTTGTTTTTTTTTTCAATAACAACAAAGATTATATTAGTAGTTAGGTTTTCTACTTCAAAAAAAAAAAAAAAAAAATTAAATCTTAATAGACCTTAAAGAACATATTATTAATTTGTTAATTCAACAATTTATTACTTTACTTACATATATTAAATGATTATTAATAATTTTTTATATTTATTTTTTTGTTAATATATTAAATTAGAGGTAAAAAAGAGTTGAAATTTATATTAATCCTAAAATGTAAAGCATTTTATTACTAATTTTAGTATATTTTTTTATATGCGTTTTTTTTTTTTGTATTTTTTTAAGTGTTATTAAATTCTTTTCTTTTTTTTCTTTAATAAACTAAAATCTAAAAACTTATACAAAAAATAATCATAAAAAACAACTACAAATATATGTATATATGTATGTATAATATATATTTATATATATGTTTTTATAATAATATTACTTTACTGTATGTGTCTTCTTAGCTAATGAGTGTTCGAAATGTTTAAAAATGTTTTGCACTTTAAAATTATGTTTTTTTTTAATTTCTTTGTTTTAAGTAAAAAAAAATAATATATTTGTGTATGTGTTCTAATTTATATCGTAAGTCCTTTTTTCTTAGCTATTACCGCAAATAAGCTTAAATTTCAGTTAAAATAAAAAGATTGCACTTTGATGTAGAGAAAAAATATTGTAGAAAAATATACTCAAAAAAAAGCAGCAGCAGCACTTCTAACATGATGAAAATATAAATATTCGCTTTTATCGTGTTTGGCATAGCCGTCTTCTTCGTATAGAGTATCGAGTGAACTTAAAGTTCAAGTAACATTTTAAAATTCTTAAACTTTCAAACTCTGGATCTAAATTTTTACTGGTCTTTTAACAATTGACTATTAACGAAGGCTACATCCATTGTGAGTAGAAAGAATGTCGTTATGAACAGATGTACGTTTTCGCAAAGAAGTTGTAACCAAATGTCATAATGTTCACGTCCACATATACAACTGACGTTCAAGTCATTAAGAGCTGAACACAAAGCACGATTAAGATGTGTTTTGAGTGCAGTCGTTAACGCATTTCAATATATTTGTAATATATTAACGAAAGTTTTTTTTTCTAATTATATTTAATCTAGGACAAAAATATCAAAACTCGACGACAACAACTACGCAAAACACGATAAGAACCATTGTGTTATTTTCTTCTGCACGATCTTCACGGCCACGTGTTTAATTTTACTCGATTTTGATTTATAGATCAGAAGGAAATATTACGTATAAGCTTCCACAAGAAGCAATCAATCTCATATACATATGTATATTGAAAAACTATCAACACCACATCATTACAATGAATTAATGTAGTAATTACTGAAATATCGAGTCTCAATCCACAAACAGATGTGTGATCGTGTTGATTTTTAAAAACAAACTTAAAATTTTAAATTTAATTTTTACATCCTTTTTGCATTCGGCCCAATATTATAGCCGCTCTATCGAGTTTGTCGTTGTCGTTGTAGTACTTCGATATTGTTGTAATATATCAAAGAAACATCATGTTGCTCGTTGTCTTTAATATAGAATAAAAATTTCGAAATACCACAAACACTATAAGGCTGATTAGGTTGGTTGGTCAGGAATATAATGTTGATGTTGCTGTTATTCTATTCTATAGAACTATATTTAAGCATTCTTCCAGTATGTATGAAACTACCAGAGTCTTGCACGACCTTGCTTCTGAGAGCTGAAATTTCCCGCGACGTAAACATAGTTTTACTTCCCAAAAACAATTCACATGACCAACTACCTATACGACACCTTATTTGATAACGAAAGTTGAAATTAGATTTTCATAATCTTAATGTGTCATCATTATGATGTATAAATCAATAATAAAATATTAACATTTTCGAAAAACATATTTGCGGTTTTGAAATATAAATTCCAACGGCCAGCATTGCAACTACCACAAAAAATGTATTATGATCTATTTTCAGTTTTCGACTTTCCTTACTTAATGTAATTGATTGTTATTCGGATGTGTATGATGTGTTAGTGTATTGTCTTGCTGTTGTGTAGACATTATGGTTGCCATTGTTTGATCTACCTGATGATCATTATCTAAGTTTGTTGCTGATTGTTGTTGATGCTGTTGCCCACCATGTGGTTGCTGTTGTTGTTGTTGTTGCCCATTTTGGGCGCACTGCTAGAACCATGATCTTGGATTTGCAGCATCATATGGTTTGGGCATACCCAAAGATGAAGGTCGATAGGCTGAAGGAGGTGGTGGTTGACCGTAACCGGCTGCCGCTGCAGCTGCTGCAGCACCTGGTCCTCCCAACAGTGATGGATTAAATATCATACGCGTATGATAGTCGTCGCAACGCAAGTACTGTTGATATAAGGAGCTATTGGCCGCATCCAATGGTGAGGTAGCATTCATGAAATAGGGAGACGCTCTGGTTGAGGGATGGGCCGCCGCTAGAAAACTATAATGATTTGCTGTGGCAGCAGGATTTAAGGCGGATTGAGTTTTATCCATAACACTGGCAGCCGAAGAAGCAGCAGCAGCATCATTGCTCGCTGAACTTCGACTATGCGCAGGCGCAGGTGGCATATAATAGGGATTAGAGGCATCTCTAAACTGATCTAAATAGCTGGAACCACTTTGATCTCCATATAAGCCGAGAGTACTAGCTGTATGGCCGAAATTAAAAGCACTTCCTGGTACCATGCCGGCGGCAGTTTTAAGCGATATCGCTGCTGCATCTAAAGCTGAAGCTGTAGCAGATGATGAGACTGTTGATGATGAGTTATTGTTATTGTTATTTGTACTAGAATTCTGAGAGCCAACAGTAGCTTGGGAAGAATTGGAAGTAGAAAGCGGTGAACCAACACCGGTTGACTTGAGTCCAGCGTAAAGTTGGAAACTTTGTAGAGCCTGCAACTGCTGTGCGGTAGAAACGGAAGCGTTTTGGGAGTTTGGATTCGGGTATTGCAGTTGCTGATGCTGTTGTTGCTGCTGCTGTTGTTGTTGATGTGCCGCTGCTGCAGCAGCCTGGGCCTGATGATGTTGATGTTGTTGCTGCTGTTGTTGCTGCAATTGCTGCTGTGCCTGTTGCTGTTGAGCTTGTTGTTGAACTTTAGCTGCTGCTGCCGCTTGTTCAGCAGCTATGGTGGAAGCCTTCTTTTTGCGTCCTCTCTTAGCTGGTGCTGGCTTTTGTGGTTCCACTGTATGTTGTGGCTGCTGCTGTTGTTGCTGTTGTTGTTGATGTGTTTGCTGCGTATTACTACCACTGGATTGTGTATTATTGCTCTGTAAACTGTGCAAATAACTCGCAGCTGCAGGCATCTGATGTGGATTACCATAAATACTGGCCCCAGTAGAACTGCTTGCATTACCTGTTACTTGCATAGAATTCAAATAAAGTTGTGATGCTGCAGCTGAAGATAATCCCTTTGAGTTTGTTGTTGCCGAAGCTGAATTGTAGGCTGTATGTGCTGCTGGTGGCATGTTTTTCTCATAATAATTACTGGCAGACGTTTGACCTGCTGTTAAACCCATTAGAGATGGGTCTCCCAAGGGGTGAAGAAGAGAAGCAGCAGGATTATTATAAGTCTGGGCCGGTGGAGGTGGTGGAGTCGGTTTATTATAGGCCGACAAATGATGAGTATGTGATAAATGATGCGACGCTGTCATGGCATTTAGCAGTGGGTTATTTGAAGTAGCTACTCCAGCGCTAGATGTGGTGGCATTATGATTATTTCCAGTAGAAGCAAGGGAAGCGTTATTATTGGCTGTTGCTGCTGTTGTTGGTCCTGAGGAGTTTTTATCGTTAGTGTTAGAATGTTGTTGAGATTGCTGGTGCTGCTGTTGTTGACCATATCCATGTGTTAATTGTTGTTGATGTTGTGCGGGTTGCTGCTGCTGCTGTTGCGTTTGCGAATTTTGTGTCATTTTTGCTGTATTGCTATTATACAAGCTGTGTTGTTGTTGCTGTTGTTGTTGTTGCTGTTGTTGCTGTTGCGGTTGTTGCTGTTGCGGTTGTTGATGATGCATAGTATGATGCTGTTGCTGATGTGCCATGTAAGTGTTGTCTGTATTCGACATATTTAATGGTTGCTGCAGCGACGAAGATGAGGAGTCTGTTGCCTTTTGTTGCTGTTGATTATGTTGCTGCATACTACCACTGTTTGTGTTTGAGCCATAACCTAAGGGCGCCTTATTTAAAATAGTGTCCAGAGTGCTGGACTTATTTTGGTGTTGCTGCAAGTTCTGATTTTGTAATGATTGTTGTTGTTGCTCACTTTGTTGCTGTTGCATAAGATGTGTTGTTTTATGTGTCTGTTGTTGCTGTTGCATTTGACATGATTGTGTATCTTTGGTATAGTCTTTAGGAAAACCCAATGAAGCTGCATGATTATACATTGCAAATGCCTTTTCCGGGGCTATATTGCCCAAGTGTTTGCCGAAGGGAATTGAACCCAAGAATGTATCCAACATTTGTGAGTATTTACTAAATTGTTGTTGTTGCTGTTGTTGATCCTGTTGAGAAGTCGTGAGGGCTTGTGTTTGAGACGTTTGCTGTTGCGACGTTTGTTGATGCTGATGAGTTGTTTGCTGCAGTTGCTGTGAAGTCTGTTGATGTTGCTGTGAGGTCTGTTGATGTTGCTGTGAAGTTTGTTGGTGCTGTGTTGGTGTGTTTGGCTGTTGTGATAAATGTTGTTGTTGCTGCTGCTGCTGCTGTTGTTGCTGTTGCTGTTGTTGACTTTGTGTAGTCGTTTGATTTAGCAAAGCAGAGAGAGTTGATTGTTGCTGTGACTGCTGATGGGATTGAACAGACGACTGATGTTGCGATGCAGTTTGATGTTGTTGTGTATTTTGTTGTGTTGTTGCTTTATTTTGCTGTGCTAACTGCTGCTGCTGTTGTGGCTGGGTTACTTGTTGCTGATCATCGCATTTTTGAATCTTCCTAGCGGTATCTCCACCACTATAATCCATTCCCAATATATCTTCAGCAGTACGTTTGAGAGGATTTGAAATATGTTGTTGTTGCTGGTGACTTTTATGAGCGTGAGCTTGTTGATGCATGTGCTGCATAAAAGCGGCCATATCACCCGAATTCGAGCACGATCCCAAACCATTGCCAGTTGCAGTATTTGCTTGCAAGCCGTAGTTCTGGGCAGTATTGGGTGTATTTGCCGCAGTTGATGATTTATTTTCTTGGCTCAAATTATCTAGTGATGAAGAAACGGTTGTACTGGATGCTACTGCCTGTTGTTTACTGGCCGTTTCCGCTTGATATTGGGCATAAGTGGGATATGATGGCTTTTGTATTAAAGATTGTGACTGCGTTAGATGATTTGATATCATATTGTGTGACTGTGTCTGCTGCTGTGATTGTTGAGTTTGCTGTTGTTGCTGAGATGTTGTGGTCGTCATCGACGAAGAGTCTGTCCAGTCATTTGTTTTAGCATCCATTGCAGGCTTATTACTATTATTTGTGCTGCTCATTAAGCTCGTATTGTAAAGGTTGTTGTGTAGGGAGTCACTTGTGTCTTGTTGTGGTTTATCTTTTCCATGTTGCTGTGGTTGTTGTTGTGTCTGGGACACTTTAGAAGGTGGTGGTACATAAGAATTACTGCTGGGATTCAAAGTTTGTCCTAATCCTCCGGTATTATCTGAGATTTGTGAAGAATATATACTAGTAGCTACCTGCTGTTTTTGTTGCTCCTCTAATCCAGATTGAGTTTGCAAGGCGTTTGAACCTTTATTAGTGTCGCTATAGCTCATATTATTTCCAGTTGCAGTATTATTATGGTAATTTGGTGTGGCATTTGTTAATGATGTTTGGCTGTAGATTGGTGGTTGAGGTTGTTGTTGTGGAAGTTGTGGTTGTGGTTGTGGCTGTTGCTGTTGCTGCTGCTGCTGTGACCCCACACTTGGGGGCTGCTGTTGATACGGTGATAGTACCGGTTGCTGATATGGTGAATGCTGTTGAGGCTGTTCGGCTGGCGAATTGGCTAAAGGCGTGGGCGGTTGCGTAGCCGCAGAAGAGGCTGGTGAATCAATACAAGCCAGAGGGCTGTGTTGTTGCTGATTGAGAGGCGAATGTACACTGGAAGCTGCAGAGCCCGCAACGGGAGTATGTGCCGCTGGGCTATGGGCATGATTAGCCGCTGTATATGGAGATTGTTGTGACTGCTGGTATGGTGAATTTGGTGGATGGTAGGGACTTTGGTGAGGTTGAGGTGTGGTGTGAGGTGTCGTATACGGCGAACTTTGTGGCTGCTGATATGGAGAATGTGGATTTGGTGTACTTGGACTCATGGAACTATTATAATCAGATTCTTGAGAGCGTGGTTGTTTATACTGTTCATAGAGATTGGGCAAAGGCGACGTAGAAGAGTACACTGGTGTTTTGGAAGCCTCTGAGCCCGAAGGATTATAGCTATTAGCTCCACCATAAGGTGAAGTTCCACTTAACTCCGGTGTGGAAACGTTTGGTGACGATGCCGAGGAGTAAATATGTTGGCTATATTGAGGATAAGGTGAAGGCATTTCTCTTGGACTACAACTTTTATCAGGACTACTCTTGGTGGTGGTATCCTGATAGAAGTTTACTTTAATGGTGCCATTCAAGGGATAAGGAGAGGCTGGTTTAGTAATTTCATCCGGCTTGGGCGACACCATTATGGGCGAAGCACCAATCGGAGAAGCTCCTATGGGGGAAGTGTAAGAGCCGGCATTATAAGAGCCATAGCGGTCTTCGATAGTAATGCGTGGTGAGTCTGGGTCCTGAGAAAAACTAGAACGTTCTGATATTGTACTCCCCGTACTGGCTTTACGCTGACGTGGTGCAGAAGGCAACGAAAAAGTTTCTCCTATTAACGAGCTCGAAGTAGGGCTTTTGCCTGCAGTGGCATTGTGCGATACTGAAGAGAGTGAACTCTTTTCTTGTGACTTTTCTGAAGAAGTCTCATTGCATTCTGTTTGTTGCTGTTGTTTCTCTTCCTCTTCTGACTTTTTAGCTTTTTTAGGTGCTCCGAATGCCTTAAACCAGGCACTTAAATTCGGTTTTTCTTTACCTGAGTCGGTCACTGAAGTTCCTGCTGCAGTACTTGTGGTTTCTTTGGCTTTATCTGATGTTGCCGTTGACCCGGTAGTATTTGCTGCACTTGAAGAAGACAAACTTGTAGAATTTATTGAAGATAATGTTGCTGTAAGTGTTTCGAAAGGTCTAGCCTTTTCACTTGTTATTGGGGATTTCAAATTTTCTTCTGTTTTCTTGTCTTTTTCATCTGGTCCCAACAAGTGCGTTGTGCTACTGAGAGAAGAACCAATTTTTGGGAATGGCAAGAGACCTTCCAGTACCGTTTCTCTTTGTTTCGTTTTCTCTTCCGTTTCCTTATCTTTTTCTATAACTAAAGCGGGCGACAAAGCAGCTTTGTTTACTGTCTTCGATGCCAACTCATCTATAAATGAAGGAGTGGAACCCATGGCAAAATCATCTGTTTTAATTACTGTACCCAAACTCAGTTTAGGCACATTATCCGCTGTCTCTACTATTAAGGAATTCTTCACCTCTTTAGTTTTAGCTGCCACGGGACCTAAAGGAAACAGTTCATCTGGTTTATTGACATTTTGTATAAGATTTCCTTTGGCCTTGCCCGGTTGTAGGCGATCTATGGTGCGCAATAGATTATCTTTTCTTCTTGAATTTGAGGCTTGTTGTAATTTCTCTTTTAACGACTTACGCTTATCCTCTTTGGCCATTTGCTTTTTTATATGAGGCGGTGGCGGTGGATGCAACAGAAGTTGCGTTGTACTGGGTTCTTTAGGTTTCGGCATGGTTACGGTTGTCAAAGAGGGAGCTATTGTTGTGGGAGGAGGTATAAGCAAAGGTGTGTTAGCAACAGCTACAGAGCTAAGAGATGCTATAGAGGGAGCATTTATTGTCGAAGAATTAGAGGAGGCATTGACGGAAGTGCTTCCCACCGAATTGCCAGAAGTGTTTGAATGCGGCGGTGACGTATTTAATCGAGCTGATGTTGTTACAGGTAACAATTCACTTATTATATCTTTCTTTGGTAAGTTTGAGTCTGAAGATGAATTGTTATCGGCCACTAATTCATCAAACGCCTCTTGAAGTTTCACTGGCATTAGGTCATCTTTGGCATTAGAAGGGCCATCTAATTTGGCCGGATCAAAGTCGTCCATCATGTAACGTGAAGGTGAATTAGATGCTGAAGAGAATTCCGAGAAACGAGGTGTATGTTCAAGCCAACGATTAATGTCTTTTAGTGTTTGTTCGGTTTCAACATCTAAAGCCTCTAGATTGGCCGAACTCGTTGAGGTGGACTTCTGTGCACTTCCCAAACTATTTTTGCCAGTTTTCTTTTGATTGCTTTGATTAGCAGTGGCCTTTTTCTGTAAAGCTTTCTTGGGTGGAGGAGGTGCTTGGGGTTTTTCTCTTTCCTTCTCTTTCTCCTTTTCCCTTTCCTTTTCTCTTTCTCTTTCTATTTCTTTTTCCTTCTCTTTCTCTTTCTCCTCATTATAGGCCTGCATTTTTAGTTCTTCATCTTGTATTTCTTTGGAAACTTCACAAACCACTAGAGGCGTAATAATGGGTGAAAGAGGAGGCGAGCTATTTAATAAAGCAGCTTTGAGTTTTTCTTTTTTCTTAGGAGGTAATTTGTCATTTGGCAACGACCTTTTTTCTGGCAATTTGAATGATTTTTCTTTTGCCTTTTCCTGTTCCTGTTCCTGCTCCTGCTTCTCAGTTATTGCCTTTGCCATATCCTCTCTTTCTATAGGCTTTTCTATTGGTTTCTCGGTTACTAAGGGAAGCTTTTTTACTTTTTCCTCACTCGTTTTGGGAGCATCATTAGATTTGACAGCAGCTTCAGCTTTCGTCGATTTCGAATCTGGTATTTCTAAAGCCTTTTCCAAATTCTTTTTTGCTTTTTTAGTAGCTTCCCGAGACTTTCTACCTCTCGTTGTTGCTGTAGTCGTTGTTGTTGCAGTGGTCTCAGCCGTCAATTTGTCTGGAGTCTTCTCAGTCGTATCAGATGTTGCCTTTGTTGATGAATCTCGTTTTCTGGAGTTGTGGACTCTTGTTGTGGTGGTTTTTGTTTCCGCAGCAGCGTTTTGCTGATTCTGTAATGCTCTGCTTCTGCGATATTTGATAAGTTCGTATTTGTCTAGGAACGGCAAAAGCATTTCCAATTCTGCCTGCTCAGCTGCTGCTGCTGCGGCTGCCTTTTCTTTTTCCGTTTCCTTTTTCTTATCGTTAGCGCTTGTTGTGGTCGATGATGACGAAGTCGAGCGTTTGCGTTTATTATCCTTATCTTTCTTGGTATTTCGTGTAGCTGTTTTTGCTGTAGCTTTCTTTTTCGCAGGTGGTTCTGGTGAAAGTTCTCTGGATTCCTCAGATATATGACTAGAAGTTGATTTTAAATCTTCATTATCAGATTCAGGACTTTGTTGATGGCGATGATGATGCAAATTTGCTGTAGAGGTGCTGGGCACTTTTTTCACGGTTGTTAAGAGTTCTGAGAGATCTTCGTTAAGGGCACTTTTTGAGTATTTTTTATGTAAATCTACTTTAAAAGGTGACATACTACGGCTGTCATCATCGAGTATATCTTCTTCCAATTCCGAGGCAGAAGCATTTAAGGCAGCTATAGCAGGTGGCGGCAAATCTTTACTGGTTAAGAGTGAAGATTTTTTTTTAGTTTGAGTTTTAAGAGTTGTACTTGGTGGTGGAGGATCTTCTTCAGGTTCCTCGTGTTCAGATTTTAAATCCTCCTCCAGCTCCTCCTCACTTGAAGACTCTTCCTGCTCCGAATCTGACCTATTCACTTTTGTTTTATATCTACCACCACTTTTCGTTTTAGCTTTAGCTTTCGAATTATCCTTTTTCTTCCTAACTGCTCCTCCTTTTTTCTTTTGTCCTGTTGTTTTGGTCGCTTTACAATCCTTTGCTTTTATTTTACCCCCTTTTTTGGTAGTTTTTAGTTCATAATTTTCATCATCCTCATTGTCCGGCTCTTCTTCGGATTCATTGTTCAGAAAGTCATTCTCTTCTCCCGAATCATCTAATTCTTTTTCTTCCTGTTTTTGTTTAGATTTTGTGGTCTTTTTTGAAGACTTTTTCGATTTATTAGACGATTTGGAGTTTTTCTTATCATGCTTCGATTTTTTATCCTTTTTCGAAGAATCCTTATGAGTTTTGGATTTTTTCGAAGAATTTCTACTTTCCTCCATATCCTCCTGTCCCCTATCGTCCGCCATATCCTCATCATTATCATGAAACTCATATTGATCATCATCTTCTTCACTCTCTACTCTCTCACCTTTACGTTGTGTCTTTAATTTTCGTTTACGTTTTTTATCTTTATCCTTACGTTTTCGTTTACTACTTGATGTTCTGTGATCGCTTTCCTCTTCTTCGAATTTATCATCCTCAACCTGACTATCTTTACCTGCCGCCTCGCCACCTTCTTCCTCCTCATCGCTAGACACAGTCTCTTTTGTTCTTTCCTTTTTGCCATGTTTCTTTTTATCTTGAGATTTGTGAGAACTTTTCTTAGCAGACAACTCCTGATTTTCTTTATCTTTAGCCTTTTTATTAAAATACTTTTCACGAAAAACATTCATTTTTGTATCGGCTGCGGGGTAACTTAAATTCGGATCATCTTCGTCGTCATCCGATAAATGATCGAAGTATTTTTTGGTAGCCTTATCAAAGGCTTCTTGTAATTTATTAACCATTTCGGTATATTCTGCAAAAAAAAATAATATTATTAAAAATAATTTGGAAAAAAAGTGTCTACAGCTTACCATTATCGTTTCCATTGTATAAGCGACAATTGTTAACAATCAATTTAAAATCATTGCGAAAATCACTGAACTTTTGATATTCACCATTATCAAGTTTATCCTCCATTTTTAAAAGATCCATAGGTCTAGAAATTGATAATAACAAATGTTTATTAAGTTTTTCTTTGTCAAAGGGTTTGCATTCTATATTTTTTCTTAATATGATGAAAAACAGTACAATTTCGATTCTTAATACTATCTGATGGATTTTTCAGTTGAACCGATGTGCATATGATTATCTTTTCGCATAGGTAACGTACTGAACTCATGCGATTGCCTTTCTTTTTATGATACACTGATCGCCTCTTGAGAATATACTACTCAAGTGGCGAGATTTTTTTTTTGTTGAAAGTTTTGAAGACCTGTTATAGCGTATAGGGTGCGTTTTTTATCCAAAGATAAAAAGCAAAGCATTATTGTGGCTATATACTGCAATATTTATCTCAACTTGTCACATTTCTAAAACAAACTGCAAATGATAAGCACATACTATCCAATGAGATCTTTAAGTCCAATCTTAAATCCAATGTAACAATATCTGTAGATGGGCTAAAGATAACGAACGGGCTGTTAGAGAGAATACCGAAAAAGGATGACCTACAAATCCTAGCAATTAGCGTAATATTTATTTTATTATGGATGGTATACAATATCATTGCTTTAATAATCGCCAAAAGAATCTCCGATAAGGTAACTTTTATACAAAGCCCTGGTAGTTGCATCCAATTGGATGACATTTACTTGCTTTTAAATGCGCAAGTAAATTAACAGTGTTCGTAGTGTAGTATATGGAGCAGTCCATATGGAATCGATTATGGCCTATAAGCTGGATTTTCATTATTTAATTTTTAATAAATCAAATAAAATAAAAATAAATTAGATAGTTAAAACCCATTGAATCTTCACTTACCATTGGACACATCTGACGGCCTAGGCCAACGCTGTGTAAATGTAAATAGGAATTGTATAAAGGCTTAGGATGGGTAAATAAAAAATTTATCGGGCCAATGATTATATACAATCGGAAAATCGTGAAATATTCCATTTATATAATTTTATTACAAGAAATATTATAAAGTGAATCTCGCATAATAGTAGAAGAATAGGACGAAGTCTGACTCACGACACAAATAGCCGCTATTCGTAAAAAGCTTAACGAAGTGATAATTATGACCCCTCCTTAGGTCATACTGTTTCTTATAGGATTGATGATACTTCTGGCTCACAAATTTTCACCATGACCGTAAAGCCTCCTACCCCTCTCTGTCCCCACTAAAATCTTATTGTAAAACCTTAAAAATCAAACTAAATTAGCACCTAAAGCGTTGTCTACCATTTTAAATGAATGAGATAAACTCATATATCGCAACTACAATGCTTTGCAAATGGAAAATTTCGATGTTAACATGACTGTTTACAACAAAGCATTGAAGCTCTTATTTAAAATGCGCTACGCTTGACGTGCTAATTTAGGTTGATTTGTTTTGTATGAATTTAAAAAAAAAAATACACTTTCGAAAAAAAAAGAAAACTTACCTTCTGATGATCGAATAATATCTGGGTGCAATATCCTCCTCTACTGGATCCATAAAAGGCCAAGCATCCCGATGATTTTTAACATAGACCAGTACTTTATGCATACCAATTTGTAAGACTTCTTCGGTTTCGGTAAAGCTAAGAACATTTGGTGTGATCGAATTTTTGTTCAAACAATAATTGTTGTAGAAAGTATTTTTTTGGTGGTGGTGGTGATGATGATGATTATGATGATGTTGGTGGTTGTGATGGTATTGTGATGTTTTTGTTGTTTTAGTTTGTGTTGTTGTTGGTGAAGGTATTGTGGTGTTTGTTGTCATATAGTGTTGGTGTTGTTGGTATTGTTGTTGTTGTTGTTGGTATTTATGATAGGAAGTTGATGATTTTTTATGTACATAAGTAGTATCAGAGGAGGATATGGTAGTGGTAGTGTTGATGTTGTGATTATTGTGATGGGAAAAATGTGCATTATTATTAGAAGTGGTAGTGGTAGTGTTATTGATTGTAGAATTAGTGTTACTATCATGGTTATTGTAATTATCATTAGAGGTAGTATTGTTGTTGGTGCTATTATTATTATTATTGTTGCTGTTGTTTGTGTTTGTATTCGTTTGATTGTTAGTATTATGTTTTAAATAACGTTTGGTTGGGGGTATACTAGCGGCAACATTTGCTGTTGTTGTTGTTGTAGTCGTTGTAACAAGATTTCTATTCTTATTATTATATTTATTATGATTATTTAACGTGACATTGTGTTCTTGTAGTTGTTGATGTTGTTCTTGGTCTTGTTGTTGTTGATACTGGTGATTGCTGTTGTTGTTCTTGTTTTTGTTCTTGTTGCTACTAATTACATTTCTACACGAATATTTTTTTTATATTTTTATGATGTGGAGATGAAGGAATGGTTTGGTTGGTGGTGGAACATATATTTGATTTTGTTTTCAATTGTTATACATTTGTTGATGACAACATTTTTATTTTTAATGTGGTTTTCAAAAAAATTTAAAAGGGAAGGAGCATAAAATACAATTGGTTTTGTTTTAAAAATGATTGATTATTTACAAATGGATATTTGTTGTAATTAATTATTTAAAGAGAGAAAAAATATTTAATCGAAAAAGAAAAAAAAATAACACAAGCATGCAGCAGCAGTAAAAAAATAAAGCAAAAGCATAAATTGGAAAAATGATTTTGCAGAAGTTTTAAGCAAAATATTTATTGTCTTCTTATAATCGTTAAGCATTTGTACCCGAACGAACTCAAAAATCAACTTTAAACTATAATCGTGTTTTATTAAATTGACTTATCTTTTGACACCGTTGGACTATTTTCTATGGAGCGCCGTTAAAAACAAGTGTTATGCCGACAAACCAGAGACAATTGAGCATTTGAAGGCCAACATTCGTGATGTCATTGTCGAGATACGACACCATACACTCGAAAAAGTACTCGAAAATTGGTCAGATCGAATGGGGTACTGTGAGGTCAATCGCGGCAGCCATATGGCTGAAATAATATTTCATATCTAATTGGAACAATTGTTCTTCACGACAAAAATAATAAGTTTGCAACATTTCATACCGTTTTGGTTTTACTGCATTTTTAAATTTAAACTGTTAAATGACCCATCCTATATAAAGTATAACCCTTTAACGCAATTACAACGTTCAAATCCAGAAAACCAAATACATGATATTACTGATATATTACTGATTATTACTGTATCGTATTAACGGAGATACAATCCAAAAATCACGGTACGCCAGGTTTCCAGACGAAAGCGGATGGTTGCTTTCCTGAAAGCTGTAGGGATATCTTAGAAGTACTAATGGAAACACACTTTCCACGTAACAGAGATCATAATGAGGGACCTAAATGAGAGTACTCATAACTACTTAAGTTAAATCTCATTGTTACCCCAATAAATCATTACTTCAGCTTTTGAAATTAGCCATCATGCTATGGTTAATTAGGGTCTTTATGGATAGCCTAGAATTGTACTCCAATAGAATCTAGGGCCGTTACAGTGCATTTATCACCAAAGCGAGAAAGATAAACCACATTACGGCATATGACTATCGAGGCACCGATCAGTCTATAGCCCTATAATCATCGTTTCTAATTAAAAACCTGGAAAAACTTGTTGAATGTTCATGTCAGGAATATCCTCATCCCTGTAAGCTTCTGCATGGCAAAACAGGCATATCTAAAAGCGGAAAAGCGGTGGAAACGGCTTGCATGATGTTGACGATGGCACTAAGAAAACACTTGATAGGAAAGAGTCTGTTATGGTTATCTTATTGCATATAGAAGGTACTTTTTAACAACTTTAATATTCTTAATAATCTATGCTCATTTGACAAAAACATGATTAATAAGAATATTTTATTTCGGGAAAAAGTTATATTTACTTGCTGATTAAAGTAAATATAACTTATTTCCAGAAAAAAATTTCATGTTATTGCCAAATTGACAAATGGCCTTACTAGCAAATAAATTTTCTCTGTCTACACTAACATGAAACTGGTATTTTCTAGACATATTTTAGACTGTTTCGAGACTGGCTTTATTCCAAAATACTGCTCTGCTCCTGAGTCAAATTTTGGAGCACTGGTATAGAGATTTTTCTCTATAGTTTGTAATAACCAACGTTCATCTGACTATGAACAAATTTTAAGTTAATTTGGTTTGAACCTACTTTCAAAATTTGTGGTGTTTTTATAGCGCTTGACTATGTTGAAAATAATTGCTGGTGCTCGATTAACGAATAATGAGTTCCCTCTGCCCAATCAATGTCCACTTACTTACTTCGCGGTGCTATAACTTTCGTTACAGTTCAAAATGTGAATTTTAGTCGAATAACAAAAACTAACGACACAAATTAAAAGTTGAATGAAAAACAAGGTGGTTATATAGTAAATTTGCCATGTTTTGCCCAAGTCTTTCATTATTACTGAGACCATAAAATCGGTGTATTTTTATTTAAGTATTTTTGTTGTTGTTGCAAATTTATATAAAAGTTTTTTAAACGGTTCATGTTTTAACCGCTTTAGCTTTGAAAGTTAAGAACAACACAGAAAATTTGCAAAAGTGAATAAAATATTTGAATAAATTCCTGCTATTTACTTTTTTAAGATTATTTCATATAAATCTTGCCCGCAGCTACGCCGTATCATGGTCTATCAGTGAGCTTCAATTTTGGCATACTTTTTCCAGCATTTCGGCCAGTATCTCACCAATGGCAGCTATAATGTTGTCTTCCAGGACCGCAACTGTGGCACAAGAGCTTTTCCGCATCCTCACATAAAACTCGCCTTTCGATATGTTCACGGTATTGCGTGCCGTGTGGCATGTAGCACAGTTTTGTTGACCCTATTTAAACAAAGCCCAATTCTTTATTTTGGGCAAAAAAAGCCGGTAATTGATAATAACATTGCAATTTACATCGTTTTTAAGGAAGTACAGTCCACCGACTCACAAACCGCACCAAACATTACATCCTCTAGGGTACATTGGCTATTCACACCAAATTCGGCGATTGTATTTGTTGACTTCCACATTGAACCAAAAATGAGCTTAGTGTCTAAAGATAATTCTTCTATTTTGAATATATCTCACGAATTTTGATTTTCGTTTGTTAATCTCTTCATGGTGAAATAGCAAACAAGAGCATTTTTAGCATTGACACATGTCACGAATCTTTTTTTGACACTGAAAAATTCTCACTGAAAAACCACCCTTTATCAGTGCTGCAAATTACCAAGTATATGCTCTGACGATTAAAAACCTAAGAAGGATACGAATTTTGTGGACAGAATATCGAATATCGAACTTTAAACACGAGCTAACAAAGTCTTGATCGATAGCTAAACGAGAGGAAATGACAGGAAAGTCCACAAGATAACATCACTAGTAGGAACATTAACTAGAACCCCCTAATAAGTAAAAGAATAGAAACACCAGCTTATACCTGTGGAAAACAGCTTGAGGCCGATGTTTCAAGAAACGGAACGAGGGAGAATGCAATACAATATACTGAATTAAGAAGTAACGATTGAAAAATGTTGTAAACCGACCCAAACTGCCATACATGTCAATCAAAATATCTGTTGTCACAATCAATAACCGCCTAAGTCGACTTAATTCAATATGAGTTATGTATGCTATCATATTCTACTAACAAAACTTTATATTTACGTGAAATCCCCATTTCTATAACAATGTCTTTTAAAAAGTTTTTAATAAAAACATCTTGACCTAAGTCGTAATGAAGCCCCATTACATTAAGTAATTTATTAAAATAGCCTTTAATGACTTAAGCTGTTTTGCACATTTTTTTTCTAAAATAAATTTTCATAAAAGGAAGAGTTTTTATTACAGCTAAAGTAAAGACAAATGATTATTCCAAATAGAGAATGACAAATTTCAATATACAATAATTGTTTAATTCAATATATGACTGGCAACAACTTGGACATTACTTTACAATAAAATCTTAAGTTACCATATACATATGTTTTTATTTTATAAAATATCTTTTAGACAAATAAGACTTTCATTATCGTTTTGATCGTAGGATTGGGCCTGTAAGTACCTTTAATTTTGCAATAAAGTTTTTCTAATACGCTTTTTCAATTTTTTAAACACTTCTGTATATATGGTATATAAAGAGTGATTTTTCTCAAAAGTATCATTTTCGACATAGGATGTTATTGCTTGGGACCACAGATAAGCGATTAAAGAAAACTGTAGAACAAAAAGTAAAATTATTTACAAAATACACATAAAGCTAATTGCACACGGCCTATAGACAAAATCAAAAACATACAAAGTGGCAACATCGCGGGCAATCAACCAACGTAACCAGTTATAGGCAGTTGCTTTTACTTGTTTCGATTGTTTTAGCTTTATTTGGTCTTAAACAAGTTAAAAAGTTATACAAATAATTCGTTTGTTAAAATTTAAATGCTTTTTATGAAGTGACACTTAATGTTTCAATCTAATCTCATATAAGATTGAGCTCATAAAAATTGTACCAATCGCATACTAATAATGTAATCTTGTATTTTACACATAAACGACAGCCTTAAGGTATTGAAAGTCAGAAGCAAACTTATTCTCACACCATCACCTTTCCCTTTAAATTCAAATTTTCGATTTTTTTTTTATTAAAAGCCAAATTACCGAGATATAGTCAATGAAGTACATGTATATGGGAAATGAAAAGCAATTCTTTTGACAAATAGGTGAAAAATTACATTTCGCTATAATATGTTTAAATTTTTATGCGAAAAAGAATTCTTTTTGACAGATTAGTATTGCATGCTAAATGTTATAAATGAATAATAGATTCGTATTTAAAGCCAAAAGAAAATGTACATAATGATTAAAAAACCAATAGATTAGAAATGGTGCGCTTGCTTAAGGAGTAAAACTAATAAATATGTACTCGTATCGTAATAAAATATTACATTCATCATATAACAAAAATATATACTCACTCATCAGTACTTTTCTCAGAGCTCTGTGATGAAACAGTATTGGAAAATTTTGCAGTTGTTATCTCATCACGATCACGTTCTTCCGACTTCACTGAGGTGTTAGTGTTACTAGTGTTCGCAGTATTTAAGGATTTCTTTTTATTACTGCCCGTTGTTCTACTACCACTGCTGGTGTTTTCATTTGATTTTTGTTTTCTATTGGCCATTGTGGAGTTTTTAGTTTTATTTGTATCTTTAATGGATTGTTGTAGTTGTGTTGCTGTGGTTCCTGTTGTGGTTGCACTGGAGGATGATGAAGATGATGTAGCTGAAGTTGAGGTGGTGGTTGTAGTGGAATCTTGTAGAGTAGTAGTTGGTATGAAAATATTACCCGTTAATGATGAGAGAGAATTATTTGTTTGGCGTCCTGGTAATTTAATGTTCGTAGCTGGAGCCATATCATAAATTGACGAGCAATCTTTTTCTTTCTTTATCGAAACACTTGAATCGTTATTGTTATGCTCCTGTATACCTGTTGTATCCAAATCGTTAGTGGTATTAACGTTGGCGTTGTTGTGATGATTATGCAAATGTAATAGACTCTCTGTGGGTACTACACCGATAGCACGACAGAAATTCTCCTTATCCTCTGGACTCAATACTGGTTCCTCTTCATCAATATTACTTTTCGGATATTGTTGTTGTTGCTGTAGCGCTTTTGTTTGGAGTTTCGAACGTGTTGATGGTGGTGGTACTTGTAATAATTTATCTTGATGTTGAGGCGTTTGCAGTTGTTGCTGCTGTTGTTGTTGCTGTTGATTTACTATATTTGTTTCAGTTTGTAGTAGTGTTGCTGTTGTTGTTGTTTCTTTTAAATGTTTATCACTGTTGTGTTTATGCTTCTTACGATGTTCTTTAGATTTTTTCTTCTGTTTCTTTTGGGATTTTTTCTTTTTGTGATGATGATGGTGGTGGTGATGAGATTTTTTATTTGATTTTTGATTTATTTCTTCTTTTTCTTCTTTGTCTTCCTCAAGTTTCGTATTTTCCCCTTGAGTTATTTCTATTGCTGCTACTGCGGCTACTATTTCAGTGTTGTCGTCTATATTTTGATTATCGTTATGGTTCTGTTGTGAAGCTATAGAATTGTTTATATTAAGCTGTCTATCTTCTGCTACTTCTTCTTGAGGTTCTTCCTCTAAGTTATCGATCGGTTCCAATTTAATATTTTTCAAAAGATTTAAATGTTCATCAGTAAATAAATTCGAAGTCTCATCTATCGTTCTTTTGTTATTATGTTCCTCTAAATTAAAATCGTTTTGCAATTGATAATTACGATTACGAAACCGATAATCGTTTTCAAAATCTTCAAGTTCGGCTTCGTCTTCTTCCTCCTCGTCCTCGTCTTCGTCGTCTTCAGGTGTTAAACAGAATGTTTCACGATGTCCCAAAAAATCACTTGAGTTAGTCGTTATAGTACGTCTTAAAGAGCTGGCATATGTTGATATACCGCTAGCAGTGGATGTTGACTGGGAGCTAAGTGGAGATATAAGAAAAATAAAGAAAAAATATATATCGTTATGTTGGTTGAGTCAGGAGAATGTGATTTTTTAAAAGCTTTATAAAACATAATGATAACATGCTTTGAGTGTAATGATGTAAGAATGTTTTGCAAAAAAGCAAACGAATAAAAATAAATTTTTGTGAATCTAATAAACCATTTCAAATTATTTTTATCTTTAGTATATGTTTTCCCTATAAATAGTTTTCCTCCAAGCTCCGTTACCCTGACGAACCTCAAGATGTCGCACGGTGCCATTAGTGGTAGCTCCTCCCTACTTCTTTCATGATATGCGCCTACGTGCATTTCTCTAAAGCGGTGATTCAGTATCCTCCTTACTGAATCTACACATTCAATTCGAAACTACTCCCATTCTATTCAAATGTTCATTCAGTGTGCAATACCCGTTCAAAAGGCTGGTTATCATTCTATTTAAGACCGAAACCGCCTGATGCAGAACCGAAATTTATCACATCGTAATTTACCAGCAAAAGTTTAGATTGTCTTAAAAGAGTATACGCCTTATATTCATAGAAAATGTATGGGACAAAACAAAAAGCGTGGCGTCAACGTTTTACAATTAGAAAAATCTATTTTTCTGTCACTTAAGAAGTGAAGTTAGTTGCAAAACAACTGTTGAAAAGTAGTGACACTTTATTTACTTTCTTTAAGAGGTTAATGATACTGTTCATGACAGAACATTGTCGCTCTCATTAAAATATCATTATTACATCTCGCTTGAAATCCTGATTCGGTTCGAACTGTTAGACGAAACATTTTTCAAATTTCAAAGCAATTATGCATTCATTTACTAATCTTTCTTTTAAAATCCTGTCTCTGTTGCCCCACTGCAGCTATGAATTTTTAATTTTTAAATTCGAAAGGTTGTTATTCAAAAAAATCTGTTCTGAAAACGTGTTCTAAAATGTTTTTCTTATAAAAATTTCTCTTTGAAAAAATAAAAGAAAAATAAATATAATAAAATATAAATTATAAATGAGATTAAAAATAAAAGAAATAAATTTAAAAAACAAGTAATAAATAAAGCATGCTTACATAATTTGTTAAAAACCAAATGTTTTGAAACTGTAGAATCAATCAATCCAATCAATAAGCCGAAACAAGATGATGTTAAGAACACAATAATTATAAAAATTAATAAAATTTAATTTATTTTTTCTGTTTTGTTTTCTAAATTTTCTCTTTTAAGTCAAAGAAACACAAAATAAACGCCGGCTACATTTTTCAAATGCACTTGGTAGAGTTGAAGCCAAAAATTAATTTATATTTTTGCTCTTACGTCTGTTAAAGCCAACCGGTTACATTTTTAATTGAAATTTTTGTTTACAAAATATTTCTCTTTTTTAGTTCAATTTATTTAAATTTTTCTGATATGATGAATTTTTTATGAATTTTTTTTTTAAAGATCTTTTTTTTGTGGTGCCGGCATGTATTCTTTTTTCTTAATGAAGGGAAAAAATAAAGGAAAAGCTCAGTTGAAATAAAAGAAAAGCCAAATAAAGTAATTTTAACAAAAAAGTTAAAAACTAAATGCTTAATGTATGATGTTATTGAGTGCTCGGGTAAGTGTGTTTGGTTGTTTAGAAAACCAAAAATATAAGAATGTGTGGTGTTGCATGTGTGGTGTATGAAATATTTTTAATATTTTTGTTTTTCTTTAATTCATTGATTCTTTTTTGAGACTTTTTTGGCTTTAATTTTTCTCTTTTTTTGGTCTAGAGGAGTTTATTTTGTCGTTCTAACCATCTGCGTGCTCTAGTTTGAGAGCATGTTGCTGAGGTGGTGGTTGTTGATAAAGATGTTAAAGGCAACAATGATGATTTCGCTGGCTGCTGACGTTGTTCGAATGTCGTATAACGTTGCCGTTCTCTTTGTTGACGTTCTTGACGTTCTTGTTCTTGACGTGCTTTCAACTCGACCAAATTGCGTATACGACTTGAGTTGCGCACTTGAAAGAGTCTAAAAGAAAAGTTAAAGAAAAGAAAGTGAAATACATTAGATTAAATTATAAAATAAAAATTAAAAACTTAATTTAAAAAAATTACTTAGTCTTGCGATTATTGAAAATGCTACTGAACAGGTTTTTCATTACCTACCAGTAGCAAATATATG
The DNA here is from genome assembly GCA_023159175.1 of Wohlfahrtia magnifica. Classification (NCBI taxonomy): domain Eukaryota; kingdom Metazoa; phylum Arthropoda; class Insecta; order Diptera; family Sarcophagidae; genus Wohlfahrtia; species Wohlfahrtia magnifica. The sequence continues at coordinate 1,065,351 of JAKWBJ010000169.1, read as the reverse complement.
TGTTTAATAAAATAATTTTTAAATAAATCCTTTAAAAACTTTAGTTGGCTGTGTTGGTAAACCGGAAAGTATTCCTGGAATTCAGTGGCTTTGTTCTCTCCTGTGAAGTCTGACCTAAGCCTAGTTCTGCTACCGAGGATCCAGATGCCCCAGAGACTTTTGATTTATACCAAAAACGAGAACTTATTATTGCGTTACCGAGTGTTAAATAAGCTTCAACCCTAACTAAGACAAAAGACAAGCCGTGTCTTTGGTGTAACCATATGGTACATTATCATATGAGGTGCTAGTCGTCACATTTAAGAGTATCAAATAAAATCATATTGAAGCAGTAATTCATATACTTTAGTAAAATAAAAAGCTTGAAACCTAACTATACCAAAGACATTTATAAACCGTATTTGTGGAAACTAGTTTCAGCAAATCGAACCTAATTGGATTGAGGACCTGACAAAAAAAAAAAATACAGAGGACATGATAAAAAAATTAATTGCGATTTTAGAGTAATTAATTAAGGCACCTTATCCAGGCTGCAGACAAATACATTCAAAGGAAGCCACTCTGATATTCCAGCTTACATCGGGCGCCGATGACAAACACTACATAATTAATCAGGAGAAAACGCCACCCAATCAGGAAAAAAATAGAAATGCTAAGTTGGGATCATCACCACTACTTAGCAATGACTTTTACCATTACACAGTTACATGGAGGCGAGCCACAGGAGAGTAGTAATCATCAACCTAGTTTGAAATAAACTGATTAATTGAACTGAAGCAAAGCAATGGATGCTTTGTGAAAAGCCATATGCTCTAAAAAGGAGCAAAAATTTTAACAATTTGGAAGCGTTACTCCGATGTAAGCCTATCTATAGTGAAATATCAAATCAAACTAAACAAAAAAAACTATCAGTTGTTAAATTGGTTGTCAAATAAAGCAGTGTTGCCAACTCAAAGTTATGAATCTCTAAAAAAAACACCCGATATTTGTGCTCATTTCCATGATTTTCTTTTAATCCTTGAATTTAAAAGCATCATATAATTAGAGCCTGATCTACTAACATTTATTCAGCAGGCAGCTGTTACGTTTTAACACTTCAATTCTTAATCTTCGAACTTTTCTGATTACCATAGAAAGCATATCGTTCTACATTTTACGTAACACAGTTGTAAAAATCGCAAAATGTAATAAAATATTTTTAAATTCTAAAAGAAATTTAAACTTTCATAAAAAGATCATTGATGTTTTTAAGTTTTTCAAATTAATAGAAAAATAAAAGACATTTCACTCACTTCCTCCTCCTTAAACGTTCACGTTCACGAAATAGTTGCGGTAATTTTGGCAGAAAATTCTCATCTAATATCTGATAGAGTTCCTTTTCTTTGGCATTTGTTGATGCTTTAAATTTTGTTGCCAAATTTTGCCAGTCCTCCTCTGTGAAACAGATAACTTGCCAAACAGAGTTCGATTTGAAATTATTTGAAGCGGCTGGTTTATCTTCGCGATAGAGACGAGTACCGTAAAAATACCAATAGCCGGAATTTTTCGAATCGTATCCCAACGGTTCGACACGTAAGCTATCCGATTCTAGATTGTTGAGAATAACTTGTACATCAGCCGAATCGAGACGAAAATGACAGAGATCGTATAAAATTAAAAGACGTTTGCGTACAGGTAAAGATTGAAAATCAATATCGGTATCAAAATGGTTTTCAGTATTATGAAGACGACACTGTTGGCGTAAGAAACGCCTTAAAAACATTTGATAATTACTATGGGTTATTTCTTTTGCTACCGAACGTAAAGCATCGCAACCCTTCAATAAGCGTACAATTAATTCAGGCACTAAAGCAATATGATGTTCATCATCTGTTGTTGTACCATCAGATAATAAAGCGGATTCTAAGTCCTAAACAATGGAAAGTAAAGAAATATTAAATTATTATTTAAAAAAATATATATATTTTCTTTATTTTTTAAAAAACTCACCTCAATATCAATATCGGGCAAATCAAATGCTGAACTAAACAATGAACAAAAATGTGAAATGCACGGTATCTCCCACCATGATTGTATATCTGTAATGTGTACATAAAGTTCAGAATTAAGTTTAAACGTTTAGCTAAACGTTTAATTTAGATTTTAAATTTACCCAAAAGTCCTATGAAAGTAGAAACCATTTATGTTTACTTTCACGGTTTTGTTGATTTTTGTGTTTCTTTTAATATCCTTTACGACTTAAGACAATGTGAACTTGAGTTTATTTATTTTACAAATAAAGGCCTCTCGGGTTTTGTGGTTTGTTGGTGTATTCTTGTTACTTCTGTTGACTTCTTTCAATTCCTTAATTTATTTTAGATTTTTATCTTTGGTTGTTTTTATTTTTTATTTTATAACTTATTGGTCTGCATTTAATGCATCTTTTCAGCAAATTTTGTTCTTCTTAAGAATTGCCTGCAAAATATATAAATTTTTAAAAAAATTAGTGATACTTAAAGGTAAAAATAACCCACAAAAATAGGCGATTATGTAAATATACATAATTTCTGATAATACAAGGATTATTTGCGAGTTTTTGTTGCAGAAAACACTTATTCGATTGCAAACAAACGATTGGCAGAACAAGTCCGAAGACATCAACAAAATTCAAGTTTGAAATCTTTTAAAAAAGATTCGCTATTTAAAAAACCTCAATGTTTGGATGCCACATGTATGCATATAAATTTGATTATACAAATTACCATTGGTGAAGAGATTTCATTAAAAGGGATGGATAATTGAAAAAAATATATATAACAGGTTAAGGTCAAATGCCGACGATGACTCTCCGATATTACCATAGAAATCAGTTGCCATATCTAAAACCTTAGTCTTTAAAAGTCAAATAAAAATCTCTTCGCATGAGCACCAGCTACCCAGTGATCTGTGAAAAAAAGACACTTAAATGCCGCGGATTCCCTATAATATACTCCGATCGTACCTTATCATATAGTGGCCAGAATTGCCTTACTACAAACCAAGTTGTTTCATCTCTCTCGATGTGCCGTGTTCGCAGATTTCGCAGAACCCGTAGTCTTCAAAAGTGGCATCTAGACCAGATGGCAATCTCCTCATCGTTTAGAAAAAAGCCTGAATGACTCGCCATCTAGTTAAGAGATTACTAGCATTTACATACTAACAATGATGTCAAATAGATACCGAAGAATATCCTAATTACAGCTTCGCTGCCCGTACAGATTCGCATTGAATACCCTGTCAACCATTCCACAGCCTTCTTTATCGCTGAGACTTCCACTTCAATGCGATAACAAAAAAGACCGCCAAGTGAAAATTAGCGTAAGGTTAGCTATGCCTATAGTGTCAGTAATTTCTTCTAATCAGATTTTATAATACAATGTGAATATCCTTATCAGTGAATACATAGAATGTAAAGCAGTTTAAGTAATGACTTAGACCTTCGCATTGAATATTATCCATAGGTACGATTTCAAAATTAATTGCAATATAATTTTATCTTATTTTACAACAATTTTAATTTATTTGCATAAAATCTTAACAAAATCACGCTAAATAAAGTGTGTACAAGAATTTGGCGCAAAATACTCATGAAAAAAAAAACAACAAAAACAAATTTCTTATTAATTTTGATAAAGCGCGGGAAAAAAACATAAATTATCAAAAGGTAGATGATATGTATGAGAGTATTTGTTACACACAATCAAACAGGTGGGAGAAGGGAGGTATGAAAACAACGTATGTGTATGAATGAACAACACAACAAAAATACAAAACAAAAACATATGGTAGCCACCACAAAGAAAAATAAACAAATATATTTCAAACAAAATAAAACAAGTTTAATGAAAATAAATATAAAGCTATTTAAAATTACTTTATATTTTATTTAAAAAAGATTATAATTTTAAATATAAACGTGTGTGTATAAAATGTAAAATATATGAGACATAAAAACATGTGTTTATCAGTGTGGTATCGTCCAACAACAACAAAACAGTAGTAGTGGATTGTTTTGATTTTTTTTTCTCTACTTTTTTTCTTACTATTATCATACAATAACAATACGGTTTTTTTATTTGTTTTTCTCTACACACTCTCTCCTTAGAAGAGCAAAGCTACGTTTAACAAATACAATCAGACTATTTCTTTCGTTTATCAATAGAGCGAGAGATGCATATACACCATTTTATAGTTCGACGTTGACAACATAAACAAACAAATTGAAAGAGCAAAACATTATAAGCGTAGAAGAGAGCGGCTAAACAGCAATACATAGAAAACATATGTTTGCGTATGATATTTATTAGCGTAAAGAGAGAAACTCTGTGTGTCAAGAAAATTGTATCAAAAAATTGGTATATTTTCGTTTCCCGTTTGTATTGAAGCACAGAAAAAGAAAAAATCGAAGTGAAATTTTTCTGCAATCATTACACTTTTTTGTTCATATTTCCAGATTTTAACCAAAAAAAAGTTATCACTTGATTTCAGAGACTCATTGAATTTTAAATGCTTAGAAAATAAACACGATTTGATTTGTTTTTTTTTTTTATTTTGTGCTTTACGCCCTTTTTTATTTTGTTGCATTTTAGTTCTATCTTTTTTTTATTATTAACACTTGATTTATTTTATACCAGTTTTCTTTCGTTTCTTAAATAATGTATTTCTTTATTTTGTATTACATATAAAAAATAAGTGTTACCAACAATAGCGTAAATATAAGCGTATTTTTCTAAAAAGAAAGTTGTACAAAGTTGTTTATATATAAATAATAAAGTTTATATATATATAAAGTTGTTTTTAGAAAAATACGCTTATATATATATATATATATATATATATATATATATATATATATATATATATATATTAATACATGAATACATATATCTGCGTTTAAGCTGATCCAAGCCCGGAAATTGTAATTATGTTTTAGACTTGAGTTATGTACGTGATTGTAAAGCGGGTCATATATAATATTTGTGTAACTTTTACAAACTTTACAATTCAGTTTCTTGTTCTTGTAGATTCTTTTCCGACCAGGTAAGGTAATTCTTATGTCCTCAGATTTCAATCCTTGGACATGTTTATCGCGAACACGATAGCCAATTACAGCCGCTAGAGGGTTTCTTACACGTATTCTGTACAAATTAAAGGAAATTTTACTTGTTTCCAAATTTGCTCAAATTTGTCTTGTTTCACGGGTCGATTTTCCGCTTAATAGAAAAACTCTGATATTTAATTCAGCCATAATGATCGAAAGTGGTATTTCATCCGCTAAACAATTACCTTTAACGATATCTTCTCCGCGGACACGTGGCATCTTTAACCGTCGGTTTATATGTCGATAGCCTATCTATCTGGTAGATCGGTCAAAAATGCTGGAACAAAGAAGGTTTTTAGGATAATATAATCAACGTTGAGGTTACAATTGGTCATATCTGTAGAAACATAACTTCCTTAAAACAGCTGCCCATAATTTCAGAGCCGTTAATACTACTATACTTTTTGAGAAAATATCCTAATATAGCGAATACTGTCTTTCATGGAGCAGTGCCCTGTTATCATAATCGCCATTATTCTAATAATATAGTGAAACTTATATAACGAATTTCAACTTCAAATGCCAGCCATCTACCAACCGAATTAGATTTAGAAACGTTCACTAGTATAGATCAATTGTCCTTTTGCTTTTGCTCTAGCCGGTCATATACCTTTTTCATTTTAAGGCACTCGGGGATCATTATGTTAATGATTGGCTGTGAATAGATACAAAGGAATGACGCGTTTCTGAGATAAGAAAATTTCTTAATAATACTAGAGAATTAAACTTTGTACAGGATTCGAATTTTACTAACAGAAATTGAAAACTTTTTGTAAATCACTGTAGATGCACATAAATTTAAAGGTAAAATATTGTTAAAAACAAAGGAAATAAATTAGTGTTGTCTTGAAAAAATAAATTTGTGGGGTATTTCATTTTATAGATAAAAATATGAATATGTATTATTAACACTAAACCCACCGATACAGCATGTAGGTATACTTATTCCTACCATAGTTAGAGTAGCTTACATATACTTCTCGGTAAATAAGTGAAAAAGAGAGGAGTAAATACTGAAAAATATATTTAAAGTATTTTTAAATAAATGTAATAAGGGCAAATGTCGTAATTATGTTATTTACAAGAAATTCAGACAATAAATTAAAAACGAGTCATTTGACCCAGTTGTGGTAGCTTTAGTGTTAATAAATAGGTTTTTTTTAATAGATATTGGTTAAGATAAAAGTTTAGGTACAACAATTTACAAGCAGCATAACGTATTCAATAAACACCAAAGTTGACAACACTTTTAAATACCTTCTTTACTTCTTGCGCTCTCTGTATGTCTAAAAGGTTGCTGACTTTTTTCTTCGTTCACTTCTGCTCTTCTTCTATGGGCCTCTGCTTCTTCTTCTTCGTCAATACACACACTCCTCTTTTTAGCAGTAAGAAAAATTTTTTTTATATTATTGCGTTTGAAATTTTTCTTTTTGTGGATTTTATTTAAAACTTTTTACACTTAAAACTTCACTTAAAAACTATGATTTATTTTTATATTTTTAATTATTCTCTGTTTTAAAAAATAAAACACTACTGCTTTTCATTAAAAAATTACTTTCAGCATTTTATTCTTTCAACAATATTTCGAAAATTTCTTCTTTTAATTTTAATGATTTTTTCTCCTTTTTTTCTATTTCTCTACATTGGTTCAATACGTGTGTATGTGTGTCGGATTCGCTTTTTTTTTAATTTTATTTGCCACAAATATTCACTATTTTTTCACTCCTTTTACCTTGTTGGATTTTCTTTTACGACCACACAACCGAATCCGCGTAGAACAATTTATAAACTGAAGAAATTTCCAAAATGTTTTAAAATATTTTCAATTTGTATAGTAAATGGTGTGTGTAAGACAGAGATGACCATATAATTTCTGGTTAGTTTGTTTTTGTTTGACTGGGTAGAAAGAGAGGTTTTTAGTGAATATGTATGATGGACAAAAACCAAAAATTATTACATGTGGTTGTTGTCTAAACTAAACACTCACAATAGAGCATGGAAAGGCAATGACGGTTACTTTAAAACTTTAATTTTAGTATTTTGGTCTTGAGGCATAAAATTAAATAATCAAAAGTAAGTATACAGTTAATTATGTATTATTTTTTAAGCACTTTGCAATTAATGATTAAACAAACTGAAAAATAAACTGCTGAGATATATTTAAATATATGTAAATTGTTTCTTAAACGTTAACGGCCGTATTCATAATTAAAATCTAGCATGTGTAGCTTAAGTATTATAAATATTTAACACATTCGTTGACAGTACACATTTCAGAAATTTTTTTGTTATCCGAAATTCTATTAAACATATTTTATAAAATTAAATCATACGAAAAAATACCTTAAGAATCATTTAGTCCATACCTTGCAGGTGTGGCAATCACAAAAATTATATACATAACCAAAGTAACACTTCTCGCGTTGCTGGGAACCTTTGTGTTGTATACCTAAAAAATGTATTCCTCATAAGAAAAATTTAAAGGAATGTACACATTTAATATAGAAGAAGCACACCATCATAAAAGGACAACTTTATTTTATATTTACTTATTTTTGTATACTATATAGATAAGAATACATATATAAATAGTTTTTACCCACTGTGCCTTGTGCAATACCCGCTTATCAAATAAATTCCGCTTTTTGACTGATGCGGATAGACAACTAAACGTTAACTGTTACCGTTTTCCACACATGAAAAATTCCATGTTTAGTATGAGTAGGAAGTGTCACGCCTACTTGTAAAAAATCGAATAGTCAGCACACAAATAAAATGACGATCGAAACAATGACTGAAAAGATTCAGCTCGACACTCCAATTAGAAAGATCGAATGTCATTGTACACATAAGACATTACGATACATGGTTTGGTAACTTATCAAGTAACAATACAAAATCATAATATGGAAAATGGAGGGCATTTTGTTGATATTTGTATGGGAATATATGGGAAAATCTAAATGCCATATCTCTGGAACCACTGGACCGATTTCGTGCAAACTTTACCTAAATCATCTACAGACCATCCCTAAAGGGTGTGTCTCAATTCAATTGATGATTAATAGGCGTCTAGTTATATTTACATCGGCATATAATTAGGTTTACACCACCGACTACAAGGCTGCTTTGGATAAAATATCTTCATCCACTAACGACTTTTTTAAGTTTGGAATGAGATCAGGATTCGGATGATCTTGATTTTTGTTTTGGTTTGTTGATATACCTTGATACCTGCTGGTCGCAAGATTCCTTGGCAGAGAGAAATTTCTGATATAAGTAGGATGTTAATAGGTCAGAGGAATAGATATTGTTACGTTTTAACCTTTTTAACCTTTTTTGAGTTTGTTTAAATTGCATTAAAATAAAATTAACACAACTTTTGTTGTTGTTACAGTTATGTTTTTATTCCACCATACAATAACTTTTATGCAGTTTACAACAACTTAATATTCACTTAAACAACACTTTTATTTCCACTTACGACAACAAAATGATAACCAACTACGTAGGCAAAACAGTCTCCTTAAAAACTTAATTGCCTACAGTTTGGAAAGTTCCGGAATTGTCTCAAACGATCTCATATCCTCTATCCGTTAATTTTAAACATGTAAGATTGTATTACCCAAAGATGATTTAATTGGCAGTGCTGGCAGATATACAAATAAGTATGGCATTGACTAGGCTCATTATCTTTTTTTCCATAGCTTGCCAGTCGCTCTGGATGTACCACTTTCATTTTTGATCACGGGCTATTGTTTTTCTGTATTCTGTATACCACATCGTTTAACCTCTTTACTACCTTATAAGGTCAATTCCAGTTAGTTTGAAGCTTGGACGATAATCTTTTCTTCCGCTGTGGGTTGTAGATTAGAACCAGTTGTCCCTCATGGAAGCCATCCGTATTTGCTGCACGATCATATCTGGCTTTCATTCTATCGTTTTCCATTTTAATTCGTAAGCGCACAAAATCGTAAAGTTTATTAAGGCTTTACTGTTGTGGTATTCCTCTCACCAGGTAGTTTTAGCTCAGTCCCAAAAATAATCTTGGCATGTGATCTAGATGTTGAGTCATGGGCAGCTGATCGGTACGCCAGTAGACCTCGGTAGGTGTTCGTCCCAATCCTTCTAATGATCGCTCATTACCTTTCACAAGTATTCCTCCAGGGTTCGATTAAATCTTTCTACCATTCCATCAGACTGTGGGTGAAGCGGCGTCGTTCGAGTCTTCTTAATACCGTATATCTCACACATTTCTTTGAATATAGCAGACTCAAAATTTCCACCCTGATCGGAATGTAGCTCTATTGGAAGCCCATAGCGGCATACCCAGTTGTTCACAAAAACATTTACAATTGTGTTCGCCTCTTGATTAGGAATGGCATACACTTCTGGCCATTTGCTGAAATAATCCATCACGACGAGAACATAACGACTTCCGGCATTACTGACAGGAAACAGGCCTGCTACATTCATTGCTATCCGTTCGAAGAGTAAGCCCAAGTTAGTATTGTTGCATGCAGCTGACTTCGGATTCTTTTTACTGGACCATTAGCTACAATACACTAGGTACAGTTTGCTATCCCATCCACCACTGCTTGCTGACACATAACGTTGTTTGATCCACCTTAATTTCTGCTGGTTCTACTACCCACGAGCGATTGTCCTCACAATCTCCCTCTATACGCGCCCATATCAATGACTCAGTATGAGGTGGTATTTTCTGTTGTTTGGCAGCAACTAATCTTCTGGCGTGCACTTGATGCTGCCACGTCGAGAGGTATATCTACATTACACCAACTCGTTATCTGTTGCCCCATATCCAAATTGATGTCATGGACTATCATAAAATCGACACAATAATAACCTCGTCTACAATATCGGCGACAATAAAAATATAGCTTACAGTAATGTTGGCTATAGTAACCTTCACCTCAATTTTTCCGTAGACGGTAGCAGACTCTCCAATAGCTGTTCGTAGACTGATATTATTGAGTACTTCACACTTTCCCTTCACTATATCGGGTGTGTATTGTCTACCATTAATGTACCCGCACGCTGTAAGGTTGCTGTTATTTTTCTGCATCAGTGATATGGAGATTGTAGGGCCATCACTTGTGGGAGCTAGCTCTTGCCCCTTAGTGCTAGCTCGATTTAGTTTAACGGGGACTCTTTTGTTGTTTGATGATAGTTTGACCGTTTATTATTATTTCTCTGTTCTGAAACGGATCTGGACCTTTTGCGTGGCGCTTTACAGTTTCTCTGGATGTGGCCGCTCTTTCCGAAATTAAAATATTTCAATTTTGACTTCTGCTCAGCTAGGAGCCGCTTTACCACCTCCTCTATTTTGTTGATTTCATCATCTTTCTCTGCAACAACTTCTAAATTACGCACCTTGTGTATTTGTGGCTTTGATATCGTGCGAGCTGTCTCCTGAGCTAGCACGAACGCCACAGTATCTGTAAAAGGTTGTCTTTTGTGTTGTATATACAGCTAATTTAACACCAAGGTCTCGTAAGCCGTTGACGAAGGCTTCGGTCTTGAGATGATCTACTAGTGGGTGATTTTCGCCTGAATAGGATAGCTGCACCAACCTACCGATTTCCATTGCAAAGGCTTGATTCGTTAGCCTTTTGTGTTCGGCACCTTAATTCCATACGTTACAGCTCTCGTTTATGCTCATCGCCAAATTTACGCTATAGCGCCACAATTAATTCGCTGTAGTTGCTGGCTGGCATGGTTTCTAGAATTTCCGCTGCAGCACCTCTTCAGGCCAAAATTAATTCCAAGGTCTTCTCTTTATCGTCCCATCCGTTTCTGTTGGCTATAGTATTGAACTGAAATTTGAATACGGAGAGGGATGAGCTACCATCAAAGCAAGGTGTTTTTATTCTGCTGGAAACTTCTGGTATAATAAGCACTAGTTCTTGTTTTTGGCACTGGAGACTGTTGATTTTCTCCTGCATTACAACAAATTTTTCGTTAACAGTCTTTTCTAAATTTAACACTTTTGCCTCGACGCCAGTTACTCCTTTACTGACCGTCTCATATATTTCCTGCAACTTCTCTGTTGTCACTTTAGAAGTTTCTCGTAGTTCGGCTCTACAGGTTTCTAAAGGGTCCGCCATCTAACGTTTTTTTTCCAACTAGTGCTTATTTCGTGAATAGTAACACTTAGCTCATGTCTGATTTGACAGATAATTAGTTTTATTCTACCGCCGAACGAATATGGTTGTGTATACGCTTGAACATTACTTTGAAAATTTGCGACATTACTTTGAAAATTTTGCCAAAAAAAATCATCTTTTCAGATGAAGCTCATTTTGATCTTGGCGGGTATGTAAACAAGTAAAATTGTCGCATTCGGGGCACAGAAAACCCCCACGCATACATTGAAAAGCCGATACACCCAAGACGAATCACTGTTTGAATTTTGGTCCAGAGGCATAATTGGGCCATTTTTCTTCGAAAAATTGGGCCGTTACAGTCAATAGCGATCGTTTTTGGGCCATGTTGAACGAATTTTTGTTCACAAAAATTGAAGAGGAGGATATTAGCAACATTTGGTTTCAACAGGACAGCGCTACGTGCCACACAGCCGAAGCTACACTCGATGTTTTGCGCCCTGTTTTTGAAGATCGCATTATCAGCCGCAGAGCTGATGTCGTTTGGCCACCTCGGAGCTGCAATTTGACACCGTTGGACTATTATTTGTGAGGTGCTGTTAAAGATAAGTGTTACGCCAACAAGCCAGAGACAATTGACGCTTTAAAGGACAATATTCGTGAAGCCATTGGTGAAATACAGCTGCTCACAATCGATAATGTGCTTAAAAATTGGACCGATCGTGTAGGCTACTGCATTGCCAGCCGAGGCAGCCATTTGAATGAAATTATTTTCCATTATTAACCGGAAGGACTGTACTTTCAAATAAAATAAGAAATTTAAGAAAATATTCAGTAGTTTTTTATTTTTTTTTTTTTTATTTGTTTCATCATGACTGCAAGCATTGTATTGATATCCAAACTGCTTGTGGTTGCAGCGGCACTTATCTCAGGATCATTTTCATCATCAAATTCGTAAGTATCTATGTCTATACCACGTCTCTGAAATTTCTCCAACAGACGTTTTTGTAGTTTGGTTTTTTTACCGGTTGTTGACAGCTCTAATTTATTTAATTCCCGTTTGAGCCTGTCCACTTTAAATCCTTGAAATTTTATTTGTACTGCGTTTAATTTTTTTGGAAAATTCCGGAAATGCCTCAAATGATCTCATATCATCTATCCGTTAATGTTAAACATGTAAGATTGTGTTACTCAGAGTTGGCTTAATTGGCAGTGCTACCATATAGACAAATAAGTTTGGCATTGACAGGGTGACACAAAATATATAGATCCTACAACTTAAACGATTTTATTCTCGTAGCAATATATAAAGAAGCTCAAGAGATGTAGGGATATTAGTGCTAGGTTTCAATTCAAGTTTATTCTGGTGCAAATGAATAAATTGATTGATTTCCACCGAGATAGGGATCGAAATAATTCATGGTTAAAATTTATTGGAAATTTGCCTCCAGGCTTTAGAAAATTTTGGAAACTGGCGAGGGCCCTCAAGGGCCACAGCAGATCATTTACTGATCTTTATGTAAATGATGACAGGTACTGAGAAGGCAATGGCGGTGGCAGACGTATTCGCTATTTCGCATTCCATCACGTTGAAGTTTATTTAAGATCTGAATGATAGAGTTCCTGACAGATGTAGTATTGAACTTACCGGCTTGATCTATAATCTTAATGCCTCTAATTTTCCAATATATCTGCAGAAAATGTTAAATTTTTTTTTGGATGAACGCTCATTTGTTGTGTCTATCTATAACTTGCTATGTAGTGATAGACAAATACTTGAGGGTCTGCCGGAATGGTCGGTATTATCACCAACTATATACTCAATTTACATTTCGGATATTACCGTACCTGGGAATCACGAAATGGCTTTTTATGCGGATTATAATTGTTTTATTTGCTGAGGTAAGGGATCGAATACGATAGATGTAGAGAATATGTAGTTACAATAGGATGGTGCCACTTGTCACACAGCAAGAGAAACAATGGATCTTTTGAAAGAAAAGTTTAGATTCTTTTTTGTGAGGTTTTTTGAAATCGAAAGTATACAGCAATAATTCCACAACAGTTCAAGAGCTTAAAACCAACATTATCAAGCAGATATCAACTATCGACAACATTTTATTGAAAACTGTAATCGATAATTTTGGTAAAAGATTGGGAGCCCAGTATGGGTGTCACTGGACCGACATAATTTTTCATTTTTATACAAAAGCAAAGGTATAGTTTATTACTTAAAAATAAATGTGATCTCTAACTTTTATCGATTTTTATGTCATCGTCAGCTGACCAGTATAAAATTAGGTCATATCATTTTAAGAAATTTTTCAGCTCTTAAATAAAATGTTTGTATCACATATTTAAATATATCAAGTTGGTTAAATTGGCCTTTTTAAAGTAAGCAAAAGAAATAGAAACGCAAAAAGTGCCGTGTGAACAATAGCGATTGACGTAATTATATTTAACAGAAATGCCGACTAGAATCAGAGCGGCGCTAACAATTAATGTTAGTATGATTTTACATAATGAAATTTTTTCTAAATTTCTTTTAAACTTTCATCCCCGTCCACACTTCGAAATTTTTGTTAATGAAATTCAAGATTTTCACATGTTTATTATAACTTTATTGTTGTTGTTTGACATTACGAATTAAAAAACAAAATAAAATTTTAGATTACATGAAAGTCTGTACTCCATTCCATTCTTTTCTCCCCTCTCATCCATAAACTCAGACTTGCTGCAAAACAAATTTCACGGTGTGAACCTTGACTTACATGTGTTCAGTTCTTTAGGGTCATTTCAAGTGGTCAAAAAATACCACTTCTACAAAAAAGAGTACTTTTTGTACCTTTTGCTCATTCATGTCTTAAGAGTACCTTTTGTAAATAGAGTGCGTATAGCCAGTGTTGTCAACTTTTTATAATCAAAACGCGCAGTCCCCCTATTCAAAAGGCGCTAAAAAGTGCTAAATACTGATATATGTAAAAATTTGTAATGAAAACGCGGTATAAAAAAGCGTTAAATGGTATTTAAATGTAGATAAATGTGATGATATTGTAAAAAAATATTTTTATTACTTAAATTTTCAATTCTACAAAGATTTTTAATAATTTCTACGGCTCAATGAAACCTGCAGACCATAATGCGGACCAAACAGTCGCTTTTTTCAGATTCAATGGCTTTTCAACAATCACTTCTGGTTTCTTCGAGCCCCATATACTATAATTTTGTTTGTTGACATAGCCAGCGAGTGAGAAATCAGCTTCATCGCTGAAAAAATATTTCGTTCGAGAGATCAGCCCGTTTGAATCACCACTTTTGTAGTAAGTTTTAACTAATTTTGCGCCTTCTCCGTTTGTTAAACGAGCCATATTCGTAAATGGCAAACCTTTCACTAAATTAATGACAATTCAGATGACAGATATTTAACACCTGGAAGTTTTGCCAGACCGGTGGTTTTGAAACCATTATATGAAGAACCCCATAGAATTTCAACAGCAATAATTTATCATTAAGGCCATAAATTATATGCATTATGGTGAGTTAAATGCGCTTAGTGACATTCTATTTAATATAAAAAAATTGCAAATAGAAAAGCGCTAACCTAGCGCATTTTTTCAAAAAAGCGCTAAAGAGAAAAATGTGACTTTCTGACATTTGAAACGCGCTAAATCTAGCGCGATAGGCTATACTGCGTATAGCATCCCTATTTAAAATATTAAAAAAGTTTTTTGGCCAATAATGTTAAGTGTCTATTGTTAAAGGGCTAAAGGTGTAGCAAATATAAATGTATATAAAAAAGAACTAAAACTCTTACTTGTTTCGTTTTCAATTTTATAAACATTTCAAGAGTTTAACGTCCGGATTTGCTTACTATTTTTTCTAAAGCCTCATGCACGCTTTAAACGGTGTACAAAAACCTTGTAATTCTTCTTTTACACAAGTAAAGTCTGACTCGTCAAGTCTTTATTTTGGGCGAAGGGGGCAACGAGAATGTAAAGAGATACAGAATTGACCGTACCGCAGTGTTGCCGTTGAAAATTTCAAAAAAGTGTCGTAAAAAGGGTATTTGAGAAAAAAGGTCAAAAAAAGAGTATTTTAAAATAAAATAGGGTCAAGTACTTTGTAAAAAAAAGTAAAACTTATTTCAATTAAAGAAAACAAACGAATTTTAACAGTTAATTAAATACATTAAACTAAAATAAATCTAATTATACATACTTAAATTATAACTTAATGTTAAAACTAAAAACAAGTCATAGATACATTCAAATATTAGTCATATTATCAAAAAGAAAGAAGTTACTTTTACAAAAACTCTTGATAATGTTTATCACTTTTTAGAAATACCTTGTCTATATTTTGTAATTAATTCTTTACTTGGAATCCATTTTTCCAGCCACGATTCTAGCAAATTGAGAGAGGAAAGCATGGATTTACAAGTTTATATTTTAAGTTTGTAAGTTTTGTTTTGGACAATTCTTTTAGCGAAAGCACTACTAGGAGGCAAAGTAAATATAGATGTATGTAACGAATTCATATAAATTTGAATATACAGTCACACGGGAAAGTATACATATAGCTTCGAAAACTGGATTTTATATAGAACTATAAGGTTTGGACTTTCAAAAACGATATAATGTAAATCTACGCGAAAAATAAAACATAAGTATATGAGCTTTTGCATAACATATCCTTTAAGCTTAAAGAAAAATTATAAATTCAATTTTCTGCACACAGAAAAATATACATGCTCTGCAGTATTAGGTAACTAAATACCCAAAAAAAAAATTGTATTATTGTTAATTTATATTTTATGAAGCCATATTTAATCATTAAATTTAAATACAATTTTTATCGTAGTTTCACTTGAATTATTGTGATATCCTTTAGAAAGAGCACTTATTTTGTACTAGGCTATCCAATTTATCAAATAAATTGTCTGTGATAAACGAACTTCTAGTTTTTTAACTTTTTGTTTTCGTCATACTTAAATATAATTCTCCTACTTTCATCACTCAAAACAACTTTATTCAAAAATTCTTCAACATAAAATTTTAATACCCGCGATTATATATGTTAGGCAGTTTTCTTATTCGTGTGCTCAAAAGGGTTCGCATTTGGGAGGCTAACAGAGGCGAGCATTTATCTGAAACTATATTCTATACATAATTGTCGACATTAAATAAAACATAGAATATGACAGTTGCATAAAAGTCAGTTATAGTAATAATATCAAATGCAATTTATATATATACATGTTTACAAAAAGGAATACATTAAAAGAAGGGTCATAAAAAGTGTCATTGGCATAAAAAAGGGTCGAAAATGATACTTTAGTGTCACAACGGAAACTCTACCGTCAATTTTCCGTTTTTCTATGCTTTTCTTATCCTTAATACATTAAAATACAGACATCAAACACGTACATTTCATGTTCGAGAGCGAATGCGTATGCAAGTTCAAAAGAAAATCTAAGAAAAATTCACGAATCAGACTTGTTTAATGTGAATTAAGACTAAACTAGTGTTATTAATGCCAAGTTTTAAAGTTGTTTGTTGCACCTGATGCTTCCAGCAAAATCTTGACCACTTCCTTCTGTAACATTTATTTTATTATTTATTTGTTATCGAAAGGGCGTTATTTTCCATTACATATATATGACATATTGAAACCAACACAGGCATTGCATTTTTATGCGTTTTACTATATCAATGTTAGAATATACCACAGAATCGTAATTAATTAAAAATATGTAAAAATTAAATAATTTAAAGTTTTACTGCTTTTTAATTATTGTTGATTTTAAAGTAACTTGATTTTTGTTATTTTTCGTTATATTTACAAAATAAAATTATTTTGTCATATATTTTAGCGTTTTTATTTAATACAGCGGCGCTTTTGCTAACTAAAAAATATATGGCAGAACGGCGTTACTGTTTATAAATCAACGACGTTAATGTAACGCCGTCTAAATTCAGTTTGCACAACTGCGAATATTTTATTCCGTACGCAGAAGCCGGAGGAATACGACGTTAGTTATAGATAACGCGGAGAGAAAGCAATTTTCATACATTTTATCTAAAGAAAAAACAACAAAAAAGTTTTACTAATTTTTCTATACACTATAAAAGGAAAATTTGTATTAATACTTGCAAAAAAATAATCAAATAGAAACTTTTAAAGTGAAAACTAACGAATTATAATATAAGAAAGGAAAACGAATTAAGTATTTGAAGTTTTTTTTTATAATTAAAGGAGTTCTTTTAATAATAGAATTAAAAAAGTGTTTACAAAACCAAGAAAAAAGTGTTATAAAGTGTCGTTTTTTTATTACATGTTTTTCAACTTCATTTTTTATTGTTTTTTTTTTTGCTAACGGGTGTGACAAATACAACAATTTCATCGATAGGTTCTCCTCCCCCCTATATGACTATGTTAGCAAAAAATAATTTTCAATAGAAAAAAATATAATATATTATTAATAAAACAATGATAAAAAAATGTGCTAAAAGAATAAAGCAATTGTTGTTAGTTTTGTTTTAAAGCAAAAACAAAAAATTTGAGAAAAAATATTTTTTTTAATTAAAAAGAAGCACCAATAAGCAAAACGAAAACAAAAAAGATTCTATTTCAGTTGTTATTGCTGTAGTCATTAATTTTAAATGAAAGGTAATATAAAATATTTAATATTGGCATAGGTACATATAAAAAAATTATAAAATAACAATATTACTAATAAACAACAATTATTGCCACTGTTTATAAAGATCATAAACCTGTTTCCCATGTTTATCTGAGACGAAAAAATTAAAAGAAATTTCTTAAATTACTTGTATTTACTTTTAAAGAGCGTATTATGTATGCTGTTGTTGTTTTTGTACAAAGAAGGTAATAAAAAGGAAAAACAAACCAACTCCTGCATTTTAAAAATTCAAGTGAAAAGAAAGTGGTTATAGTCTGTGCTAACATTTATGGGGATGTCAATTATACATTGAGTATGTACACACAAACACGTACACACACCTGTATACAATACTTATCCTAAGTTTTATATATTTTGTGTTTTTATTTTTATTTTGGAAAAATATATATGTTTCATAAGGTTGTGAAAGTGAACGAGAGGATAAAGAGAAAAAAGCTATAGAAATCCAATGAGTGTAATATAGTAAGAAATTGTTACTTTTTTAAGTGTTGCCAAGTGGCGTGTTTTTATTTGTTTACAAATTACCCCTATTAAGGTTTAACGAAAAAAAAATAACCCTCGGAACGGATTTAAGTATATGTGTTTGGAGTTTCTTAAAATAATTTTCTGGTCTGTATTATGCCATGAGGTTAACAAATGAACATTTTGTTGTGTAATAAACTATGGATTTAAAATCAATATTTTGAAATGCTATAATATAGTATGATATAAATAAGTTTTTTCATTTTATTATTTTCTGGAACTAACATTTTCGTAGATGCTAATACTTATAAGAATTTTTTTTTTAAATATAATGTGTAGAGTGTTTTTTTTTTAGTTACATGTGAACTATCGATATCGATAATTATGCTTTGATAGCTGAGAATGTCAAAATGTGCTGGGGTTTCTGTTTAGTCATCACGTTTAACGTCAGAATAACGCTTTCATATTGTGGAAAATTACTTTGAATAAAATAAATCTGTTCGCGAAATTCATAGAGTAGTTTGTGTGTAGTGTAAATGACAACTTCAATAATAATAACGAGGTCTATCGAGCCATGTTGGCTGAATTTTTCCAAATTCTTTTCTCCAAAATTTATTTTACGGGGCTATGTTAGGTTATTGGTTTATACCGACAAACCAGTAACTCTTTAAACATTAAAGTCCAGTATTCAAACCACCATTGACGCCATATGAACAAATTTGTTGGAAAACGTAATAAAAAAATAGATTTATCAAACGGATAACGTAATTCGTAGGCATGAAATTATCAATAATAAAAATGTAATTTTAACAATATTTGTGTCTTGTATTATTTTAATTTTTCAATCTCTTAAAAAACACCCTAAAAAATCCATTCTAGCTACATTAAGTTATTTATAATAGTTAAAGCTCATTACACGTTGACATATAATGACTTCATATATCATTGTGGTCTTTCACATCTTCGAGTCTGGAAACTTTCGTCACGGAAACCTGTACAGTACTATTGCTTTCTTAAATACTGCATACGTTCTTTGTTGAGCGAAGATAAATAGATCGCTTTGGACAAGAAAAAATTTAATTTGTATGTCAGCGAGTGAAAATGATAATGCTTAGCCCGATGCCTAAAAGGCTAGCTTAGCCAGATAAGTCGATGAAAAAAAGTAAACTGTAGAGCCATAAACCATTGGTCCATAGTAATAACTTAGAGGAATAAATGTGGACGTGGATGAAATTTTAAAAGAGAATGCGATAAACCCTTGTGGAAATAAATACGCTGTGTGTATAAGTGTTGTACGAAGGGGAACATATGCCATAATTAAAATAAGGCTAAATGCGAAAAATAACCATTGGTGCAAATAAATGGAAATAAACTCTCAACGTATATTTTCTAAAGATCTTTTAAAACATTTCTTAAATGTTCTGATATTTTGATAAACTGACTTTTATTTTGAAAAACAAGAATGGTGATAAGAATAGTATGTACCGTTCTTAGAATGTACTATCAATGTGATGTTTGCTGAAACAAAGATATACGAGTATGTATGTTGATAGGGTATTTGAAATATTTCAAGAAATAAGTACTTATCCCATCTGTCCTTGAAAAAAAGTTTTTATCCGACCGTAAATGAAGGCAGTAACAACTTAAATATATTATTATTAATTTCAACTTCTATTGAAATAAATTGTTTATTTTATAAAAAATAGTTAATTTCTCGTAGAACATTTAGCTTATCACTATTAAATATCGCATCCATTCGGCGTATTTTAATCTTTGTTCTGATTATAACAATTTGTATAAACAATAAAATTTCTGTTCTATTTTTATTTTAGTATTTGATTTTGATTAGATTTATAATAAAACAAAAAATTCAACAGGTTCACATTCTTCACACTTTGATATATTACTTTTTGGAACATTTTAAAGCACGTCATCTCTTAATATATACCTACCACTAATACCATGAAAACACTACTTGGCAGATAATAAAAATTAAAAGTTGTTGGCTTAAAATATAAAATTTCGTCATATTTACATCATATTTTCAATATATTTTTATGATATTGTGTCTTATTCAGACATATTTCATGGTTAACTTACAACCAGTTGGTTGGTACTCATTGCTTTGAATGCTTTTTGTTGAGGTTGAAGAAATTCGTAAAATGCACTTAAAATCCTTTACACACACATAATTTTCCTTATATGGCAACACTTTTTGTTACCTTGTTTTATTGTTTAAGAAGAAGAAAAGGACAAACCTACATTATGTACACATTTCCTTTTTGTTGTAATTTATGATGCAATTTTTATTTACTATCTAGGAACAAATTAGAATATACATATATGTGGGTAAAAATTTGATTTCTTATAAAAGAAAACAATAAAACAAAAAGAAAAAAAAGCCAAAAACCTTAAATGAAAACAAAATTACAGCATAAATATTTTAACCCTCTATTATAAAGTAAATAAAAGAAGACAAAGAAAAAACAACAATACAAAGCTATACTACTGCACAAGTGTCTTGACTTTAGTTAATTGTACTTACACATACATACATATGTACATATGTATATCATACATATACATCATATGTATATCATACATATCCATATTTATATGCATATGGTATTCATGTTTATTATTAACTGTATATTACATTTATTGTATCTCTCGCACTGCAATGGATTTTATTGACGTATGTACATTCATGTTCTTGCTGATTTTGTCATTTTTTGTAAAGAAAGTGTCTTTTAAGTCAAGGGCATTTTAATAAGAATCATACGAAAAAAGTTGGAATTTTAATAATTATTACATTTTAATTGTTTTTCTCTTAGCGTTATATATGTGTGTAATTGTAAGTGCAAGTTAAAATATATCTTTTTTGCATTAATGAATTAGTTTTTTTTTGCTCTTTGCAAAATCTCAATTTTGTTTGAAAAACAGCTGTTTTGCAACGACAACAACAACAGATCAATATGTCTGGATATTTAACTTACTTGTGCTGATAATATAAATAAAAAAATAAAAAATATGAACACAGCAAAAAAAAACGGAACATATTTATGTGGTTTACATGAAATATTGTTTATGAATAAAATATGAAAAATAATAAGGCTCTTTGGGAATTTTGATAATAAAAAATAAATGCTATTACACAATCAAAAATAGGAATAAAAGCTGCTACAAAGAGCTAAAATAGACCAACCGTCAGTGTTGCCAATAAACAAATCTTAATTCTACCAAAATGTTTTCAAAAATCTATCAAACTCAATACAAATCTACCAATTTTCAAAAACCATTAAAAATGGCTAACAAATTTTTCCAACATCTTTACATGTGTTGATATGCTGTGGGCGGCAAAATAAAGTATACACTCTCATTTTCTACAATAAATAAAATAAATTTAAACTTTTTATTTGTTTTACACTGTTACGCAACAAAAATAAAAGGTGCACCATATTTAACGTGTTAAAATGTGTATAAGAAAACAGTTTTTAAAGAAGATAATATTTTAGTATCCGGTTCCTTTTCCTTGTGCTTAACCAACAACATCTAGTCTTCGAGAAATGGATTCCACAAGTTTTTTTTTTTTTTTTTTTTTTTTTTTTTTTTTTTTTTTTGTGAAAATAAGATAAGTTTATCCGCCATTTCTCTGTTAAAAAGAATTCTTTTCTTCTTGTTACAAATTTACCTTTTTTTTGAATTTATGATTACAGCGTTCCCAAAAACGCTCGATTGGGGTTAAATTTGGATATTAGGAAAGATACCACCGTATTTCCTTTACGAAATATTCTACAATTTAAGCCAATAAATAATTAATATTAATCAGTAATTACAACATTAAACAAAACAAATTAAATACAGCAAAAGTTTATATTATTTAAAACGTCAAATTAATGCAGTACACATTTTGACGCCTAAAATACAGAGTACATTCCGTAGCATAACTATAGTTACTGCAATCAATGGCACGATTCTATTTATAGTCATTGAAAGGGACCTACAGTTTAACGCCGGCTCCGAAGAACAAATGCAATAAAGAATTCGAAAATGTTTTTTTTTTTTTTAGATGGTCTGGTCTTGGATTGAACCGAGGACATCTCGGTTTTTAGGCGGCAAAATTAAAGCTAAATTGTAGAAAATGGGATTGTACACTTTATTATGACGCTCACAGTAAATTTATTCTTGTTGTTTTGTTGTTATTGTTAAGTTTTGTGTGACAATAGCTTGTAACTAATTGTGTAGACTCTTCTGTTTGTCTGCTTTTCGTTTATAGAAAACAAATAGTTTTGAGAGAAATTAATAAATTTTAATAACATAGTGATTTTTCAATTTTTGAACTTCTTCTAAATTCTACCAAAATTCTATTTAGCCTACCATCCTACCAAATGAAAAATTTCCTACCAATTTTGGTAGAATTCTTGTTTATGCTAGCAAGTTAAAAAGTTATACTTTAATAGTTTTAACATGTTTGAATTTCTTATAGGTATATAAAAATGAGGGTGTGTTGGTATCTATATATATAAAAATGGATTGCGGTTCGTACGGATGCTTAAAACTTGAAAACGACTGAACAGAATTGTATAATTTCTACTGTGATTTTGTTGGTAGAAGGTTTAGGGAAAAATAAAAGTCGGATATTTTCATCAGGTGGCGCTGTAGGTGCTCAATCGTTTATCTCTGCTCCTGTTAAAGGTATTTGAATAAGATTTGGTATGTAGATTAAGTGCATATATTTCAAGTTGGACAGGAAATATGAAAAATATCGGATAAGTAGGCATGGTACCTCTAAAATAAATAAATATTGATTTTTGTATATCTTGAGAGCGATAAAAGTGTAAGTTTCTGAATTTGGTAAAAATGACATCGCATGTTATACAAATCAGCTAATAAGTGGGCGCAATATAATCGGATAAGTGGGCATGGTACCTACCTCCAATAGAAATAAATATTGATTTTTTATATCATGAGAGGAATTTTTTGGATTTGGGCTAAATGACGTGGCACCTTTCATACATAATAAGAAGTCGCTTTTTTATTGAGGCTTTAAATCTGAAAATAATCACTAGGAAAGTATACAAACAATTATTCTCACTAAATAGCTGTCAACTACTGTACATATATAGATTCCCGGGCAAAGCCGGATGCGTAAAGCTAGTATATGTATGTAGGTATGTACCCATGTACACATGTATGTTTGCTTGGAGTCTGTAGACAGCTAAACGGCTGATCGATTTTTTCGATAGTTTTACAGGATACCTCTGTATGTCTGGAAGGAACTATAGGCTATATAAATTACCAAAATTCCAGCTAGGCGGTTCCACGCCCACGCAAAGTAAATATTTATTTGTCTATATCTTCAGTAAAACAGTAACAGTAAGAGTTTCTATATTAGTCCAAATAGTTTCTTACTCAATACAAGTCATCTGTCAAAAAGTGGGCCGAATCGGATAAGTTGGCATGTTACCTCCAGTACAAAGTAAATATTGATTTTTGAATATCTTGAGAACAATTAAAACTAAAGTTTCTAAATTTGGTCTAAATGACTTCATAGTTAATACAAATCATCAGTCAAAAAGTGGGCAGAATTGGATAGTGGGAATGGTACTTACCATACGAATTAAACATTAATTTTTGTTTATCTTGAGAACGGTTAAAGTAAGTAAGTTTTTAAATTTGGTCTAAATAACTTCGTAGTCAATACAAATCATCAGTGTAAATGTTGAATAAAAAGATATGGATAAGTGGGTGTGGCACCTTTTATAATTTTATTTTATTTATTTATTTATTTTTTTTTTGTGAAGACCAGTACCAATTAAAGTTTCGTTATCTATTCACATCAGCCAAAGAGCTTGAAAGATTGAATAAACGGGATTGTTCAAAGCACACCAGGTAAAATATATCTTTATACCTCTTATATATATAACAATGTGATTTTGTTCGAAAACTGTATACGGCTAAAAAGCAAATTCTACAGTATCTTTCTGGTTATAACTATCATAAGCTATCATAAGTTTTTGAATTTGGACTGCAAGTGGATAAAATGGAGAAAAAGTGTATAAAATAATAACTAATAATAATAGTCAAGATTGCAATTAAGATATTTTTAGCGAAGCACGCCGGATTTTAAATAGTAACGATAAAAATAGCATATAAAGAGAGAAAGGGAATGATGATGATGATTATGGTGTCGGTCTTATAGTTAAACAGTGCAAGTGTACATACATATGTATATATTTTCTAATTAAAAATGAGTCATACTCAATGAAAATTTTGGCTAAAAGTTTGGAAAATTCTCGGAATGAAAAAACATTTTAAAACACACGACGAGTGTTTTAATGCAGTTAATAAAAATCCACCCTGTTTTTTATAATAGACATTATTCTCGACCTGTTTTTAACGGTTTTGTTTTACTCTTGTTTTTTGTTTTATTAACAATATTTCTATTTATTGGCAATTATAAGTCATCGATTACTTTATAATGAGAAGAGTATTATTTTTCAGCGGAACATTTAAATTCATAAGTAAAAGCGAAGAGGAAAAAAACAAAACAATATGAAAAAAACTTGAGAAAAGGAAAAGAGAAAAACAACAAATCTTTTTGCAAAACATGATTTTTTGCTTCTTTTTCAAGTGAACAATAACAGCATGAATCATCCGTCCCAACGTCATTATGATGACCAGACCATTTTGCTGGCCAAAAAATTGCGAAAAGAAAAACGAAAAAATGTTTTTTTTTTTTTTTTTTTTTTTTTTTTTTTTTTGCAAAAATTTATATTTTGTGTTTATTGGTAGTGATATTTAATATAAATTTATAAAATTTTTCTCTGTCATCATTTTTGTTTTCTTGTTCATTGTTGGTCGTGTGTACGTTAAATTTTAAATTTATTTAAAAGAAATATATATTATTATTTTTTTTTTTTTGACTCTTTGGCTAATGACAAGTGGGTCAATTCTTATAGTTGTACTTGAAATAATAAAACCAAAGAATACGAGGATATAACAAGAGAAAGAGATAGATAGAGAGAGAGTGAGAGAAAGAAGGAGAGTTTGTTGTCAGTTATACGAGTATTATTATATAAATGCATTAGTGCGTAAATCATTTTTAATGATATGCATAGTGAGAGTATAATAAAAATTATTACAGACACACATGCATGTATTTAACCCCTTGCACTACTTATTAAGCGCCTTACAAAACAGGGTCGGTAAGTAGTAACAGTTTTTTAAAAAGGAACACAAAAGGAAAATAAATAAAAAAATGATTAAAAAAATGTACACGCTAAAGTAAATCAGAATAAACTATGCATAGTTTAAAATAAACTTAAAAAGCCGGTAAAATATGTTTTTAAACGTGAATTGAACTTCGTTAAATGAAGGAAAACAATATGAAAATTATAAGTAAAACTTTGTAAATAAAAGAAAAGTAAAAGAGAAAAGAAATATAAATACTTTTTTCAGTAGCTTAAAAAACAAAAAAAAAATACTTCGAACGCCTTAGCAAGTTAGTAAATAATAATATTGTTAAAGATGAAGAAAATGGTGATTTGTCGACTCCCCAATCACTATTAGAAATATTATCGATTGTGTTGCTCTCATTATTAAGCATTGCTAAAAATATCACCACAATCAGGCCTTTAGACTTTATAGTTATTAAAGAGTCGTATCAGTCTGTCTATATCTTAATATCGATAATGTTCTGCAAATGTTTTCTTTATTTGTTGATTGTTTCACATTTTTTTGCAACGCAATATAGATGACAATCTTCTGATTACATCAAATACTGAGCATTATATTAAAGCCATTGAGATTTAGCTTTGATTCTGATTCTTCTAATATATGAGTACGTTGCTTCATGCACGTTCTCTTTTGCTTCAAAATAGCATAATTAGTACTATGTATTGTCGGTAACAATTCGGTAAATCTGTGTGGTTGGCGCAGGCATACAACACAATCCGCCCAGGTTTGAATACCCAGCAGCGATGATGACAAATAATCAGATGAATGATCAGGAAAAAACGCCACGTGCTGGAAGAAAATTACATTGCTAAGTAAGGATCACCACCACCACTGAGCTAGAATCAGTAGATTAATCATCTACTAAGCTTTGAAATCAACTTGATTACTGAAACTGATGCTTTGTGGAAGCCAATATGCTCCCTAGAGGAGGAGTGACGGAGAAAAAAAAAAAATTCTGCAAAAAATTCTTATATTTGACACTATTTTAGTCAAACAAAGTGTTTAATTCTTCACAATTATTTAGCTGGTTTGAACACATGTTAGCGTTCTTATCTAAACCTTGAACACCAGATAAAAAAAGGTGATTTTATGCTATTTGATTTTTCAATGTTACAAAGGAGTCGTGACATATGTCTATGCCAAAAGTGCTCAGTAAGGTTTGCCATTTCATCATGAATAGAATAACAAACGAATAATGCTTGCAAGTTATTGAATTCTTCTTTATCAAAATTTGTGCTGTGTAAGAAATGAGCTTCTCTCGAAAACTTATCTTAAGCGGTGAAGCTTAATAGAAATTAAAAAAAATGTCAAATTTGGTGTGAAGAACAGCCAGAGGCAGTTTAAGAGCTGTCAGTTCACCCTGAGAAACGCACTGTTTGGTACCGTTTGTCTGCTGGCGTTAATATTGGACTGTACTTTCTCAAGAACGATAAAAGTCGCAATTTTGTAGTTAAAGGAGCAAGGTACCGTGCGATAATTACTATTTTTTTTTTGCACAAAATTGAAGAATTGGACTAGATTGACTTGTGGTTCCAAAAAGACGGTGACACATGTTACACGGCACGCGATACCATGAATCTTATGGGAGGCGAGTTTGTTGAACCATTAAACTCACATTTTGAAATAGTCCATTGGACTACAAGATCATGCGATCTGACTCAACTAGTCTTTTTTTTGTGGTAACACGTGAAAAATCTCGTATACAGGGACAAGCCAGCTACTTTTGTCTACCCCTAGAAGACAACATTACAGTTGCTGTAAAAAGTATGCCAAAATTACAGCTTTTTGATGGATCACCTACGGCTTAGCCATGGGCAACATTTACATAAAATAATCATTAAAAAGTAAATGGCAGGCATTTATTTATCGCCACAAATAAATATATCTTTCACTTTCAAATTTATAGAAATGGGATTCTACCCGGTATTTACCCGATATATGGGTATTTACCTTGGGAGAATGCCATTAAAGAAATTATTTTATTAAAAAATTTTTATGAATAATAAAATTTATTAATTTTTTGTTTACTCATATATCGGGCAAATACCGTGTAGTACTCGTATCCAATCTCTACCAATTTCCTGTTTTTGTTTTTCAATTTTCAAAATCTAAACGATTAAAAATTACCCATTAATTGCATGTCATAAAAATGAAACTAAAAATTTCATTTTCTTATAACTTTGATGTGTGTTGTAAATATCCGCATTCACAAAAATTTAATTTACCATTCGCTTTCGCATTCGGTAAACTGGCATTTGCAACATCCCTAATCAAAACTCAAACGGTTAAAAAAAAATTACACTCTTCTTAGATTAAATTTCAGCTGATGTATGGCTATATCGTAGGCCTTTAAAAACACTATGGGCTGATTATGGCTTGAATATAGTAATTCTAAGAAGGTTAAATACAGAAGGCAGGTGGCAAATCGTCTTACTCGAGATTGTGTAAGCTTTCTTACCGAATATTATTAATTTATATTACAATTTGTCAAAATTACGTTTAAAGTTGTTCGATCACGAGTGCGACGATTTGAATTCAAGTTTTTCTTGCTTACTTTGGTAATGTGCATCTTTTTACATCAAAACTTAAGAAAGAGATAGCAGGAAGAAAGAGTATTGGCTGTTGTGGTGATGAAATTACATAATTTGGGAATTTTAAAGAAGCGGAAGCGTAGAAACTAGAAAATATATAAGCACTGCAGTAGAAAAAAGTTAAGATGGGATTCCCAAGGATATGTTTAAAATTTATTTTCCAAACGAGTACATCTTAGACGAATTAATCATTAAGAAGATAACTAAAATTGTCTAGGAATTCAAATTTTAAAAGAATAGTACTTTGTGTTCTTTTCTGCTACTTTTTTACATTTTCAAAGTTTATTATGAAAATCATTCTCAAAAATTCTACATAAAATTGCGTCTTTATCATTCCAAATATAAGTATTTTGATATTCTGAACACATTTTTCCATTTTTATTCTGTACGCGTATATATATATATATATATATATATATATATATATATATATATATATATATATATATATATATATATATATATGTATATATTTATACAAACAGTTGTCACCATACTTTATTAAAATGGAATTTCTAAAAGATTCACATAGCAAACTTTGGAATTTTTAATCTTCATTAAAAAAAGAAGATCTTTTATAGCATTGCACTTTTTTCTATTTCTGTCTTTATTTATTTTCAGACTAAATAAAGTCATTTAAAAACCTTCATTTAACTATTTCTTTATCACTATTACTTGCATATTTTTTGTTTTTATTGTAATTTCTTTTAATTTATGTATAATTTGTGTGTTTATACTATAAACTTTATACTTTAATCTTAAAAAAAAAAACTTTCTTTTCAAATCATAAAAAATATAGTTTAACAACAACAACAACACAAAATTAAACTTCAGTAAAAAATTATTTAAAACAAGTGTTTAAATAAAATCTTTTCCATATGATTTTTTATAAATAAATACGACAACGTCTGTTATTCTCTTTGTCGTCTTTATTATAATTTTTTTTGTTTTTATAAAATGGTTGTTGTTGTTGTTGCTCTTGGCTACTTCTTATCTTACAGTTGGAGTATTTTTTCTTTCATTTAAGAGAAGTATTACATGCAATCTTATATTGAAAATAGTGTAAAAGGAACAATAAAAGTAATCAGAAAATAATTAAAAACAAATAAAAAAGTTATAACGGTTTAAGCTGGTCTATATGGTACTCTACAATACACATTTGAGATTTCCTCAATCCATGGAGTACCGGAATGCTCCCAACGATGGTATACACACTCATTAAAGCATTGGAATAATCCATCAAAGTCATTGTGTCAAATGAAGGAGTTATATGGCGATAAGCTAAGTAAAAACGATCAATTAACAGAAGAGCGCAAAGAATTCAAGCGATCAAATTCAATGCGACTAAAATTAAAATACGATGACAGTTTGAAAATTCTGTGATTTTTTATATATCCAGCACAATAACGTTTAAGTTAATCAGATTTACACCGTGTCGAACTGATAATGGTTTCAAGTAATGGGGACATTCGGTGGGAATGAGAATGTGTAACTAAGGATTCATTCTTGGGCGTGACTCTCCAAAACTCTCTTGGCCCTTGATAGGATTTCCATAAGACATACTTGCAACGTATGGGTTATAGTCCTGACAGGCCTGGTATTGAACCGACGACCTTCTGGTTGATAGGCGGGTGTCTTACCTGCCATAACACAGCGGCATCATAATAAAACAAAGAATTATATTTTTAGTATCCAAGCAAAAGAGCTTTGTTAGATAAAAAAACTTTATGACATTAATGTTTAAATATGATTTCTGCCATGTGGCCGCAACGGCTTGTGCGTCCAAAGAACTATCATCAACTTTTTTCAATAAATAAATAAGTAAATAAACTCGATAATAAGTAAATACATTCGATAATAAACTCGAATGTAAATTTCCAGTTGTTCAATTGCCTCTGGTTTATCAATGGTGATCAGTCCGGGGCCGTTGTGAGGCTGAAACTGGAGGCGGCACATGTTTGTATTTACACTCTCGTGTCACTAAGCCTGAATAGAGGTATTCTGGTGCCACGGGAATCGGGAGGCACAGGCATTCAGATCTTTGCCCGATTGTTGGGTAGGCCCCCTTGTGGGAGCTTCGTGGCAGCTGTGGTTTAGAGTTAAAGCGCAGGCGGAGCGCGAGCTCGGTGTGGTGTTGCATCTCCTCAACCGGGTGCTGTGGCCCATATCACGGCAGGAGTTTAGATAGTCTCCGACTCCTCATTAAGGTGTGAAGGTTATGAGTGTCCTAACAACACGTCTTTGAATTGGTACTCACTTGTGGGTACCACAGGTGTGGAGCGCCGGTGGACGCATTGTATTAATCATGCCATTGGGGCACTATGGAGTATGCCAGCGTGGAGAGACTCACGTAAACCCAGATAGCATTCTTGTCTCTGTTTTATCGACGTAGACAAGTGACTTTACATAACCTCAAAGAAAATAATCCAATGTGGTTAAATCACACGATGTTGATGGCCAATTAATTGGACCATTACGTGAAATTACACTTTCATTAAAAGTGTCTTTGAGTTAATAAATTGTAGCACGCGCTGTATAGCATGTGGCTCCGTCCTGTTGCAACCACAAGATTAATGCCAGCTATTCACCATTGACAGTATCATTCTGATTATCATTGTTTTTGAAGACATATTAAACAATGACTCCGCCAGCCCATAAAGCGCACCAATCAGTAATTTTTTGTGGATGTAATGGTGTTTCGACAAAGCTTATTGATTATCCTCACTCCACTCTCAAATTCTGCTTATTTAAGTACAAAATTTTGAATTTTAACATTTACAAACAGAACCATTATTAAAAAAAAGAACAATTTGCAAGCGTAAATCTATTCATAATGAAATGTCAAACCAACAATAAGCAACTATCAAGCAGTGTTGTTAACATAACGTTATGAAACTTAAAAAAAAACACCCGATACATATATTCAGCACAGTGGCTTTTAATGTAACGATCCACATTGTGTCGAACTGATATCGAGTTCAAAGTAATGGGGACAATCGGTGGGAAGAGATTGCTGATGAATATGGAACTAATGATTCGTTTTTGGACGTAACACTTTCAAGACTCTCTTGGCCCTTGATATGATTTATATAAGGCTTCTTACCGTATAATTATACTCACAAAGTGCAATAGCAACGGCTAACTGGAATCTCTCGGAGACGTTTCAATGACGATTCTAATCACATTTATTACAAGTACCTGGTTGGTTTTTACAAATTAATTTTCGAAAAAGTTTGGTTACAAATTGTCGATGGATGGCTCTAGAATGTAATATCTATAGCTCGTTTGAAAGTAATATTTTATTTAGGCTTCACTTTTTTAAAATCGCATTGTACTGCGAAAAGTGATTTACGTTTAAAAATGAAAGAAAATTCGGAACACTATCGACATATTTTGTTTTTCAGTTAATGAAGAGGTAAGAATACATTGCTGGCTGATGAAAACATTTGTGAATTCTACGGGGACGATCTGATAGTTTTGATGTTAAAGATGTATCTCACTCTGGTCGTCCAATCATTAAAGAAGTTGTTGAAATTATGATAAAATTAATAAAGACCGCCACAAGAGCAGCGTGGCATTCATCACCAAATAGTCATCAACCATTTGAAGAAATCTGGCTGGGAAGAAATCGGATCTTGCATCTCCAGATTATCATTTGATTCGATCTCTACAGAATACGTTTTTAATGGTGTCAATTTAAATTTTATATAGGCTAGCAAAACTTAATTAGACAGTTTTTCGCTCAGAAAACCCAGAAGTTCTACACTGCATTGGAACTTACCCCAAAAATGGCAAAAGGTTATCGATCAAAACGGCACATATTTGGTTTAATAAAGCTAGGAGCGATTTAAAGAAAGGAAAATCAAGCATTTAATAGATCTAATAGAGCGAATAAATCAATATTTTCCACTGAAGGTAATGCACGCACCACCCACATCCACCCCACCACATCCCTTCTATTTTTTAGATTTAGCTTCTTGGCACTATTTATTGATTTTTATGATCAAAAGAAATCATTACTAAAAAATTCTTAAAAATTCAAAGTCGTCTATCGCCTACTCGAAAATTATTGTTCTCTACTTAGCTTTAAATGTTACTATTTTGTTGTTGTTATTGTTGTATATTAATCAGGTAATTCTTTTATTAATCACTTTTATAATTGTTCACACCCTTAAAAAATTGTTGTTGTTGGAATTTATATTGTATTTGATGTTCTCATTTACCTGCTAACACAGATTTAAACACAAAGAATAACAACAAATAAAAGTGTCAAGATTAAATTAAAAAGGCAAATTAAATGAGATAAACCCAATTAGTAAGTGAGCGAGTAAAAGAGAGGTGAAGAGAGCAGCTGATAAAAATATAAAATAGTGATGGGAAATCGGATTATCGTTCGGTGTAAAAAACAATTTTTTTTGCAAGTACTTTTTTTGACAACAAGAGTAACAAATTTTGAAAAACAAGATTTTCTCATGAGTTGCTTTACTAAAAAACTTAAAAACTGTGTTAACTTTCAATAGGTTTTCAAAACCACAAAACTATTTCATTTTTAACTAAACATAGATTGGGTTAATTTTGCAGCTACCATCGGCTTATTTGAATCCAAATAGTAAGTCCCGTTGTGTTACCATGTGTCCATTACTGCACCATAGTTATCGCTTTTCCTGTCTGTAAGCAGTTAGCCATAATGAAGACAAGGATTTTGGCCAGATCTTACTTTGGAAGATAGTCCCTATCGCCGTATCTCTTCCGAAAAAGCACAGAAAACTTCAAATCGTCGAATTCTGAGCAGTGGCAAAGAAGTTGTTCCGTAGACTCTTCTGCTCCTAATCGTTGCAACTTCTGCAAAGATTATTATATGAGTTTCCAATACTTTGAGCATGTCTGCTAACAGCCCAACGGTCAGTAATAACCCATATAAACACATTGCACATATGTGTTCTAGGCAGTCCCGTTCTTTGTAACCCACATTTGGCCGGTTCGTCTGGTCTCATAATAGGGTGGAATAATTTTGTTATCGTTGGTTCGCCATTTGGCGAAAATACCGTGACACCAGCCGCCTGTTCTGCCAAAGAAGGGCACCAATGTTTCCAATCAATCGATTTAGTATCGAAAGTTCATCCGCCATGCAGTTACCTTTAATGTCTCATGTCCATAAAGACATGTTAGAGTAACTGTCGAATGCCTCGCTATGTTATCTAGATACACCCGGCAATAATGAAAATTTCCCGGCATTCATGTACAATTCTTATGTAAATATGGAGATATCTCTATGAATATCCAGCCTCTGGATACTGGACAAACCGCGTAGCTTTATTTCTTTTGCTCCTTTTTCCATATAAGAAACTTAAAATCGGTTAATATTCAGCTAAGTTATTAATGTAAAAAGTGCATAAAGGTACGAAACCAGTTTTTTACCCATAATTTAGATTTCTCAAAAACAGATTATTCATGTACTCGGTAGCGCCTATCAGAAAAATTGTATCACTTCTCAGGTATTTCAAATTCATACATTTTTGTAGCAAAGTATAATCGAGTTGTCATTAGTACTACAAATTAATAAAAATCGGAAAATGCTGAAACAAAGTAACAGATTTAGAAAAAGGGAAATATTTGTGAGAGTATCAAATCTGTTAGGGGAGTACTAGGGTATTTGTTTTAAGTTAAATAGTATCAAAAAAAAGTACGATCTTATCAACTTTCCTCATCGCTGATACAAAACAAAAATAATAAGAAGAGTTAAAAAATTAATAAATAAATAAAAATAAAAAATAAATAATTTTACAAAAAGCAAACACACCCCTGTTAATGATCACCACCAACCACCATCATCATCCGTTTATAACATTGCCAATCAGTTTAATATTGTAAATAGGGTTTTAATTTTACTATTGTTGTTATTATTTGAATTTAATTTTTTATATCAAATAAATAAACAATAAATAGGTATTTTAATTTTAAAAAATATTTTTACAAACTGATAATTTGCGTTTTATGATGAACAGTGAATTGTGTATGTATGTGTGTATATGTATTTGAAAGAGTGTAACTGATTTGAAAGAAATTTTGAAAAGAAATAGGTAAAAAAAAATTTCAAAAACAAAAGCAAAAATACGTAAAAAGTGTCGTGTCTACTCAAGCGAAACCAATCAGGTGTGTAGATTTGTGTGAACATATTAATTGAAAAGTTTTTCAAATGTACTGATTGAAATGTACTAAGTGATTGAAAGTATTCTAGTCAAACACTACATCTAAAATTTCAAACACGATCTCTTTAGCTAAGTCACAACGGTTTGAGTAGTCCAATCGGTGACCTTATCACTTAACTTTTGTCTTTCGATTTTAAATCTTGTTTCAAAACAATCTTATACAGGTGTAGGCTGAAACTTTATGTCCGGCAATGCTTAATGCAGCTGATAAGTACTAAAAACTTGGCAGCACTTGATTAAAATGTAAAAAATCCCAAAAAAAGCAAGTAGATACACATAATTTTTCGGTTATAAAAGCAAAGGTAATAAGTTAAGTGTTTCAACTATTTCTTTTTATATAAAAAGTTAAAAAAATGGGTTGTGTTGAATTGTTTATTGAAGAAAATCATACAGAGAGAATCCAACGAGAATTAATAAGAGATTCTTCTAATATCATGGAAATTGATAACAAAGTGTAATAAAAACATTTTTTATGTATGGAAAAACATTAAAAAATTTTTATTTTCAGTTTTGTTAAAAATTTCCGTATTAGTACAGAAGTGTTTATGTATGTTCTCAACAAAATAGAAAGCGAGTTGAAAACACCAAGAAGGTCCACTGCAATTACTCCTCTGCTTAAATTTGCAGCGACATTAAAATTCCTTGCGCAGGGTGGCTATCCACACCAAATAGGACAAGATAGATTTTTGGGTGTCTCAACAGTCCATGTCCAAAAGTCTTTCTGAAGTATGTCAGACCATTGAAAAAATAATTTGTCCCATTCATATTGTATTACAAATGCCGGAAGAAATGCAAAAGGA
The DNA here is from genome assembly GCA_023159175.1 of Wohlfahrtia magnifica. Lineage (NCBI taxonomy): Eukaryota > Metazoa > Arthropoda > Insecta > Diptera > Sarcophagidae > Wohlfahrtia > Wohlfahrtia magnifica. The sequence continues at coordinate 1,030,103 of JAKWBJ010000169.1, read as the reverse complement.
AGCAAGAAAATGGTTTTATAATAAAAGTGGGATTACCGGCGTAATTGGAGCAGTAGATGGCACACGTATTCAGATCATCAGGCCAAATATCAATGAGCATTTATATTTCAACCGAAAATTAAAGCATAGCATTAATGCAATGGCGGTAATTTTAATTATACATGTATATGTGTACCATGATTAAATTATTTTGCTATTTTACAGATTTGTGATCACAAAATGTTATAACAGCTATAGATGGACGCTTTGGTGGAGCAAGCCATGGTTCCCATATATGGAATCTATCAAACGAAAGGCAGTACTTGAAAGAGCTGTTTGAAAAGGGGTTTAGATCTGTTAGCATACTTGGTAATATAAGATACTTATTAATTTAAAAAAGTATTAATTAAAAATCTGTAAATTTGCTTAGGTGATTCAGGATATACTTTGGAGCCCTGGATGTTAACTCCCTATAGAAATTCCGCGGAAAATTCTTTAGAAGCTCTTTTTAATGAAAAACATTCAAAAGCTCGATCCATCATTGAAAGTACTTTTAGGTTACTAAAAGCGAGATTTCGTTGCCTTTTAGCTGCAAGGGAACTACACTACTCCCCAGAGAAATGTTTGTTGTGCATTACATAACATATGTTTGGAGTACAACGTGGAACCGTTCCTGACTGAAATTTTAGAAAAATCATTCTTTTGATTCTGAAGCACCTGCCGAAGCAGAAAATAATAATTTGTCGGATTTAGCTAAAAAAATTACAAATGAAATAAAAAATAACTTACGAAAAAATTGAAATACAATTTTTTTTACTTCAGAATTTATTAGTTCATTGTTCAAGAGAAAAATATGATAACTTGATAAACTTATGCATTTAAATGATTCAGTAATTCAATAACAAAATTAAAGTCAATAACAATAACATAACAAAATAAAAAAATAAGACATAAACTAACTATATTATTGGTTTTGTTTTTCCATTTCAATATTAAGCATTCTCTCTTTTAATTCTAACCGCTGGAGTTTCATTTTTGATTTCTCAATACCTAATTTTTCTCAAACTCAAATTTTTATTTTTTCAACTCTAATGTTTGTTTCTTAAGTTCTATATTTTGTTTTTTTAACTCAATTTTTTGTTTTTCCAGTTTACATCTACGCTCTAGTACATCAAAACCTTTTCTAATATATTTTGAACACCTACAAGCTTTTCATTTATTTCATTAAAAATTCTTGTTGAGTTTTCCTGATATTTAATTTGATTTTCAACCTGCGTTTCCAAAAGTAAATCACGATTAAAAACTTTTTTCTTTTGCCTCAATGGGGTGTTTTTGTATTAGTGGGAGTTTCAAGTAATGAGTTTGAATCTGAATTCATGTCAAATTCTCTGCATTCATTTTCTAAATTGCAGTTTTTGCTAGTTGATGGTATTGCTTGTGAATTATTATTGGCACCAAACACCAAAGTGGCACTCATTCTACTAACGGCTTCTTCAATCGAGAGCAAATTGGAAATTTGTTGCTCCAGAGGCGTAAGAGAGCAGTATCTGCTTGGTCCACCACCTGTGCTAGAAATGCTGGTTTTGTTTCGGCGGCACTTAGACTTTACGTGGTTTTTTTCAATTTGGTTTTTTATACAAATTAAAAAAGGGTCTGTAACGTATGTTTTAGCTTGCTTTTTTCCATCCTTTAATATCAGGTTCAGGTGGTCCAGAAGCATTCAAATCGGAACATAACTTTTGCCACAAATTATTAGATTTGCTTTTGGCGTATGGTATTTTGAAATGGTCTTTTGCCAAGTCTGGATGCTCCGTCATACACTCAACGATCACCTCGTATTTTTTTTGGTTGGTATACATATTTCTTTTTGGAGTATTCCTTTTAATATTTATCAAAACATTATATAAAAATGTAAATTATGTTAATATTTAAATAAAATACTAATTTGCATTATCAAATTGCATAAAAATATTAATTTTTAACTTTAAACAAGAAAACAAATATATAATTATTGTTAATACCTACATTTTGCTTGCTTCGTTCACTTGTCACTAATAAAATGGCGTTCGAATAATATCCCTACGTTTTTTGCATAACAAGTGTCCGTATTCGTAATACAGAGTTACTACGAGGGCGGATTGATATTGAAGCTACCTAAGTATTAAAAAAACATTTTTTTTTTTCAAAAACCATTCATTTCTCAACATAGTCTCCTTTTAGCTCAATACACTTAGTAAGATGATTTACCAACTTTTTTATACAATCTGAATAATACGATTTTGGGAACTCCTCAAAATACGCATTAGTTTCGGTAATCACTTCTTCGTTTGAGATGAATCTTTTTCCTGCGAGCCATTTTTTCAAGTTTGGAAACAGGAAAAAGTCACTAGGGGCTAAATCCGGACTATAAGGTGGATGATCAACCACTTCGAAGTGGATTTCTCGTAGTTTTAGCATCGTATCTAATGCTGTGTGAACCGGTGCGTTGTCTTGAAGAAAGAGCACTTTTTTCTGGTTTTTCCTTGATTGCATCAACCAATTGATCCAATTATGCACGATAATACTCTCCTGTGATTGTGGATCCCTTTTCAAGATAATCGATGAGCAATATTCTGTGTGTATCCCAAAATACAGTGGCCATAACCTTGCCAGCCGATTTCGCTGTTTCGCCTTCTTCGGAGCTCTTCCACCAGTTTCCACCCATTGCTTCGATTGATTTTTGGTTTCAAGTGTGTAGTGGTGGATCCACGTTTCACAGCAGTTATTAATCTACGCCAAAAATCAGCAGGATTATGCTTTATCATGTCCAAACACGGCTGTGAAGTGATCTGTCGAACTCGTTTTTGTTCAACACTGAGCAAACGCGGCAACCATCTTGCCGATAGCTTTTTCCTATGCAAATGTTCATGCAAAATGTCGAACACATATTCATATGATATGTTTACCATTTCAGCAATCTCACGTATTTTGACCCGGCGATCATTCATAACGATATCGAGGATTTTCTTGATATATTCTTCAGTAACCACCTCTTTTGGCCTTCCTGTTGATGGTATTGTTGCAGTGCTTGTTCGGCACCGTTTAAATTCAACAATCCAATATTTTACCATATAATCTGACGGAGCAGATTCGCCGTAATGTTTATCTAGCTTTTCTTTTTCTCTTTTGCCGTTTTGCCTTTCAAATAATAGTATATAATCACTACACGAAATTTACTCTTCCAAGAAACACAAAAGTTGCTTACTTCAAATGACTACAACAAATAAACTAATCGATGAATTCGGCTAAAATTTTAACAGCTGACGTTTGACAGATCTTAATTTCTAAGAAAGAAAAAGTTTTTGTGTTTGTGCTGCCATCTAGCGCTAGGTAGCTTCAATGTCAATCCGCCCTCGTATACCCTCCGGGAGTTAGCGAACATAAACTCCAAAGACTTAATTGCCGCCTGACTGACTTTCGGTATAGATACATATTCGTGGTTATGTTCTTCACAAGCCAATTAGCGACTTCCAAAATGGCCTTCACCTTCGTTTGAAAGACGCTGCAGTGTTTAGGCGAGACCCTAATATTAAGATTCGTAAAGAAAATACCATACACCACTCTATCGTTCATTCTAGAACAATCGGTGAAGAATCGCAAGCACATCCCCCACCAGCGAATTTCGCCAGGTTCCTATTTCAGGAATAAGAGTCCTATATTTGGTAACTGGTAGTGGAGATTAAATGCAATAATCCGTTCAGCAACGCTTCGGAGACCCAACCACATCATAAATGACGAGGATGGTAAACAGCGTTAGCCCTCTGCTCCCTTGCTGCAGTAAAGCGTAACCGCCGCTTTGTTAACTCATTCCTTATTCCCTAATATTTTACTTGCTTACTAAGCCACAGTTCCATCTTGTTTTAAAGTATAACATCCTTTTATTGTTTTCTCTCTCTTACTCTTAGTGTGTGCCGATGTGCTAAGGTAGTAAGGAACCCATCTAACAACCAAGAGAGCCTCAGCTCAAGCGGCTTTAACTCATAACATTGCTAGCGACTGGTTATGAGTATTTACGCTATGAAAAACTTCACCAAACAATGTATCTACCATTCGGAGCCGGCGTTAAACTGTAGGTCTATTTCAATGAGCCAAAAAATAGAATCGGGTGCAGCTCATTGATTGAGGGAAGTCTTCGTTGTTCTACTTGGTATTTGCGTGCATATGTATGTGTATGGTATGTGTACTTCTACTCTGTCACTATAGCATATTAATTTTCAACAAAAATTTAAATGAAAAGGATTCTTATTTATCCTGATAAAAAAAAATTCTTGCTTTTTGACTGAACTCATTAAAAGATATATTTTTTTTTGTATTTAATTTGCAAAGAATATTTATGTTCTAAAAAAATATTATTAAAAATTATTGAAATCTTAATAATTTCTCCCACTCAATAGTAAACATACATACATCACCAAGTACGGATAATAAGTACGAATTTATGGGCATAATAATAGAAAACCGCCACAAAGATAAATCTCATCTCGGTTACCAATCAGTTTTAGAATAAAAAAAAGATTTTCTTTATAATTATTATTTTTTATAAAATGCGCAAAAAAACCGATTAATAATAATAACACAATGAAACCAGAAACCGCTAAAAAGTTTTTATTAAATATGTGTAAAATACAATAACACAATAACAGCAACAACTATCGTAACATATAACAAGTGGCAAGTTAAATACTTGCCAGTTTATAAAGTGAACCCTATAGGCGGTAATGAAAACATATAAGATTTTTATTCTTTTTCAGTTATTCGGCGTTGTAGTCTTTAACTTTTTTAGATTTGGGAATAGGAAAGACTCTAAGAGTGCCAAATCTTGTGAATGTGGAGATAATGTTGTTTTATGGTTTTACTTTAAGGTAATAATCCTTGTGAAAACTATACGATTTGATGATATGTGTATCAAATAATGCAAAACTTTAAAAATTCAAACTTGACCTGCTTGATTCTTTAATGGCATAATGTCTTTTCAATATTGATATGATTGTCACCAGTTTTAACCCTTTTAAGCAAATTGGATCCGTTCTTGACTTCATTTATCAGTTTTTGAGGACTATAAAAAGGCAGTAACTAAAATTTTTCTGTCATAATCTACTATTACAGGTGATTTTTTAACCATTCGGGTTTTGAAAATTTAAAAAAAATAATTTGCTTTGAGATCAATACTAAATTGTCCTTCAAATGATAAAAAAAGAGAATGACATTGAAAAAACGAGAACTTCGACTAACTCATTCTATAGAAATTGGTAGTTTCAATACGCAATTTCTGAGAAATATAAGTTTAATAGTTGATGTTCCGAAAAATGATTATGCACAAAACAAAGACCTCTGATGATAACTCGCGTAGCTCGCGTAGAAAACATGTTCAGTTCTGCTGGTGTTGTTGTTGCACATTCCTTCACGTTATTAATTCTCAAAATATAAAATCGTTGGATAAAACATTTTAAGGGTGTGAAGATAGCTTCGTAAGTTAAATTCTTTTTTTAACATTTTAGTAATTTTAACAGTCACTGTTATTTAACATGAAAAAGTGTGAAGTTAGCTTCGTAAGTTAAATTCTTTTTTCAATAACAGTAGAAATAAAAGAATTTAACATTGCAAAAAAGAATTTAACTTTACGAAGCCACATTTTTTTAGGTGTTATATTTTAATTTGAAAGATAATTAAAAAACATTAAAATCTAAAAAAAGTAATGCGTATGAAGAAATTCTATAATATTTACTAAAGAAAATGTAAAATATTTATTGTTATTGTACAATTTGTAGTTTTATAAAAGCATACAGTAATATAAAATAAATTTATTTGGCCATAGACACATTAACTATTCGAAAAATCGGGTAAAAGATAAAATTCTGGGGGAATCGGACCTATTTGGGTGGAAAGGTATTCCATCAAGGAATTCAAGAGCTTTAACCCCATGACCCAAAAGTCCTTGTGGACCGAGATATAGCCCGTTGAAAAAAGCCATATTTGGCCATAGACACATTAACTATTCGAAAAATCGGGTAAAAGATAAAATTCTGGGGGAATCGGACCTATTTGGGTGGAAAGGTATTCCATCAAGGAATTCACGAGTTTTTACCCTATGACCCAAAAGTCCTTGTGGACCGAGATATAGCCCGTTGAAAAAGGTCATATTTGGCCATAGACACATAAGATATTAGAAAAATCGGGTAAAAGATAAAATTCTGGGGGAATCGGACCCATTTGGGTGGAAAGGTATTCCATCAAGGAATTCAAGAGTTTTTACCCCATGACCCAAAAGTCCTTGTGGACCGAGATATAGCCCGTTGAAAAAGGCCATATTTGGCCATAGACACATTAACTATTCGAAAAATCGGGTAAAAGATAAAATTCTGGGGGAATCGGACCTATTTGGGTGGAAAGGTATTCCATCAAGGAATTCACGAGTTTTTACCCCATGACCCAAAAGTCCTTGTGGACCGAGATATAGCCCGTTGAAAAAGTCCATATTTGGCCATAGACACATTAACTATTCGAAAAATCGGGTAAAAGATAAAATTCTGGGGAAATCGGACCTATTTGGGTGGAAAGGTATTCCATCAAGGAATTCACGAGTTTTTACCCCATGACCCAAAAGTCCTTGTGGAACGAGATATAGCCCGTTGAAAAAGGCCATATTTGGCCATAGAGACATAAGATATTAGAAAAATCGGGTAAAAGATAAAATTCTGGGGGAATCGGACCTATTTGGGTGGAATGGTATTCCATCAAGGAATTCAAGAGTTTTTACCCCATGACCAAAAAGTCCTTGTGGACCAAGATATAGCCTGTTGAAAAAGGCCATATTTGGCCATAGACACATAAGATATTAGAAAAATCGGGTAAAAGATAAAATTCTGGGGGAATTGGACCTATTTGGGTGGAAAGGTATTCCATCAAGGAATTCAAGAGTTTTTACCCCATGACCCAAAAGTCCTTGTGGACCAAGATATAGCCCGTTGAAAAAGGCCATATTTGGCCATAGACACATTAACTATTCGAAAAATCGGGTAAAAGATAAAATTCTGGGGGAATCGTACCTATTTGGGTGGAAAGGTATTCCATCAAGGAATTCACGAGTTTTTACCCCATGACCCAAAAGTCCTTGTGGACCGAGATATAGCCCGTTGAAAAAGGCCATATTTGGCCATAGACACATTAACTATTCGAAAAATCGGGTAAAAGATAAAATTCTGGGGGAATCGGACCTATTTGGGTGGAAAGGTATTCCATCAAGGAATTCACGAGTTTTTACCCCATGACCCAAAAGTCCTTGTGGAACGAGATATAGCCCGTTGAAAAAGGCCATATTTTTACCCGATTTTTCTAATATCTTATGTGTCTATGGCCAAATATGGCCTTTTTCAACGGGCTATATCTCGGTCCACAAGGACTTTTGGGTCATGGGGTAAAAACTCGTGAATTCCTTGATGGAATACCTTTCCACCCAAATAGGTCCGATTCCCCCAGAATTTTATCTTTTACCTGATTTTTCTAATATCTTATGTGTCTATGGCCAAATATGGCCTTTTTCAGCAGGGTGTATCTCGGTCCACAAGGACTTTTGGGTCATGGGGTAAAAACTCGTGAATTCCTTGGTGGAATACCTTTCCACCCAAATAGGTCCAATTCCCCCAGAATTTTATCTTTTACCTGATTTTTTTAAATTTATTTTATATTACTGTATGCTTTTATAAAACTCCAATTTGTACAATAACAATAAATATTTTACATTTTCTTTAGTAAATATTATAGAATTTCTTCATACGCATTACTTTTTTTAGATTTTAATGTTTTTTAATTATCTTTCAAATTAAAATATAACACTTAAAAAAATGTGGCTTCGTAAAGTTAAATTCTTTTTTGCAATGTTAAATTCTTTTATTTCTACTGTTATTGAAAAAAGAATTTAACTTACGAAGCTAACTTCACACTTTTTCATGTTAAATAACAGTGACTGTTAAAATTACAAAAATGTTAAAAAAAGAATTTAACTTACGAAGCTAACTTCACACCCTTAAACATTTTTCTGTTTATTTGAAAGAAAATTTAGTATTGATCTAAAAGCAAATAATTAAATAAAATAACAATTATAAATTTAACAGATCAATTGAGCCTCGAACTCGGTTCGAACAAAATTTACTTTAAAAAAAAAAAAAAAAAAAAAATTTTTTTTGTTAAAGTAGTTGTAATATTGAATTTGGGGCGATAAATGAATTCTTGCCATTTAATTTTAAGAGATTATTTGATGTAAAAGCTGCCCGCCGCTACGCCGTAGGTGATCCATCCCACAGCTTTTAATTTGGCATACTTTTTCCATCATTTCGCCAGGTATCTCAATAATTGCAGCTGTAATGTTGTCTTCCAAAGTTGGAAGTGTGGCTGGTTTGTTCCTGTATACGAGAGACTTCACGTATCCCTACAAAATATAGTATAGTGGGGTCAAATCGCATGATCTTGTCGTTTAATGGACTGTTCCGAAACGTGAGATTAATTGATCACTAAACTCGCCTCCCAATAGGGTCATGGTATTGCTTGCCGTGTGGCATATGACACTGTCTCGGAAAACCACATGTCAACCAAGTCCGCACCAAACACTACGCACATGAGGGATCTCAGGTGCATTCATACCAAATTCATCAATTCTGTTTGTTGATATACTCATTATGCCAAAATAGATCTTCGTCGCTGAAGAAAATTATTCGATAGAAACGCATTTTCTACACACCACGAATTTTGATAAAAAAAAAAAAAAAATTCAATGGTTCGCAAGCGTTGTTCGTTTGTTAATCTGTTTATACAATAATGAAATAGTAAACATTACTAAGCATTTTTGGCATTGCCACATGCCAGGAATCTTTTTTTAAACTAAAAAAATTTACACTGGAAAACCAAATAAATACAACCACCCTACTCATTTGTTAAGGTATTTGAGAACAAAGGTTACTTAAAGATCTGATAAACGGTCAAACTTACTTGACCATCATTTTGTTTGTGTGCGTTAAAAGGTATAATTATGATTATACAGGCATAGGTTGTGTGTGATATTTTTTTTATTTTTAACTTCAAGCATATTTGCCTGTCTATCAGTCCTTTAAATAAGTACACATCATTCAAATTTAACCGCTCTGATTCTCTCATACACACAATAACGTTGTTTCATAAGGATATATATCAATGAGTATTAATCAGATGTCCTACTTATACTCATACCCACAGTACTCATAAATCACAGCAGAAAATATTTATAATACAAATGATTCGGATAATCCAACTCCTCGATTAGTATTAATCAAGTAAGCAAGCAATATTGTTCAAAAGTGAAATAAAGAAAAAATGAAAAGTACACCAGCAAACAGGCAACCTCATTTTCGGATCATACTCATATTGTATTGTCGATACACAATGAGTTAACACATTGAAGACGGTATGCAGTAAATAGTGTAAAGCCTGGATTCCCGCAAATATATCGGGTATCGCTCCTCTTACTGTTTGTAGTACATACTCGACAATTCTAATTTATATACAATATTGCGTGAAATTGCAAATGACGTTAATTTTCATCATCCGTCGCCAATAGCTAAAAAATAAAAGTCAGGAATTCACGTCTCCTGTCTTCAGTGTGTTAAGAAGAGTATGAATCAATAGCTGCATAAATTTGTTAAATATGAGTATGATGAATACTTCAAACTTTAGAGTATGAATGCGAGTGCGTACTTATTGCAGTAAGTATGAATGCGTATGTGTAAAAGAGTTTATGAATCATGATTCGAGTATATTTACTTTTTCAGTATTCATTGCTGGTGTATAAACCTTAGAAAAAAATCACTAAAGTTTTAATTGTAATAGTTGTCAAATATGTTTTTCCTAAGTTTCCTATCTTTTTTAATTATTTTGTGTAGGGTTTTATTATTCGTTGTCGATTCCCCTGAGGACTTTTCCAGCCTTAAAGAATTACAATCAAAATCATACTGTATAAGGAAACGCTTAATATTCAATAATCGATATAAATCTATAAGAGGAGCAACAATAGATTGTTAGGAGAAAAAAAAATAAACAATAAATAATTTAACGCCCTTACATTGAACAAAAAATAAATAAATAACTAATAAATATATGTATGAATGTACGTATGTAAATGGAGGCGGCAGGCCAAAAGCAATTGGATAGTTTATCACCACTTATCTTTCACAAAAATGACGTCATTTGACAGCTAAAAAAGAGCGGTGGTTGTTTAACAACAATTACATTGTAAAACAATTTTTTGTTTTCTTTGGGTAAAAGCAAGCACACGCACTAAAATTAAAAAATAATAGATTTAAATCTACTTAAAATAAAAGTAAATGGGCGTACGTTTTCTTTTTATTTTAGAAATAAAAACCAAAAAGTCAATGAACTTTACTTAATTTGCTTACTTTTTTTCCATATGTTTTTTCTTGATTTTATTTCATTTCATATATTTTTGTTTTTCTTAATTTTATTACAAATGCTGCTGCTCCATTTCTTTTTTTTTAATTTTTTTTTCTTCTCTATGTTAGTATTAATTATTGATTTTTCTTATGAATCGACAATAACATTTACAATAAAACATTTAAAAATCGTTTACTTAAATTTGTGTTGATTTGTTGTTTGTTTATTAAAGAGGAAATGAAATTGAATGCTTTCTTTATGTAGTTGAAGTAGTTATTGTCTAGGGGCATTAGTAATTTTCGTTTTGTTGTTGCTAATTGCTTTGCAGCATTTATACAAACTTCAGTTACACACACACACACACACCAACTAACACATGTTACTATTGTATAAGGATTTGTCATTTGAGCATTAGTCATTGTGTTAAAGAGGGTGTAACATATTTTATGTTATAATGGTTAATGGAGTTTCTTCTACGCGTGTTAGTGAAAATAAGGGTGGCATTTGGAAGTTGAATTTAGTTGTTTCGTTTATACATACATATTTTTGTTCTTAAAGCAATGTACAAAAGTGTTATACTAGAATTAGTCGACTTTAATAAAAGAGTTGCCAGATGTGGTTGAGAGAATGACAAAAAAGGGAGAGTTGAATAACCGAAAACAAGGCTACAATATTTAACTAGAAAAAGCCAAAAGAATGATAATTCTGGATAATAAAACTTATATCAAAACGTTTTAAATTTTTTTCACGCTTTGGATAATAATCGTCGCTATTAATGCAGTTCAAAGAGGGAGTACTGAACATACGATTTAAATCTATTTGTAATAGCAAAACCACTGCAGAAAAAATGATTCCACATACGAATAGTGCATGCGATATGTCATAAATGAAATCGATTACGAAAATTTTGAAATGGAATGACTAAGATTAAAAATATCTTCCCGCTTTGGATAATAATCGTCTCCACTAATGCAGTTTAAAGAAGAAGTACACAGTTTAGCTCTATTTATAATAGCAAAGATTTCTGTGGGAAAATTATCCCACTTACGCGAATACCTAGTGAATAGTGCATATTTGCTTTGTGCGAGTACAAACAAATAATAATAAAAGATAACAATATTGCTGAATTTAATTAATATATATTTTTTAATCTGTTAGATAATTTCAAGGCATTTATTTGATTTCATGCATGTGATTTTCGGCATATCATCGTCTAACGATCAGTCCAATTTTTGACTCATTTTTTTTTAATAAATCTGGCCGTTGTCAATGGTAGTTTGAATATTTGCTTCCAATGCTTCAAGGGTTTCTGGTTTGTCGGCATAAACTAATGGCTTAACTTAGCCCCACAAAAAGTAATCCAGAGGCGTTAAATCGCACTAATGACGGGGCCAGTGAACAGGACCACTTCTGGAAAAAAAAGTGGTCACCAAACTGATTTTGCAATAAATCGATTATTAAGCGCGCTATATGTTTATATGATTAATTTTTGGAAACAAAAACTTATCATGGCTCGATAGGGATCGCCATTCATCGTAACGTCAGCTCTTTGCACATTTCAAAATAATTAAGAATAGATGATGCCGCCACTTTGTAAACAGCACCATACAGTCGTTTTTAATGGAAGTAATGATGATTGTCTTCGCTCCAAATACGGAAATTTTGATTAATTTTTCAAAGAAAATTTCCATAATTTGGAAGAACTGGCGTTAAACTATTCATGATGACTTGACAGATCTTTGTGAATAGAAACCATAGTTATCTAGTGTTCTTATGGAGCTAGAAAACATTTAGATTTAAACTTTTTTGTAAAAATCAGGATCATTACTGTTGTGAATAAAAAACTTCTTCTAAAATTTGAAATCAAACAAATTGTGTTGCACAAACCATTCAAAGTCAACAACTTCTCTAATGATAATTTGATTTAGATAACTCTTCAGGCAATATTTTCTATACAGTTATTGAAGTTCTAACTTTATCCAGAACAAAAACAAAGAGTTGCTTCGTTCAAATAAAACACTATGGTTTTATTAATGAAACCTTAAGCTATATCGTTCTTAGGGTGCTTGCTTTGATGTCTGTACTGCTGACGAGATCTGATAATATCTACAGTACGGCCACCACATGAACTGATCAATAATAACCTCAAGAATGTGGAGGATGTGCACAATCGCCGAATCCATAGAAAATACTGGGTGCTTTTTAATTGAGGTATAAAATTTAAAGTTAGCAACACTTGAAATGGCGGCCAATTCGTATTTCAACTTGAATAGACTGTGACGCCTAAACTACGCTCCAAATTGTGCAAATTTATTTTGAAAATCATGGTTCTGTTCGAAATATGTATCGCACACTTTTTCTTTAGCAATGAAGCTCACTTTTGTTTGAATAGATACGTCAATAAACAAAACTGCCGTATTTGGAGTGAAGATAATCCTCAAGTGTATGTTGAGACACCGTTAAATCCAGAAAAATTGACTATTTGGTGTGCTTCATGGACTGGTGTAATTATTGGTCCCTACTTCTTTAAAAATGATGTTGGTCAGAACGTTACAGTCAGTGACCGTGATAGAGCCATGACTACTGACTTTTGCGTTTATCAATTAAACAACCATGATTTGCAATAGCTGTAGTTTCAACAAGACGGCGCAAGATGACACAGCTCGTGGCACAATTGATTTATTGAAGGAAACGTTTGGTAACCGCATAGTTTCACGTTTCGGACCTCCAAGATCGTACGATTTAACGCTGTGGAGATATGTGATGTTTCTAGTCTATGCCGATAAGCCAGAAACGATTGACCACATTTGCCGCGTAATTGCCGATATACGGCCACAAATGTCGGAAAAAGTAATATAAAATTGGACATACATACATAAGACTACATCCGCGCCAGTCGTGGCGGTTATACTGTAGTGTACCTCACATGTGTACAATGCGTACACATATGTAAATTATTAAACACAATAATAACTTATGCTGATCAATCATAATAATAATGAAGTCATATTTAAATTATAAAGCCAAAAGATCAGCTTTCGAATTAAGTCAACTTCATGTCGATTTACAAAAAATCATCTTTTTTATTTCATTTCAAAGTTCCATACCTCTATAAGTTGCCAGGTCAATATAAAAAGATATTCAGTGTCAAGAAAAATTATTAATATGGGTGTAAGAATATTTCGGAAGCTCTCACTACAATCAGTAAAACTAAAAATACCACTGCGGCAAGAAGAAGAACAGGTTCTTGTCGGCGATAGGAACTAAAGAAAATAAATTGAAAACTTTTACTTGGACCCTCCCTCTAGACAAATCCACCTAAAGAAGCTCCTTGACAACCTTCCGGCTTACCTCTGGCGATGATGACAAACATCAGACGAATGATTAGGGGAAAATGCCACCCACTGGGAAAAAATTACAATGCTAAGTAAGGATCACCACCACTTAGCAAGAATCTTCACCACTACACACAATCATATGAAGGCGAGCTATAGTAGATTAATCATCTACTTAGCTTAAAAACCAACTTGTTTAATGAAACTGAAACAAATTATTGGATGCTTTGTAGAAAGCCAATTGCTCCATACAGAAGTGACGGAGAAAAAAAAAACGTTTTGTTTTGTCTTAATTTGCCTGCTTCCAAAATGGGTTCTATCTGCTGCTGTCCGCGGCACAGTGCTATTAGCATGTCCCATTGTATTACTCTATGTCCACTGTCACGCCAAAGTCTTCACGTCTCTTTACCACATTCCATTAGCCATTAATAAAAGTGTGAACCTTGTCCATATCGTTCGTTTTTACGCAACTCTTGTAAAAACCAAGCTGTGAGATGTTTTATCTGCGTTAGCAGTTAATTGGAGTTGCCTGACCTATGTAATTCAATATCCTTTCTAACAAAAATGCATTTCTTGAATGAAATTAATTTTTCCCTCAACTAATTTTCTAAGCAACAGAACAAAAAATTGGGCAATTGGTTATTGACTGCCTGTTGTAAATATAACAACACCCTAACAAATTAGCCCCACAACGATAAATTTTTCGTTGTCCCCAATTTGTACAAAAATTAATTTATGAAATCAACAACAACACAACACAACCAAATTTTTGTATACAATTAATAATAAATCAGAAGAAGAAATAAAAAATCGAGAAAAATATAAACACGTTTTCTGTGTTAATTAATAACAAATCGAATTTCAAACAACAAAAACAATAAATATGATATTGGGTATTAAACACAATAAATATTGCGAAAAAAAAAATCAGAAAACAAAAAACAATTTGGTTAACGAAAACAAACTTTTCGAAAAAATATATCTTCCAGACACGCATGTCGTAATTCCTTTCCTTTTACAAGTCTATTAAAAAAACCACATGCGAATTAGCATGGGCTGGTTAGGTGGCATGAAATTAATTCACAAGACCACAAATTCATCACCAATACCATCAACAGCCATCAACTCTATTATACAATGACCACTGACGACCGACGACCGACCCACCTGAAAAGAAATTAATTTTTTATTTATTTGTTGCTGTTGTTGTTTTTGTCATAATTTCTTTATTTTATTGTAAATTTTGTTGTTGCTCTTGTTGTCTTTTCTGTCGAATAGTAGTAAATCATGCTTTAAAGTGCTTTAAGGTGTAAACGATTGTTTTACAAGTTTTGAATGGAAGTGGGAAAAAGTTAAAGCAACAACTGATAAAAAAAATGAAAAATTTATTATATTTAGGCTATGAAGAGTTTAAGAGATAAAGTTTTGATTGATATCAAAAGCAGAAAAGAGAAGTAGCGTTCCAGTCAATTAAGTCCTATCGGTTGTAGTGTTCACTTTTCTTTGGAAAAGCATAGAGAATAGCATAAAAATCGTTAAGATTAGTTAATAGGCACAAAGTAACCGATATATTCAAATTCTATTGAAAGTTGCAAAATGTTGAAGACCCTAGCAAATGTCTTTGTTTGCTAGTGTTTTGATATAGATAATTCTTTGCTTTTTATATATTTAATTAATAATATATTTGCACATACACTGCTCGTCATCAGGTAGCGCTACCCCCATTTTACTTACGGTTAATGTTAAGTATTATCTGAACAAATTGAATTATGGCCTTAAAATTTCTATGTAGTAGACTCCTATCAATTCCGTTTAAAATAAAATAACATGACTGCTGTACCATTTAAGATAGTATTTTAATTAATTTTTTTAGAAAATTTATACTAAAAACTTATTGAAAGAATTGGTCATCAGGATAGCGCCATCAGCTATAATATCAATTTAATTGGTATTTTAAACAATTATATAGCATTTTAGTTCTTAAATACTATATTTTAAACAGTATTAAGGATAATTAGTAATGCGTGGGACTGCCTTTGTTTGAAATATATAATATTATCACAGCTCCCTTTCTTATATTGCATTATAATATCTTGTGGAATCATTATGTGTGATCTCTCCTACAAGAAATTATAACGCAAGAGAAGATGAGTGGCTGTGATAGTGCGGAAAACAATATGCCACTATGGCACCTATGATTTACAGTTTTTATATCGCGTATGAATGCAGAGAACTACAATAGCGTTTAGAAAACGACTGTTCTAATTATTTGCGAATCTTGCAAAACTTATTTGGAACTCGAAAATTTACCAATTCACACAGTCCAATCCGTTAAATCGTAGATTCAGAGCCAATAAGCTGACGCTAGGGTGGCTAGGAAAGTGTACGGGTTCGGAAGAGAATATAACACAAAAATGAAATAAGTGGAAGGAGTCATACACACTTGGTCCACCATTTTGTTGAATTGTATTGAAAAACTTTACAATTCGATTTCCAATCGAATTTTCGAGCATATTTCAAACAAAGGCAGTCCCACGCATTACTAATTATCCTTAATACTTAATAGTTGCTTAGAATACTAATAAAATTGAAATTATAGCTGGTGGCGCTAACCTGATGACCAATTTTTTCAATCCGTTTTTACTATAGATTTTCCAAAAAATTAACTAAAATACTATATTAAATCGTACCGTCAGTAAAAGGCGGCGCAATCCTGATGACGGTCGCAATGTATGTAGAAAATTTAAATGTTTTAGTGAAACTATTAAAAAAACAAATTTAGAAATTTGTATAATTTTTTAATTGCTAAAATGGTTCAAACGAAATGGTAAAAAAATACGAAACCATTAACAATAGAACTACCAAGATTTACCCTATACCTATTTCTACCAACCAGTCAAAATGACCAGTTTGTTTGTTTAATTAAACAAAATGGTATAATTCAAGAAATAAAACTATAAATTCATAAGATAATTTAATTTTAAAGAAAATAAGATATATTTCATTCAAATATTGTAATTACATAACACAAAGAGTAGTATCATTCATTTTGTATTTAGGTTTCATTTTATTTACAACATTTTTTAAAGTATATTTGCCACAAACATACATATTTTTGGCAACGAGCACATAGATTTTCGGATTTATTCTCATTGCATAAACCTATTTGACACGTTTTTCGTATGAAAAATTTTCAAAACTCTTCATGAGGTTGTTTAAGTATTCTAGTTCCATTGACTCTTCATACTTTCCTGGAAGTTCTTCTGCTAATTGACGCAAGAAATCTTCTTTTGATAAATTTTTTCCAGTTGTTTCTTTGTATTAAATCCATGGCCATCCAGAGGCCGTCATTGAGATCCTGACTTCACATTATATTTCCTGGCCATTTGATCGGTAACATCTACTCCGAATTTAGTATTATGAAAAATTTTATAGTTTCAGGCATCTTTTTCATCTTTTCCAATGCTAATTGAATAATGTTTTGTACTCTGCAAGAGATTTTTTTTTTATCCTAAAAAGAACTTATTCCATCCCATTTATGCTAAAAAGGACATCAAAGAACCACCTCCATCCTCCTCTGGTGGAATTTATAACCAGAGAATCCCTGGCCTAGGAATCATGGCCTTTTACCCAAAAAAGGGCCTCCTCCATCCCATTATGCCTCCCTTGGTGGACTTTATAGCCAAGGCATCAAGGGTTCATGACCAGTCTTCCATTTTGCCTATACAGTACCCGATCAGAGGTGTATAGATCATATATGATTTGTTTGTTGTATATATATATTACATATACACAAATTTTCGAATAATATGTAAATAGAAAACGTAGAATTTTTGAATTCTTTGAATTCCTGATATACAAATATTATAGATGTATAAAACTTCCGGGAATACACATGTTTTCATGATATTATTATGTCCGGTCAAAATGATCGGTTCGTATATTTAGGTATAACATCTAGATGTCTCTGAAAACTAGAAGCGTAAGAAAAAAATAATAATATAATAAAAATCGTGACATTATCGTAAAATATTAAGTAAAATTACGGATACATCTAGCACATAATAATTTTGAGTA
Organism: Wohlfahrtia magnifica; assembly: GCA_023159175.1. Classification (NCBI taxonomy): domain Eukaryota; kingdom Metazoa; phylum Arthropoda; class Insecta; order Diptera; family Sarcophagidae; genus Wohlfahrtia; species Wohlfahrtia magnifica. The sequence continues at coordinate 1,012,257 of JAKWBJ010000169.1, read as the reverse complement.
GAAAGCAAAAAAAAAACAGCAGATTTTGGGAAAATAATTTTATTTTACGTCAAACAAATATGCTTTAAATGTGATCACACAGTGTCAAATATATTCCTCATTTTTGGGTAAAGATCTGTTAGATCTTACATATTGTTACGATTTAACCTTTTTAAAACATTTGAGTTCGTTTAAATTGCGTTAAAATAAAATAAACTCCACGTTTGTTGTTGTTTTACAGTTTTTATTTTACTACACAATAACTTATACTGTTTGTCTTAATGCAACACTTAATATTCGTTTATACAACACTTTTATTTCCGCTTTAACATGTCTTTATCTTACGACAGCCAAACGATAACTAACTTGTAGGTATAGCGGCCTCTTTATATACCTAATTGCCTACAGTTTGTAAGTTTCAGCAAATATCGACCATCTTCTATCTTCATATCCGTTAATTCAAATGTAACGTAAAGATGGTCGATGTGGCAGTGTTGCCAAATTGACAGAGTGACACAAAATATATCAAAATCCCACAATACAGTGTTGTATTTTTATTTGCGTAACAATATTTTTGCAAGATCAAACAAAGGAAAATAAAAGGTACTAGGTTGTGTTGTCTACTAGCAATACTAGACCAGCAAATTATGAAAAAAGGGGTGGTATATAATTTAAAGTTAACAAATAATTTGTTTAATGTATGTCTTTTATTTTTGTTATTTTTTATTAGTAAATAGAGAACATTCTACACTTTTTGTAACTTAAGCCATTCTTAGATATTGTGTTTTGCGTTTTACTAAGTGTACTTAAGATTTTTTTGAGATGATATTTATGTATTTTATAATTTTAAGCAAACATAAGATATTTTCTTGAAATTTAAAAGAATACATTAAAATTATTAAGCTAAAAAGTAAACGCTAAAAGTTGGCAAAAAGAAAGTTTTAAAAAAATAGATTAAATACATTTAAACGACTTGACTTCTATAAAGCTTCTAGCGCAATAACTCAATTTACGGATATATTGACTTAAGCTACTCTTCAATGTGACCACAGATATATTGTACATACATATGTATATATATATATATATATACAATGAATACATTTATTTTAATGTATATACACTTAACTGGCAAATAAATATTTAATTACATTTTAGGTGATGTTAAAAATTCCTTGTCTGATAATCTTAATACATATACCAGTAGGCAAGTACATATTTCATAAATCCTTTCGATAGTGTACTTAGTATATTTGTTCACTAACTGTCTCTTAATATTTTTGCGGAAGAATTTTTCCATTTCAATCAGTCCTGTCCTGAAAGAGTTGAGTATTTATAAGATTTTGTAACTCTTCTTTTTGCATACGTTTTATTACCTTTTCCATTTCTTCTCGCCAAAACGTATTTGGTATTAGCTCTGACATTGCCATATTTTAACATATTTTACAAGTAGATTGTAATAACGAAAATAATTTAAAGGTGACTTTAAGAATCACTTTAGCTAAAGTTACCTTTTACTAATTCGAACTATAAACGTAAGTTGTATTGATGGCCCTTAGTTTTTTAAATAAATATGGATTACGAAACTTAAATTTCATTGTTTATTCCAAGAAATGGATTAATTTTGGACTTTACTTCCCTTTTAATACATTTACACCATTTTAGCGATTTCTAATTATATCGATTGGCTACACTCAAAAAATATACACAAAACATAAACAGCTGTTTAAAATAAATTTGTAATTAAAAGTGATTAAAAATTCATATAATAGCCCATTTACTACATGATTTCGATCAAAATGTAGTAGATTCCAACTAGATTTCCCATACAAAACTAATCTACTTAATCACGAGATTTTGCCGAAATCTAGTTGAAATCTGTTAAATTTATTGATACAACGTTGTTTTTTGTACTAAAAACACTAAAACACACTACTGTGTTCAAGAAAAAATTACTTAAAATAAAAATAAGGAATATATTTTTTTGAAATTACAAAACTTTTTGAAGAAATATGGTTTTTCGGCATAACAATTTACGAATGTTATTCATACAACAGGTAGGTATCAAAGGCAATCAGAAAATGTAATTTCTCTTCTATTTCAGCCAAGTGAAACGAAATCTCGTTAAACGTCAAAAGAGTCTAATGTAAACACATTAGATTTTGTACAGGTGTAAATGCCCTATTAGTAATTTAAAAAACTAAAAAATTAAAATAAAATAGAAATAATATTTAATAAAGTTTAATAAATAAGTAAATGCAATAATTTCCGTATGCTTTAATTCCACAACACAAAACAAAAAATATTCGTGCTTCATTTAAGCTCTTTTGTAATATTTAAGAAAATATTTCTTTGACAGTGATCAAATATTTTTTTCGAGTCAAATATTTCTTAAATGTGACCGTAGGGAAAACATATTTTCCGCTGTTTCCATTTAACGCTATTTGACTATAAATGTGTGTAGTGTGACCACAAAATAAAATTTTGCTTGTTTCACTCAAATTTCATTCAAATAAGAGAAAACAAAATGTGTTCAAATATTTTCCAGATGTGACCGTAGCTTAAGACGACTTAAAGAGGAAATGTTATAAATAAATGTTGCAACCGGTCATTTTGACCGGTTCGTTCGTAGATCTAGTGTTAATTTCATTAATTTTTGTACTAATTTTTTATAAGTAAATTGCTTAACACAACAATATTAATTAAAATTTTGTCTTGTCTTTCAAATTCGTTACAGTGTTAGCCGCTTATTTATTATGATCAATCTCAACAACTGTGCGTAGCCCAAATGTTATTAGTGGAAGGCGTTATATGAGCGAAGGTAAATTGATGGTTTTTTCTCTTCTTTTCTGAACACATCGTAGAGTTTCTTACCCATTCATTCAACCATTCATTTTTTTATTAATAATTTTATGTGTCGTTATTATTGTTGTAGTTGTACTTTTTGATCTTTGGATTTATGTAAGAAAATCACATACAAATTATTGTTGCTACGAGTGTTATGAAACGCTTTAAAAGCAATAAATTTTAAATTTCAATCAAATACTCTTGCCATCAAAACATAATAAAATTCATATTTAAAGTTTATTTTCTATTAAAAAATAAAAACAAAATATTGAATACAATACAATAATATTCGTACATTGTCTAACAATTTAAAAGTTCGTTAACTTTTGAACCATAAAAAATATAATAAATGGCAAACATATTTAAAATGTTAAAATTTATTAAAAAGCTAAAAAAAAATTAACTTGGGAATAATAGAGAAATTGTTCGTGACACACTGCTGAAAAACTATTTATACGAGTAGAGCATATGTTTTTTTTAATGGAAAATGTTGTTTAAAGATAAAAAGCAGTTAAAATTTGCAAAACAGTTTTAAATAAAGTAATGCCATGTTCACACGAGACCCCTAATTACTTTGTTCTTAGTTTGAATTACCACGTTCAGTACTTTTTTCTAATTGGTTTCAACAGTTCTTATTCTTCTTTTTGTTATTTTTATTAAATTGTGTAAACTGCGGTTAGGATAGATCAGGAGAGAGCGGCAGCCTTGTTAAATCAAGGCATAATTGTGCACGCATAGCGGCCCGATGTGATACCGTATTAAGCGTTGTCACAGTGTTAGTCACAAGAGCCAGGACTAACGGTCTTGATAATCAAACAGAGACACCGCACAGAAGCACAATTCCCTTTATTAATTCGAAAACCATCCCGACAGCCTAATGAATCTGGCTATCAACCTGGTCGGGCTAAATGAAGTGGACCACACTCTCCTCCTCTTTAACCGACTCACAACCTTGACAGAAGTTTATTCTCATATAAACACAGGCTTTGCACTTGCCTACCAATAATACAATGACTTGTTAAAATAGATACATCCGAAGAGTGCTAAGATAATTCATTTTAAACAGTTGATTGGTACATTTACTATCCAACTTGGGCCAGATGAGTCTAGCAATAAAGCAAGAATCCCTCTCTGTCCAGAAAACAAGAGGTACAGCCACCCTTCTGTGCGGAAAGATGTCCAGAAGAAGTGTTCCCGCCCTAGCGAGAACGACAGCAGCAGAGTTTTTCGGTTACCCACTCCTTAGCTTGATAAATGACCATTACTTCGGTTAAGCTTTTCGGCAGAAATCTCGCTCCTCACCCTGTTCTAAAGTTTAAAGCGATCCGTATAAACCTGCACCGAATCGTCGGGATTGATAGAGCCTGAGGTCCAATCAGACCTACTAGGTTTCACGATATGGAACAATCCATACACAGTTCAGTTCCAGATGAGATATACTCGATATCACCCATTCCCCGGGGTTCCTATATAGAATACGGGAGTGCCCCAAGAGGATAATATGCCAGAGTTACAGGGCGTTCAGTCTCAATGCTAGCCCAAGTTGCCTGCTGAGTATCCTCGATGGAAATCAGCACGTAGTGCGTTAACTATTATGGCTAAATGATTGAAAGCTCCCTCAATATCAATAGAAACGGCAAGCGTATATTTCCCCCACCTTCGAGATCAACGAGTGGGGTGCTGTCTCCAATGATCTATCCCTCGTAAACGCATGCTGAGAAAAATGTAAATGAGACTTAGACACGCATTATAGATCCGGTCCCGGTGATTTAAAAAGTTCAAAGGGACTGTAACTTATCGGATAACGCCTAAACTAAAGAGTGATGCCCAGCCTAATCACCAACCCTGCCCATAAAGGGAATGCTAGATTTGCCAGAGGCACTCAAGAACTTGCGGAACTGACTGGCCTCAGTAGAGGGTTCAACGCTCTCTCATAAGACTCTTTTTGTCTGCCTAGTCGCGTATTTTAGCCATCAATAGCGAAGGTAATGTATCTGTGGTCCGAGAAGGAACATTGACCAGACACACACCAATTTTTAATAATACCTGAAGAGTGTCCACTTATCAGAGTGATGTCCAATAACTCCCTTCTGTTCGCAGTAAGAAAGGTTGGTTCATCATTATGGTTAGCAGTAGTTAAATCATTCGATATAATAAAATCAAAACGACGCTCACTTCGTTCATTAGTACTCAAGTACCATAATCATGAGCACCATCGACACGGTGTCCTTGTCGCTAAATATGTGAAGAGGAAAAGCATTAATAGAGATCTTATCATAAGTCTACCTTTGTCGTGGATACCATTCGATACCTGACAGCATTGGGCCCACAAACCCTGTCATAATGAGCACAAAATCATATATCCGAACATTTCATCTGCCCGACGACCAGTTCTTCGAAACAATAATGGTTCTTTTCATATGCATACACATGTGTTTGAATTTTTTCCTACCAGATATTTCTTTTCATTATTTTTGTGTGTTGCCTAATAATGCATTAAATTTTTTTGTCAAAGGTAGGCACCTGCCTCCATGAGTTACTTTACTTTTTAATGCTTAAAATGTAAAATTTATATTCTAAGAATTTTTTATAACTTTTTGGACATAAAAGAAAAAGAAATCCATTAATTTTGCAAGAAAAAATTTATTCGCTAATTTTGGTTAAGGTTAGGTACCTGCATTTAATTTCGAATAAAATCACCACTAGCCAACTGATTTTCATGATATTTAGCTTATTTTATTCTCAATATTTTAAGCTTTAATTTAAGTGCTTAACATGTAAAATTCGCATTTTGAAAAAATGGTTGACTTAAAAAAAAAAATTGCTCTAATTTTGCCCGATTTAATTTTTTTTTTTTTTTTTTTGCAACTAACTTACGAAAAACTCCGAAATTGTTGAAAATACAAAAAAATTGTGTTCAGTTAATTTATACGAAATTTTATTCCTAAACATTTGATCATTTGATCGTTTTCAAGTTATGATGAAATATATTGACATAACTACCATATTTTGGGCGAAAATTTTGCCACGTCCTTAAAAAAATAAAATTTGAGTCCGATGGAAAAAACTGAGAACGGATTCGAATTCAGCGCATCAAAAACATTATATTTCATTAAGTTTTATTTAAAGGCGAGAAAATTTTTTGTTTCTTGTAGACGAGTGTAATTAAAAAAACTATCATTTCTATCTGGCCACTTAAAATATTTAAAATATATTACGTTAAAAAAAGAAGAACGATTTTTTCATAAAAATTTTGTTTAAACTGAAGGCTATTATTACATTTGTTCATAGAAATACTAGTAATCGGCTTCATGTTATAATTTTGTTTGTTTGTTTTTTTTTTTAATTATTTAATAAATAATTATGAAAGCATAAATGAACAACAGCAAATTTTACATAATGCGATAATTATTTTAATAACAATAGAATTTTTAAATTTTTATTTAATAAACAATCATTTAAACACAATAGATAATTATGTTTATTTCGGATCAAGAAAAAAAAAACAAAAAAAAAGAAAACATAACTTTTTATTTAGTAATTTACTAAATAAAAATAACAATAAAATAAAACAAATTTAAATTATCAGAAAACAAAAAAATCATAAAGAAATTATCAGAGCGCATTAAAATTAAAAAAAGAAAAAAAAAATAAACGCTTAACGTTTAAACAATGTAATAGAAATCTTAGTTTTGTATTTTACCACCTGAAACCCGGCGTGCTTCGTTACCTCTATATTAACTAATATCTTAACTCTATCATCTTAGTTATAATTTTTACCCTTTTTCGCCATTTTATTACATTTCGGTTCAAATCCAAACATTTAAACCTATAGTTTTTTCTAGAAAGGTGTACTTTTACTGAGGGTTTTTGTTCAACTTGGCGGTGCTCCGCTCATATAAAATTTGTGTTTCTATGTCTATATATAAAACCGTAATAGTAAGAGTTTCTAAATTTGGCTCAAATAACTTTGTTGTCAATACAAATCATCGGTCAAAAAGTGGTCGGAATTGGATAAGTGGGGGTGACACTTCTAACACAAAATAAAGACTTATTTTTGTATATTATTGAAACGGTAATAGTAGGAGTTCCTTAATTTGGTCTAAATAACTTCGTAGTCAATCCACATCATCAGTCGAAATATGGGTGAAATTGAACAAGCATGTGTGGCACCCTCCATACAAAGTAAATATTGATTTATGTATATCTAGAGAACTTTAACTTTATTAGTGAAAAAGTTTGGTCCAAATAACCTTGTTGCCAATATAATCATTAGTCAAAAAGTGGGCGTAATATGATAAGTAGTAGTGGCACCTCCCATGCAAAGTAAATAGTGTTACGTTTTGAATTAAGTCTCAAAAACTTCGTCGAAATTAAATAAGTGGGTGTGGCACCTCCCATACAAAGTAAATAATGATTTTGTATATCTAGAGAACGGTTAGAATGGCAGTTTCTGAACTTGGTCCATACGACTTGGTAGTCAATACAAATCATTAATTTTAATGTATTCCTTTCAATTTTTCTTATGAGAAATACATTTTATAGATATACAACACAAAGGCTCCCAGCTACGTGGGAAGGGTTACTCTAGTTTAGTGAGAATGGAAGGCCATATACTTAGCCACGTGTACTTTTCTTGACTGATGATTTGTATTGACTACGAAGTCATTTAGATCAAATTCAGAAACTTACACTTTAACCGTTATATACAAACATCAATATTAACTTTGTATGGGTGGTACCCATGCTCACTTATCTAAATCCTGCCACTTTTTACTGAGGATTTGCATTCACTATGAAGTCATTCAGACCAAATTTAGAAGCTTTAGCTTTAAATGTTCTAAAGATTTTCACAAACCCATATTTAGTGTGTATGGGAGGTATCATGCCTAGTTATTGAATTCTGCCCATTTTTGACAGAGACACCGCAAAAATTTGAGAAAATCGTGTCAGCCGTTTTGCTGTCTATGGATTTCACACAACATGCATACATGCAAACATACATTCATTATGTATAAGATATTTATGGCAATACATTCATTTGTACTTTAAATTAACTCTACGTTTTAATAGAAAATTATTATTTTTTCTTAATGCCGACATTTATTTCTTTATTTTTATTGTGTATAGCCCACAATTTTCATAATTATTGTAGATTTTTTGTTTAAATTTTTTTCTCTACCATAAGTCTCTCGACTGGCAAAATGGCAATTGATTTTAAATATTTCTGTTTTTTTCAAAAGGAATATTTAGCCTGATTTAGTAGCTACTGCTGTCTTAACCATTTGCAATTATAATTTCTATTGAAATGCGGTTATAAGTTTTTGGCTTTAACGAAAAAAAAAAAAAAACTTTCATTATATCACTCTACTCGTACTCATACCATATAATCGTAATCGCTCCATATGTACAGTTTAATTTGAATTTTACTTAATCGCGCTTTCGAGTCGTTATTTGTTTTATAAACAACAAATCAAAGAAATAATAATAAGAAATTATTAAAAAAAATAGTAAGAACGAAAACTTTTTCATAAAAACAACTGATAAGTGTTAAACAATTAAAAAAAAGATCACAAATCAATGAATGGCTCTTTGATTAATACAAAGTTCAATTGAAAAAAAAAAAAAACTAAAAAATATTTTGCTCTTCAAAAAATATCATATCGTGGCCAGATTTTGACGAAATTTAGTAGAATTAGTGATGTAAATCTCTTTCTTTTTGCTACACATTTTTAGAACAAATTATATAGTGTTGTTTTAAGAGCTTGACAATTTAAAACGGTAATACAAGACAAAAAAATAATATCATGGCATTTATTTATTAAATATGACTTTTAGCATATGTCCACCACTACTACGAGTTACATGGGCCTTTTTCGAATAAAGCGGTCTATATGACGTCAATGGTGTCTTAAATATTGGCTTCCAATGCTTCAAGAGTTACTGGTTTTTCGACATGAACCAATCGGCGTTAAATCGCACGGACAAGCGGGGATTTTGCAATAAATCGATTATTAAGCGCGCTATATGGCAAGTGGCGTCTTGTTGGAAACAAATGTCGTTGATATGTAGCTAATTAACTTATGGTAACAAAAATTCAGTTAACATAACTCGACTGCTTGCTCTTTCGAAGGAAATGAATGTCAATTATGTCAGCTTGTATACCTCATTATACGGCCTTTCTTTTTGCAACAATTCGCTAAAACGGTCTATATGGATTATGGAACACCTTCGTTTTACGGCACAAATTACCTCGTTACATGGCTAAAAAAAAATCGGGGACTCACCGTTTTTTTTTTTTTTTTTTTTTTTTTTTTTTTTTTTAAAGAAAAACTGTAAGGCAAGCAAAAGCAACTCGTTTTACGGCATTTCTATTTATGGTTTGAATTTTCACAACCTGAATCGTTATTCCATTGACAATGAATTGTAGGATAAACAAATATTACTAAAGTATTCGAAAATTTGACGTTGAAGATGATTACATATTCCAGCAGGACTACGACTCAAAACATTTTGGACAATACAAAGATTTTGATTGTTGCATGTTGTAAAGAAGAATTGAAAACTCCGACGCGCTAAACGGATGTAAGTCCTTTAGAACGAATAGAAACCAATTTGCTCTAATTACACTAAAAAATTGGTACAAATTTCTGATTTATTTTTATTTTATTTTATGTACGCATACTTTTGTGTATCTATACATACCATAAACATACTATATCATTACCAAACTATGCAAATGCAAAAAGAAAACATCCAATATTATATTTAGAACCTTATCTGTTAAATAAAGCCAATTTGAAACCGTTATTCCTTAGCATCACAATCAGACCTTAAAAAATGTGTTCTAATACGAATATTTATGTGGCCTAGTGTACATAGGGATTTTACGATATGTATATTTATTTTATTATTTTTTAATGCATTTGATTTATTTGGATTGTTTAAGGCATTTGATTCTAATCTTATTACATCTTTGATTTTGATTTAGAAGTAGGGTGCATTAATTGATTTTAAACTTGGCAGCACTGCTATTAAGTGTAATAATTACTCATATTACAGAAAAAGAATTGCCATATTTCTTATTCTACTACATAAAGTATTCATCTTTAAAGAGTGTATTTGTATGGTCATCACTCACTTTAAATTGCATTGTCAATAGCAATACTCTTGCACTTTAACACAACAATTACAAATATGTAAATAAGCTTATAATAAATCTATAACACATACATACATGCAGACATACAGCGCATACAGTTGTCAAGAAAATGCGATAACTCTTGTCAACTTATAATTTTTGAGTCGATTTTTGTTATTTTTTTATGTTATTTTTTTAATATCTTCTCTATCGCTTTATATTTACATTGTGGAGAAAAAAATTATAAAATTGTATGTGCGTGAGAGAGTGTGTGTGTAAGTTTGCGAATGTGTTTTGGTTTATGGTTTTTAACAGCACAATTAAAGACAGGCAGACCCATGAAAATATTACGGTATATACTTCAGTGTCAAGTGTAGTATAAATTTTATTTATATGTATGAGTGCCACACATAAAAATATCTATAAAACAAAAAAACAAAACAAAAATTATTTAAAAAGTAACACAACTTAGCCGCAGGCAGTGAAATGTAATGCAATATAATACTGCCACCAACAAGATCAACAACATGATGAATATGATTGAATTGAAAAAAAAAACAAGTGCAGTTTTTTTGCATATACATACATATGGTATATACACTGGTGGCCAAAACCAAAGCAACCAAAATCAATCACTTACTAAATGCAATTAAACATTTTTAATTTTTGAGGAAATTTGTAATTTTTTCTTCGCAGTGTTACAGATATTATTATAATCTACATATTCCAAACAAAAAATATTCATCTTCAATTAACTACGTGGAAATTTTTACAATTTTCTCAAATTAAAGCATTTTTTATCTGGTCAAAACTAACCAACATTATTATAACATTAATGTTTACAAAAAACAATAATTGTTTTTACCAATATATTTTGCATATTTTACTTTATGGTCTTATTTGACATTTCAAAAAACATTTTTATTAAAGTTTACTTGCAACACCACGTGAAAATGGAAAATGGCTAGAAACAAGTACTTTACTTATCTTAAAGAGCAAATTATAAGTGACACTCAAAATGGTTTGACACAAAAACAAATTTTCAATATGTAAATCAGTGATTTCTCCAATATGTCGATTTCAAACAACTGGATCAGTAGTGACAGTACATTCTGGAGGTAGACCGAAGAAAACTTCACATCGTACAGATAAAAAAATAATTCGTGAAATAAAAAAGAAGCCTTTTGTCAAATCAACTGAATTAGTGAGAGATTTGTCATTGGATGTAAGCTGTAGAACTGTAAGAAGCAGGTTTAAATGCTGGGAAACCATGAAAGAAACCATATATTTCCCAGAAAAGTCGTTGGGCCAGGATAGCTTTTGCAAAGGCCCATATTGGTTGAAGTCCTGCTCAGTGGAGAAACATATTGTTCTCGGATGAATCCAAATTCAACATAAAAGGTTCAGACTTGAAGAATTTCACCGTAGGGAGACCAAAAAATGAAGGCCTTAAACCGCAATATTGTAAAGGAACGGTAAAATATGGTGGAGGCTCAATATTGGTGTGGAAAACGTAATGTTGATATACGCAGAAAAAAAAATGCAACTGGTTTGGGTTTTCCAACATGACAATGACCCAAAACATGCTTCAAAATTTGTTAGGGAATGGTTGAGTTAATCAAAAGTAAGTGTTCTCGGATAGCCAGCTTAATCGCCAGACCTTAACCCCATTGAAAACCTTTAGAGCATCGTTAACCGCAAAATAAAAAGGGATTTAAGGCCAAATAAACACACCATTTTTAATTGTATCCAGAACGCATTGAACAGCATTTCTAAAGATCAAATTGAGAGTCTAATTGATTCAATGCTCCGTAGATGTGCTGCCGGCATTAAAAATAAGGGTTACGCTATTGACTATTAATTTAATTTTTAAGGTTTGTTACAGAAATACAAAAGTTACTTTAGTTTTGACTACTAGAATTTTATGGTTATTTCGTTATTTAAAAAAAGGAAATATTTTAAGCAAATGGATTTTAAATTTTTTATTTACGTTTAATCTGAATAAAGTGTAAACGTAAAAACCAAAAAACATCCTGTTTAAACCTTTTTAGCGGAACATATTTGCTAAAATATGAAAGTGTAATGTCAGTTGCTTTAGTTTTGGCCACCAGTGTATATGTATATGCATATGTACATAAAGAGAGATGAAATCTCGTATGTATAAAAAGAAGATACTTGTTTAATGAAAATCAACTGCACGAAAAAATTTTTTTATTTTTAAAAATTATTTAATATTTTCTGTACAAAACGGGTGAAGGAGAGGGAAAGTGAGATATAGGAGAAGGTCTTGTTTTTGTTGAAAAGAAATCTTAAAAATGCTATTTTCACTTGTATGTCATTGAAATATTTATTCGGTTTTTTTTCTTTTCGGATTTGGTTGCAGACAAAAGTGAAATTTTTTTCATATTTGGTTAGTGCAAAGATAAATTTTTTCGAAAATAATAGACATATGTATGTATGTACTTAATAATGCATAACTTTTTTTAGAATACGAATAAGAGTTAGAAGTAATAGTTTATTTAGTTTAGCACTTATTGTACGAGAGCAGTTTTCAGTTACATTTTTATATTCAGTTTTCGTTAAATGTTTGCTATTTAGAGGGTTTTTCGTTAAGTGCCTTTTACTTTTATATTCTTTGGGTTCCGTACTTTTCGATATGCCGATGATTTGGTCATCTCCGTGGTTTGATGGGAAGACGTAACTATGTCAGAGCGGGTGCAAGTCTTAAAAGCGTACTTAGGATTGTAAGAATTTAATGAATTTTATTCATTTATAAGCATTTTAATTAATTTATAATACTTTTATGATGGTAAAGCTCGGTGGCGGTAATACCACCTTAATCAAAAAGTTTCCGGAATTTATTCAGAAAATTAAAAATACAAGTTTATTCATATAAATCTATATTGTCCCCTTCAAAGTAATCCCCATCGACTGCAACGCACTTATGCCAGCGCTTGATCCAATCCTCGAAACATTTCTTATATTCGGTTTTCGGTATGTCCATCAGTGGCTTCCTGCGATTTTTCCATTATTTCCTCTCGACTGCTGAAACGGTTTTTTAACTCGATTGATGCCCAAATAATACTCTTTGTTTACTGTCTGGCCTTCTGGTAAAAATTTATGATGCACTATACCTTTGTAATCTATGAAAATCGTGAGAATTGCCTACTTTTTTGTATGAAAACGTGTTTTTCTGGTTTCGGCTTATTTGGTGAACGCCATTCACTTGCCTGATGTCTGGATTGCATGCCGGACTCATAAACCCTCGTCTCGTCTCCAGTAATGATTCTTTTGATGAATGTGGGATTCATTCAGCCTCGCAAATCATATCTTTTGCTACCTCAACATAGTCAAAATTGTAAAAAATCTCCAACACACATATAGATAGATGTACTCTTGGTTACGTAGCTTTTGCAAATGTCAAGCTATAATGCTAAGATTTAGTGGGAGTATCAACAACAGATGTACCTACTTAACAAAAAATTTCAAATCGGAAAGATGGGCCCGCCACACGGGGGTTATTCCGGGAACTTTTTGTTTAAGGCAGTATTTTTGTTTAGGGCTAATTTTTCTAATATGATGCCATGGTAAAAATTAAAGTTGGGATTCACACTATTGCCACAATGCACCAATTATTGGTATACAGCAATCGTGTGTCAACCCGATAGGTGATCATGCGGCTACAAAAAGTTAAAAAATGTGTTAATATTTATTGAGTTCTTGTACGACAATCGAAAATCTAATATGAAAATCTAATTTTTAAGTTGTTTTCGTAAAACAATTTGGGAGAATTTTTATTTTGTATGACAATTAAGCAAAAAAAAAAAAAAAAAAAAATGTCATATTGGTGCATTTGCGACAATCGTGTGATCTCAGCTTAAGATAGCTTTAATAAAATTTCTACTATTTTTTTATTTGTATTTAAAAGAACCTGCTAGCTAGGAAAGTCAAAATAATAAACAAACAAAGAATCGTTTCTTTTGAATAATAAATTGCAACGTCGTCGTAGGTCTTGTAATCAATAACTATTTGAAATGAAAACTCTTCCTTAACAAAAATGGCAAAAAACTAACAACTAAACGAGCCAATAAAATAAAAAATTACGCAATAAAATAAATCTATAAAATTTTATAAATTTAAATAAAAATCAAAAAATATATACATATATATTTCTACTTGTATTGAATTCTTTTTTTAAATGCCACTTTCGTTAAAATTCACCTATCAACTAACCGTTCACTTCTTACTTACTTACCACACTTACCAAAAATGCTGATGGTGGAGGGTTGGGTTGAGGGGGAGATGGCGTTGAATTCCATTTTCATGATGATGTCACCATCATATCATGTGTTACGTATGAGTGTTGTTGCTGCCTGCCACTGCTGCAGCAACATTTTCATTTAATTTTCTCATTATTATTTTTTTTTCATACATTTTTTATATAAAATGAATGGTAAAAAAATTCTTTTTACAGTTTGTAATTTTTATATTTTTATGCTTTTGAACAAAAATAACAGAACTATTGTAAGGAGACACAGAGAACGAGAGAAAAATTTAAAAATTTTATGCAAAATATATTCCAGACACGTAGGGAAATGAATTTTTTAGTTTTGTTATTGTTTTTTTAATTTCAATGCATATTTCTTTTGAATATTCATAGAGAGAGTCAGGCTAATAATAGTTTTGATTATTCAAAGGAAAATAATGTTGCATAAAATAAAAATTATTTAACTTTATGGTTTAGTTTGTATTAGAACAAGTGTTTAATTTTTTTCCACTCTTTTTTGGATTTTGAATATTACGATTTTGAATCTTTATTCGTTCGATTTTTCGTTCTTTAGTCGCATTGTTCGTTTGTGGAACAATCTTCATGCGAAAGTCTACCCTGCCACTTATGACTTGGGTAATTTGAAATCCATCGTCGTAAACTCTACTCGCTCTTTTCTCCTTCCCTCAACCTATTTTCCTAGCACCAGCAAAATGCACTGCATGAGTAGGTATCGTCCCCTAAGTACTCGAACGTTGGTACACTCTTCTCGAATTTATGATCACAGTTCAAACAATGTATTCTATATAATGTTTTAGAAGCATAAGTTTTAAAACAGTTTGAGTAGCTCAGCTCAAAGAATTTGCATCAAATATTACTTAAAGTACAGAATTATGTCGAGTCTGCTTTGGGTATAAAGGATGTTTTTAAGTCTTGTCAAATCTTCCAAGAAGTAAAATTGAAAAGTAGTTTGCTTAAAGGCGATATATCGGGTGATTTTAAGCAACACTGTTTTTGGTAGCTCAGCTGTATTCGTATAAAATGTTACCGTGAAACATTTTCAGTTCTGTCTATAATTTAACCATAAATCGACTTACAAACGTACAACGCTTGCAGATTATTGAATTTTATTATCAAAATTCATGCTCGGTTAAGAAAGTGCATCGTGCACTTCTTGCATTTTATGGTCAGTTTGGGCGGCTATTCGGAATCTTGTGATTAAATTTCGCACGAAATTAAACATTAAACCACCAACGCGATAAGGCGCCGTTCACAGCAATTGGGCCTCTGTTACTCCACTACGTGGTAAATTTTGCGGAAGGATTTGGGTGTAAAACTTTAAAACTTTTCAGCTGGTGCAAGAAGTGACACCACACGACCATTGCAAAAACTACCAATGCATCCTTGAAGCACTGGAAGCCAATATTGAAGAATTTATTCGTAAGAAGCCGGCCGATATGTTGGAGAGAGTATGCCAAAATTCACCCAGTGTATGCACCATTTGAAGCGTAGCCGCCGTCAACACTTACGTGAAATCATCTTTAAACATTAAATTATACAGATCGTTCTATTGACTCAAATAAAGATTTCGTACATTTCTAAATTTTATGTTTTTTTTTAAATCAAATCCGAAAGCTCTTGAAAATTCACCCTATATATGTTCTTCTCACACCTCGAGGGAGCACTGGGCCATAACAAGGTGGTTCCAATAATCTTGATCTTCGGCTCGATGCTTGACTTCGTTCTACATCATACGCAATCTAGAAAGTTCTGTTGTCAGTTGTCGCTTCCAGGTATGCGCTGGCCTCTAGACTCGTCTGCTTCCCTGCGGGCTCCAATCTAGGCATTTCTGGACAATATCATCGTCTGGTTTACAGAGAGTATGTCCTATCCAACTCAATTTCCGCTTATTTATTTCCGTTCTAATAGGCTGCTGGGTTGCCTCCATCCAGAATTGGTTGTTGAATATTATTACAGGCCAGAAAATGCGTAAGAACTTGAGTGGATCTTGTGTTGGCGTTAAACAATTTGATTTTGGTTTGTTTCGTATATTAAAAGATTTCCAAACTGTGTTTAATTGTGTAAATGCACTGTACGCCTTATTTATGCGACTAAATATATCTGCTGCTGAGTTACCAGTTGTGTCAATTGTGTTACTCAGGTAGCAGAAAGGCTTAACTTCTTCAATATCTTGATCACATACGAAGAAATGGCGATTTGTGTTACTATTGATGCGTGGCGATTTTGTTTTGGGTATATTTATCTTTAGCCCAACCAATTTTGCGATGTCACTGATGGTAGAAATTTTCCACTGCATCTCTGAGAATGAGTGGCTAAGTAAACATATGTCATCTGCATAATCTAGGTCCTCTAACCGTCTTTGTAAGCCCCACATAATAGCTGTCATGATGGCTTGTTGCCTTTTGTAGAGGTGATAAGACACAACCTTGTCTAACTCCTGTTTTCACTGTGATCCTGTTGCTCATTTGTTTTTCATGCAACACATGACGAGCGGTATTCTTGTACAGGGCTTTGATTAGCCGTGTTAGGTTTTCGGGCGCACCCTTGCATATCAGCGAGTTCCATATAACGTTATGGTTCAGTGTGTCAAACGTCTTCTCAAAGTTTATACAAATGAGGTATAATGGCAATCTCCATTCCACTGATTGCTCAGCAATAATTCTAGGACTGTTTACTGGGTCAACACAAGATTTTCAAGAGTGATATTTACCATGTTTAACCATGCATGGGCATGGTTCCTCCCACTCAAAGTATATATTGTTTTTTTTTATATCTTGAGAAGGATAACAGGAGAAGTTTCTGAATTTGGTCTAAATGACTTTGCATTCAATACAAAGTTTTAAAGTGTGCGGAATTCGGTAAGTGGGTGTGGCATCTCCAATGTATAGTAACTATAGGGTCCGCCAAATAATTTTTTTTTGTCTTGATTTTCCTGTTTCCAAAATAGATTCTATCTGCTGCTGTCAGCGGCACAGTGCTATTAGCATGTCCCATTGTAAAAGGTCCGCTAAATAATTTTTTTTTATATGCTATAAAAAAAACTACTCAATATTTTCTTAAATTTCTTTTTTTATTTGAAAGTACAATCCTTCCGGTTAATAATGGAAAATAATTTCATTCAAATGGCTGCCTCGACTGGCCATGCAGTAGCCTACACGATCAGTCCAATTTTTGAGCACATTATCGATTGTGTGCAGCTGTATTTCACCAATGGCTTCACGAATATTGTCCTTTAAAGCGTCAATTGCCTCTGGCTTGTTGGCGTAGCACTTATCTTTGACGGCACCACACAAATTTAGACTATTATTTGTCAAATCGCAGCTCCGAGGTGGCCAAACGACATCAGCTCTGCGGCTGATAATGCGATCTTCAAAAACATGACGCAAAACATCGAGTGTAGCTTCGGCTGTGTGGCACGTAGCGCCGTCCTGTTCAAACCAAATGTTGCTAATATCTTCCTCTTCAATTTTTGTGAACAAAAATTCGTGCAATATGGCCCGATAACGATCGCTATTGACTGTAACGGCCACTCCTTGCTCATTTTCGAAGAAAATTGGCCCAATTATGCCTCTGGATCAAAATCCGCACCAAACAGTGACTCGTCTTGGGTGTATCGGCTTTTCAATGTATGCGTGAGGATTTTCTGTGCCTCAAATGCGACAATTTTGCTTGTTTACATACCCTCCAAGATCAAAATGAGCTTCATCTGAAAAGATGATTTTTTTTGGCAAAATCGGCATCTTCTGTAACTCAATCGCAAGCTCAGATTCCTAGCGTTGTTCAAACGTATACACAACCATATTTGTTCAGCGGAAGGATAAAAGTAACCATTCACGAAATAAGCACTAGTTGAAAGAAAAACGTTAGATGGCGGTCCCTATATTAATTTTTGTATATCTTGAGAACAGTAATAGTTAAAGTTTTTAAATTGGGCTTAAACAACTTTTTGACAGGACACATCATCAGTCAATAACTTGGCGAGAAAAGAAAAGAACGATAAGAGTTAAAGCTTCGTTATCTATCCACATCAGCTAAAAACTTGGAGAAATGGGATAATCAGGTAATGTATGTATACTTATCTATATACATACATATGTATAAAAATAAAAGTTTTCGTACGTTTGTCATTTTATACCTCAAGAACAGCTCAACCGAGTTGGAAAAGTCTACTTTTTCTATTTTTTTTTCTTTTTTCAATGTAAACATATATGCGTTATACGAACACATCACATAAAATGTGTGTATTGCTTTATCTTTTCCTTTTGAGAAATTCATTTTATAGGTTCGCAACACAAAGGACTTAAGCAACGCGGAAAGGATTACTCTAGTTTCTTATAATTTTAAGAAATTTCGTTTTTCTCTTACCCAATAAATATTCTTCATTGCATACATATTTAAATAAATAAAAAATAAATGAGCATGTGTTATAATAATTCGCTTAAGTGTTATACTCCCCACCATAAATTTTAATACGATTTGTTTGGCGAGTCATGCAAAAATACAACAACAAACCACTAAACAAAAACACTAACAATGATCTCTCATTAGCGTAAAGAAAAAAACGTCACCGAAAGTTAACCGATAAAAACAACAACAACACGAATAAAATATAAACATACATAATTCGACTGTCAAAAATTTGTCAAATTTTATTTAAAAGTGTTTTTATTTTTCTTGTTTGGGAGAGAGACAGACAAATTTGTGTTTTCCAGAATAGACTTTATTTTCACATGGAGAGATTGTGCGTGTGTACGTTTGTTTATACTTAATACGTACTAATTACTCCACTTTTGCCATAACTACTCTATAGCACCATTGCTAATTTTTCGTAGTAGAAATTTTGTAACTGGGTTATGGTACTTTTTTATTTTGGTTTTAGTGCTTTTAGCTCTCTTTAACGTAGCGGAACTATTTGTTGTCGTTATAACGTTCATATTGTTTAGTTTTTTTGTTGCTTTTTTGTTCGTTTTAGTTTCAATTAGAAAAAACGTTAAAATTTTTGAATTTGTTTTGTTTGGTAAAAGCCGTGCCGTTGTTATTATTAGTGTCTAATTATTTCTGAATCTTTTCTTTCTATGAACATTAATATTCATGTGTTTGTTTTCGGTTGATTTTTATGTCTTTTTTTAATATATTTGGCAAAAAAGTAATTTTTTTATGGTTAATGATTGAGGCCATTAGCTATTTTCTTTAATAAAAAAAGACTTTCAATTTTGTTTTCATTGAAAAGTATAAAGAAATAAGAATTTTTTTTTTTTTTTTTTTATTTAAAACAATTTGTTATGATATCATAATTATTCGATTTGTTTTTTAATGTGTTAATCAAATTGCTGCAATTGTTAAGAATTATCTAAAAAAATATCAATAAACATGCATTTATTTTAAAAATTACCAGGATTACCAATAAATGTGTTTTTTTGTCTATTAATTCGTTGGAAATTCAATATACTCACGTAGATATGCAGGTAATATATACTCGTACCAACTATAACATATCATCTATCATCTGTTTGTCTAGCCATTCATCCGTTTAGTTTTTTTTTAAATTTATTATTCAAGTGTTAAATTTTTAAAAATATAATTTTTAAGTATTAAATTTTCTTGTGAATGAAATGCGCAGACGATACTACGGACGTACAAGTGGTATTGCTATACGAGTATTTGCATTTATTATATTTGTTAATTTCCTAGTATAATGATATTTAAACATGATAAATGAAGATAATATGGCGGTTATTGTGATTAGAAAACTAATAATGGGTCTTCTATTAAATTTAAATGAAATAAAATGCGTGTGAGAATATCATTAGAATTCTTTATTCGTTTGAAACATCGTGCAAATGTTCGCTGCTGAGTAGCTGGTTGGTTTCTTATCCGAAATTGAAAATTTTCCATAACTCTCTAGTACATAAATTTGACCGATGGCAGGGGTTATGCTAACTCGCATAGACCTGAGACACCTGCAAAAAAAATTCTTCGTTAGAAGTCCCATGATATCTGTTGTCATTTCACATCATCTCCACGTGGTGTGAACTTACCCTTAAATCGCTCGAGCAGTATATCCAATGTAGAATGAGCTGTGTGCCACGTAGCACCGTTTTGTTTGGACCACATGTCATTGGTGTCTATTACATCTATTTTACGCCAAAAATTATATCTAATCATTGACCTATAGTTGTTCTTAAAGAACTATAAATCGATGATACCGCCAGTCCAAATTTCACAACAAGCAATGACTTTTTGAAATACATAGAATACTCTTGGATCCGATGTGAACTGGTATAATCACAATCTCGACAATTCATCCAAAAATGTGGCTATTCACTGAAGATAATTTTTTGATGTAAATTAGAGTAATTTTCCTGTCGCGAACACAATTCGTTATCTATGCCACTGAGCCACTTAAATTTTGTACACTCTTACGGACACTAGCGATGTTTTCGGCAGACGTTGTGTTTCATCGTCTTACGAGTGTGGGTTTATTGTTTACTGAGCCGTTTATCAATTACACTGCAAATAGTAGTTGCATTCGCTTCTGCATTTGCTAAAATTTTTGCGAATTTTTGAAGTGAGTACTTAAGATTTCAAGCAAGTATCGTACACACACACACACACACACACACATATATATATATATATATATATATATATATATATATATATATATATATATATATATATATATATATATATATATGTTTTGCTTTTCAGCGTTAA
This sequence comes from Wohlfahrtia magnifica, assembly GCA_023159175.1. Taxonomy (NCBI): domain Eukaryota; kingdom Metazoa; phylum Arthropoda; class Insecta; order Diptera; family Sarcophagidae; genus Wohlfahrtia; species Wohlfahrtia magnifica. The sequence goes on along the minus strand of JAKWBJ010000169.1, from coordinate 991,285 downwards.
TTTATTTAGCATAAAAAAGATTCGTAACATGTGACATTGCCAAAAATGCTCAGTATGGTTTGCCATTTCCCACGAATAGATTATCAAACGAATAACACATTTTCATTATTTTCATTATTGAATTTTATTATGAAAACTCGTGCTATCTAAGAAAAGGCCTGTTCGTAAATGTGTCGCAGCACTGCATCATAACTTTTAGCGCTTTTAAACAACATAACTTCATTATTTTACTACAAAATTTGTTTATGCAAATAAAAGGCGGTGCTGCCGATAATTTATATGCATTTATAGTGCATTATTTTATTTTCTGTGGTAAAAGTTTGCCGTCGTGATGCATCGTATTTACGAACAGGCCCATATGCGTTTCGTAAATTACGTCCATTTTATTGTCAACATAACCTTTTTTTGTGCAGTGTGTATGTCAACGAATAGAATTGCTGATTTGGTGTGAAGAACAGCCACAGGCAGTTCCAGAGCTGCCAATACACTCTGAAAGATGCACTGTTACAGTCAACGGAGATGGTTATCTTCCCGTTTCTTTTGATGTAATGATTGAGCCATGAACCTGTCAAGAGGTGAGTTCCGTGAGCAAAAATTAATCTCTTGTTTTGAAGTGGTACATTGTCCGCCAAGATTATGCGATTTGACCACACCAGACTAATTTTTGTGTGTATACGTGAAAGATCACTTGTACAGGGTCAAGCCCGCCACAAAAATCCGCCATTGGTGACAACGCTACAGCTGCCATTAGTGTGATGCGGTCGAAATATTGAAAAAAAAAAAAATGCCGCTGTGGTATGGTAGGTAAGACGACCGTTTACCAACCAGAAGGTCCTTGGTTCAATACCAGGCAGCAGCGGTATCACCTTATGACATTAGCTAGTGACTGGTTACGAGTATTACTACTATTGAAAACTTCTCTAATGCATTTGACGTTCGGATCCGGCGTTAAACTGTAGGTCCCTTTCAATAAGTCTAAAAATAGAATCGAGTGGAGTTCATTGACTGAGAGAAGTCCATGTCTTCCTTCATGGAATGTTATGGGTATTAATATATATGCCAAAATTGTAGCTCACGAATGATTAACCTAAGGCGTATTCGCGGGCGATATTCACATAAAATTATCTTTAAAAAGTAAATGGCACTAATTAACGTCCTTATAAATATTGCATTCACTTTTGCAATCATTCAAATAACGGATATTTGAATATCATAAAAATAAAACTAAAAAAATTGTTTTCGTATAACTTCAAAGTCTGTTGTAAATAATCGATTTCACGAGAATTTATATTTAAATTTGCTTTCGCACTCGGTAAACTGGCATTAGCAACATCCCTAGCGAGTAGTGTCTTCGGTAGGACGTTTATAGCAATGGAAAAATAAAATAATTGACAGTAACTTTGATAGATGTAGCTTCCGTAATATGGCCGCTATCTATTGGCAAAGCTCTGAGGTTCCTATTGTAAGACACGTTATATTGTATGTAATAATATTTTTTATTAATAGTAAAGAGCTTTTAAACACCTGATTTGATTTGTTTTTAAGTTTGTAAGTAATATAAGTCTATTTTCTAATGTTAAAAATTGAAATTGGCACCACTGAAATATATGTATGTTCCTACAACAAACAGCTGTTTATCATTACCAGTTCTTTGAGTTTAAATTTCAAAGTAAATTAAATTCTTTTGTGACATTTCTTGAATTTCATCTTATTTATTTTACTTGAAGACATTCATAGTACAAATTATATATGACGTTTATTTATAATTTCTTTATTGATTCTATAAAAAAGTAGTGTGTTTTCTTAGTCATTCATCTATCATAAGTAGCATATATTATGGTTTCTTAGAAATTTACTTTTTGTCTAAATATAATTTATCTATTTATGTTTTTCTCTTTTTTTAATTATCAGTTAATTCAAATTGAAGACTTTGTTCTTTTAATAGAAATTACTAATTTTTTAAATTTTTATTCAAAATTGTAGTGACATTTAGATTTAGTTTTTTGTTAACCAAAAAAGGTTTAAAAATGATGACAATTCTGTTAAAAATCTATTTAAAAAAATATTCACTGCAAGATATGATGTCAAAAATATTATATCACTTTTAATAAAGCAAAAGATCATCTTTTTAAATATGACTCACCAATCTATCGTTTGTATAGCAGAAATCATCAAGAAGATTCCATTCGTTTTGTTTGAAGTCCCTTTTCATATAAAAAATATTTATTTATTTTTAATTGTTTTTATTCCGATATAATCTTTTTAAGCTTAAGTTATCATTTTTTAAGATGGGGTATTATTTAACAGCAGATCGATTTAATTATTTTTATCGTTATATTTTTATTTATTTTTTTGTGTTTACTTGTCATCAGTGTAAAACTTTTATTTGTTTTTTCATTTAAAATAAAATTTTGTAAAAAAATTACGTTATAAAATCAAAAGACACTAAAAACTGCTGATTAAATAAATACACAAAAAAGTCGTAAAAAATTTTTTTCAAGGGCTTTAATAAAATACCTACCAGTGCACATTCATACACAGGGTTAACGCTTGACTGACGTTTTGAATATTTTATAATAAAATATTAACGAAACAATTTTTTTTTTACAAAATACTACCGATTGTGGGAAGTTGTGCCTTTACAGCTGAATTCTTTTTTCAGTAAATGACATTTAAATTTAACATACACATTTTATATAATTAAAGCCTATAATGGAGTCCATACTTATGTATGTATATTACTTTTCGGCTTAAAATGAGCACAGATATACTTATAGCGATTAAAACTATTGTCAAGCTGCTGAGTGGCTATATTGTAGCTTTTTATTAAATAATTGCAAGATGGTCTTAGTTGTAAACATTTGTATTTTTAGAAATGTTGTTTTCTCTTAAATATATATATAAACATTTGTATTTTTAGAAATGTTGTTTTCTCTTAAATATGTATATATACTAGGGAGATTGGTAGGTTATTATTCGACCGGTTTTAACCGTTTTTTTTTTTTTGGTTTTTTCGAATACGGATTCTTTAATATTTTCATATTTCGAATACCGGATAAACCGGTTAATTTAACAAGAATAACCGATTAATTTAAACATGTATAATGTTTATACGCTTTTATATATTTTTTTATTGAAAATATGCTGATCGTTATATATGACAACCTTGAACATCTCACAAAGAACGTAAAAACCAAGGTAGATCCAAAAAGATATGCAGTTTTGAGCAAAAATAGTCTTTTCTCATCTTCTGTAAATAAATATTGATTTTTATATATGGAGAATGATCAACTAGACCTATTGAAAGGCCATAAACCCACAAACGTCGGTTCCGAACGGCAGATATATTAGTTAGTGAAGTTTTTCATAGCGTGAATACACATAACCTGTCGCTAGTAATCTTGTTAGGTGATATCGCTGTTGAAAATTGTCAGATGGTGCGGCCTGGATTTGAACCGACGACTTTTTGGTTGGAAGTTGAGTTCTTACCCAATATACAACAGTGACACACACACAGACTATTAAATACATTACATACAGTGCTGCTCGAAATCTAAGCAAATTTTCTTGTCGAGGCAATTAAGGACTCATATATTACTAAAGTAAAACATTTAATTTTTGTTATCTTAGGCACCTAAATTACAACTGTAATAACAAAGAAATAATAACAACAAAAACGAAATTAGCTCCTTGAGTAGCTGTTCGAAACTTAAGCATTTTCCAGTACTTTGTGTAATAAACTTTGTTTTTTATGGCCTCAGCACACCGTTTTGGCATAGTTTTTATGATATTTGTTAGAATTATTGTTAGTGTTGATTGCCACTTTAATTTTAAGCTCTCCATCAGCTTCTGCTTATTTTTAAAACGACGTGGTCCAGCTCTGCGCTTCAAGAATTAGGAACAATTTTATTTAAATGAAAGAACCGGTTAACTGGTTATTTGAATTATTAGTAACCGAAAACCGGTTTTTGAAGAAAGTCGAATAATCGATCTCCATAAAATATACTTTCACCATCATTTATTCCGTTAATTCCTTGAGGAGCATAGGACATAAGGGATATCTGAAAAACATCTAAACTGTATACGATACCACAAAACCCTCACCATCGCATCAGTGTCACTTTTTCCTCAGCCCTCCTCTTTTTCCAGAACTTTGTGGGTGGCTGTCTAGTATGACCCCAATTCTGTGATTAACAATTATATTAGACACTATACGTTCACTATAAGTAAGTTTTCACTATAAATAAGCATTTTACCTTAAATAAGTAAATGTATTTTTTTTCTTAGCCTTCCTATACTTGTTCTTTGGTATGTGAGCACATTTTTAAAAGGTTGAAAATTAATAAAATAAACTAAAGTGAAATAATTGTATGGCATAATTATTTCCATTATGTTATCTAGTTTCAACATTTTAAACGCTTTCCAGGCAAAACTAAGAAAAATAGTTTTAAGCTTTAGTTTAAAATTAGCGTCGGTATAGAAAGGTTAACTAAAAAAATAATAAATAATACGGTTTGTTGTACAGTGGCACAACAACTTTTTTTTAATCTTGTTTTACAAATGACACGTTCAAACTGCTGTTTACGTAAGTAAAGTACTATAAGATTCACTGTTTATTTAAACAAATATATATGTAGCTATGCACATATTGATTGTATGTACTCGCAGAGTCGCTTAAGCTAGCGTAAGCATATTATTACATACGCAAAAAATTTATTTAACAAATAATATTTGTCATCATTTTTTGATGAATGCTTAATATTCCCCAATAAGTGTTATCATCGCTGTTGCTAAATTTTTTGACAGTTTTTTACTACCATACTTAAGTTACAGTCACATTTGTTAAATATTTGACGGAAAAAACGTGAGCACTATTTAAAATATATATATATATATATATATATATATATATATATATATATATATATATATATTTGTTCTGTTAATTGTTCTTTGGTACCATTATTTGTTTTTAAATCATTTTTTAAGAAACGTTGACATGAATGGAAATGTTTCCATAAAATGTTTCTACAATATAAAATATGTTTTTTCGTCAAGTCAACCCTTTATTGCCCAAGGGTACTTATAAGTATAATTTTGCGATGTTTCTATAAAGTACAAGTTCTGAAAAATGCATATCGCTTAAAATTTGCGTTTTCGATTTAAAAAGCCAAACAGGTGTTCTAGCAAACGAAAACGTTAGAAATCTGGCGTTTTCAAACCGCTAGTGTGCACTGAAGCGATCTGGTCATATTTATTTAAACTGCACTTGAAAGAGAAAATAAATTGATGTAAAATTAAAATTTAATATGTTCTGTTTTTATTTGAAGAAAAACTTTTAACATTTTTTCACAATTTTAATTAAAAATATGCAATTTAAAATTTTGCTTTGTTTTTGTCAATTGTCGGTATTATTTGTTTACTTATGAACTGGCGATTTATGCAAACAGCTGGTCAATTTGATCTTCGAAAAAAATTTAGTGCTAGTGGTGTTAACTTTAAAATTACTTACTCCTTTCAAACTTATGATAATATTACGAGCGATAAAAAATTATTCAAGATCCTATTTGTAACCGGCTACCCGTGATGAAACTCACCAATTATTCGCAAGTATTTATTGTAACATCTCTAAATAAAAAGAAAAAGCATTTGCAGCCAATTGCGGTAGTTTATTAAATACTTTCAATAAAAAATTTTTGTTTTAAGCATAAAAATAGTCGGTTTAATTTAAAATTTATTCAAACAAAATTTATTTTTTTCTAATTGAAGAATTTTTATGAATAATTTTTTCTATGTTTATGTTTTGTTATTATAAAACATATGTTTTTTATTTGTTACACAACTTCGAAAAAGGCAAAAAGCCAGCAAATCGCTTCGTTTTCAGAACATGCTTAAATGCGTTTTGCGTTTTAAAAACGATTTGCGATTTGAAAACGCAGCGTTTTCAGAACATGGGCGATTGTCTGGAATTGAAAAAGTGTGGACTTTAATTTTTTATTTTGATACATATATATACAAACGGTAATAAAACACATTTTGTTTCTAAAAATGTTATATAAATTCAAGTACGATTGGCCCTCGATAATTCTGAGAATCAGGACTATTTTATATTCTTCCTGCCTTGGCAAAAATATATAAATTTCTGTTTTAGCTTAAAATATGTAAAAAGCTAAGATGCTATAAAAAACCTAATAGTTTTTTCATGATAAAGGGTCTTAGGCAGTAAAGGGTAAACTTTAAAATTTGTTTTCAAGCAGGAAAAACTAAAGTAGACAACGTCTTAATATTTTGGTTTCCTTACCGATAATCTGTTATCGCCCTCTAAGAGCACAAGTAACGTCAATAAATTTTGCTTAAGCGAGTAGTTAGAATAATAACACAATTGACAAGATTAAGTCCTCAAACTTTACGCAAAATCCGAATTTCATATCTCTAATAAGCACCAAAACCCGATTTTAGTTAAAATTGAAGCTACTGAATGTATTCTCTGTGCCACCTTTTAAAGCAATTTCTTTCAAAACAGGAAACACTTTGGATAAGAACTTTCTGTTCTAAAAAACATTTCCCTGTAATCCCTTTCAAATAATCTCTCTTATATACAGTAGATTTGTGACAAAACTTTTCCAAATTTTGAAATACTTCAAATTATCACAGTCTGGTAAGTTTGAAAGTTTGATATTCTCAAAGCATTTCTCCCAGTTCCATTTAAAGTAATCTCTTCTAGATGCTACCACATTTCTGGCAAATCTTTTTCTAAACACTTGAGATAAGGTACTTTCTGATATAATTTTATGATCTTTTAGTTGTGCAGTTGGTTGGTTGGTTGGTTGGTTGACGCGGCCACAAGTATCTACCATAAGTGTGAAGTTGTCTCCTCGTACACTGTTTTGAGAATAGTGCCAAACACTTGAAAAACACCGGAAGCCGGGAATATCACACACTCACTCCGTTAGCTTGAGATGTTGCGAAGATTTCGTGTAGAAACCATTGCCGAAGGTGCAATAAAGTGGTCAACCGTCTCTTCCTCCTTCAGCGAGCCACAACTGCGACAGTGATCGTTGTACCGTAACCCCATTCTGTGTGAATGGGGTGTGTGAAATATCTATGAATTGTTTTTGCCAACGACTCATAATTTTTTGCCAATTCCCATTTTTAAACCAGTGCTCTATGCTAGGGTTATCGAAGAAAAAAGTGATAAAAATCCTGAAAATGTATTATTTTTCTGACATTGCTTTGAACTTAGCATAATTATCCCAATTTCACAATTCCTTATCAGTTATGCCTTTTTAACGTCAAAATTTAACTGCTTCAAAGCAAACTACATTTAAACACATATTACGCTGAAAATGTACGATTAATTTGCGTAGAATAAGCCAAGCGATTTGCTTACATCATCAACATTTTTTCTAAAGACCATATTTAGACCTTTCGATATTCTCTTCTTGCTTTTTTAACATGACGTCTATAGACGTCCATATCTGATATCGTTGAAATTTATAGCATTACTATATTTTACGTATTTTAAAACGAAGCAAGTTGTGTATTTTTAGGAGGACTCACTGATTTTAAACTGGGTATCAATGTCTCAATACAGAACTCATGTATTCGGTTTCGTTTTCGGAGAATTGGCACAATTTTCACCAATTTTTTTCTGAAATAAATCATGTTACTTTTAGAATTTCAAATGTTTTGCTTCAATTTAAACCATGTTTTAAACAAATTTGTTGCCAATTCTATCACAATAAATCACTTCTAACCTTTATATCTTTGATAGAGAATCGAGAAATTCACCTAACAATTTAACGAAAAAATTTAAAATTTACTTTGTATTAGAAATCTATTTAACTATGACGTTTTTAAAACTGTTTTAATATATTTTGTTTTATTTTAAACACAATATATATAGCGAATTTGCCACCACATTTGCCTTGACGCATACCTTCCCTTTGCCTTTAGGGTTTAGGAGTATATTTCTTTTAAACAAATCATGTGCGGTTGAGGTTTTTTTTTTAATTTATTAAGTTTTAAATGTCAAACCCAAGCAAATATAGACAACCATAACGAGAGAAGTACATACATCAGTACATAACTACGTTCTATACATTTACAATATTTTCTATCTGTAATTTAATAATTTTTTTTAAACAAACAAACACTATTCGTTTGGTGATTATTATTCAATAAATACTAACAGGAGGCCATTTCGGTTATTTGATATGATTTCAATATACATACATATGTACAAGTATATATATTTTTTCGATTTATATGACTGATTAGTCATTTGTTACAAAAGAAGAAAAAAAAAAAAAACAAAACAAAAAAATTATAAAATAAAATAAAATTAATTAATTTAACAGATAATTCTCTTTTTTTATGATTAATTTTTTGCTTGATTGAATATCTTTAGATTCTTATATTTTTGATCTCTATTTTGAAATGTTTTTCTTATTTTTAATTTGAAAGAGAGGCGACTTAGTCGTTAAATACCATCAAATAAAAAAAATTTTTTTCTGACAAGCGTTTGCTTATTATGATCGATTGTTGAAAGCCTTTAAGAAATTCTCAAGATTTAAAAAACCATAAAATTTTAAATCTTTTCATTAATGATTTCTATTATTATTATTATTTTTTTTTTTAGTAAATAAATGTTCATAAATATATCTTTTGTCTGTTGCTGTAGCTTAAGGTCTTTAATTTTTTTTAAAGTATAAAGTTCACTTGAATTCTAGTACATATGTAGAACTCATATTTCTCCAGAGGCCGTGAATTTTTCTTATACATCGCATTTTTACTGTAAATACATAGGTTTAATAAGTAGATCTTAGTGATGCCACTCTTTTATGTTTTTGTATTTTTGTAATTGGGTTATGTAAAATTGAGCGGAAACGTTTTTTCGATTGGTGAGATCAGTACATTGTGAGGATTCAGAAAGTAATCGTAATCTAACGTTTCGTTATATTCAGAAAAATATAACTATATTTTTATACATTTTATTACTTAATTTACTTTGTTTAATAAATTTGTGAAAATAATTTAAGTACTAAGAGCAATTATAATTTATTGAACCCGAACCAAGTTTAATAAAGTTACAAAATCTCTTTTGGAAACAAAATTTAAAAAAAAATTCTTTTGGTTATTCATTACATAGGCTTAAACTGTTAAACAGTGAAAAAGTGATATTTCTGAAGTCAATAACAAAAACGAAATATCAAAAGTGTCACTTCTAGTAAATTGTTTAATTGAACTATTAAAGTCAGAAAGTAATTTGGAGTTAATTGGTGCACACCTGTAAGACTATTTACAACATATGTATAATTTTGTAACCCCATAATAGAGAAATAAATAAACAAAGCAAATATTTTTGGCTTATCTACAAGCAAAATACAAAATAAAATATACCTGTTGGAATCACAGTTCACTGAGGTTCACCATTGACAGAAACATTCTGACCATCATCTTTTTTGAAGAAATATGGAGCAATGATCCCGCCAGTCCATAAAGCGCACCAAACAGTTATTTTCTGTGGATGTGTTCGACAAAAGCTTGTGGATTATCGAAATGCGACATTTTTGCTTATTTACTTACGCATTCAACTAAAAATGGACTTTATTAGAGAATAACATTTTGAATGGAAATTCAATATCAATATCAATTTGAGCTTCCATTCGCCCAAAGGCGGCGTATACTATACGCTGGTCGCTTGGCTGTAATTCTTGCACAAGTTGAATCTTGAAAGCTTTTAAGTCAAGATAATTTCATAAAATCTTCCATAAAGTGGAAACACACAACCCCAGTTGTAGACAACGGTGTTGAATTCATTGATCTTATACAGCATCTTCAGTGCGCACTGTTCGGCGTCTCACGGAATGTACATTATCAGTAAGAGTAAACGTGTGCCGAAATCGATCCATTGTTATTCGAATTAGACACTCTGAATAAAATGGACTAGGTGCGCGTTAAGTTTGACGAACAAAACCATTGTTTTGATTAAAAAAAAATTCAGCAATTTGCAAGTGTTGCAAATGGTGGTAATCTATCCATAATATAACGTCAAACCAAACAAAACAAAAAGCAATTATTAGCTGTTAAATCGGTTAACAAATAAAGCAGTGTTGCCAAATGGAAGTTTTGAACCTCTAAAAAACATCTTTTAGCGCTTTTTACCTATTTTTTGTTTTATTTTCTCGTATTTTAAATATGGTACATATTTTGCGTTTCCCGTAATGATCTGCCTTCAAAGTGCGTTTATTTCGTTGCGTTATCATTGACAAAAATTTCTTTAATATCTAATCATCGAATTTCTCGATGAAGCTAATCTTTTATAAATATATCCAAAGTGTCATGTGGTTTAGGTTTAGTACCACCGCTACCTCCCGACAACTTGCGTTCCGATCTTGTTTCGTAAGTTGTAAAATTTCATAAATTTTTTAGTATCTGACTAGAGCGAGATGCATCTTTGATATTGAAATTTTCTAAACGAAATCAAGCTAAGGTTTTACAAATTTTTCGGCATATTTTTCTATCTCACCAGTATATTTCAGTATTACTTTTTAGACGATTAACGAATTCAAGAAACGTCTTCACGTCTTTTCACAAACGAAGAAACATGAAATATTTTTAATATGATTAGATTTCCGGTGATTCACTGTGTTCTGATCAAAAGTTCATAGAGGATTAAAATAGTGCATTATATCTGAGAGGAATCATTATTATCATCTGCTCCATACTCCATTAGGCGACTCAGGATACAACAAATGATATCCATCTTTTCCATGTAGCTATTGGTCTGCGGCGGGATCCTTGGGTATTCCACGTTAGCACTGCGTGTGGGATGTCATCATATGGCTTACATAGTGTATGACCAATCCAACTATGCTTTAGTTTATCGAAATTTATCTCCAGGACTTTTCTGTTGTTATGCTATTCGGCCACCATATTAGCATTATATTACTTAATCGGCGAGGTTATGCTATTAACACATTCAAGGCTACCGACCATCGACTGCAAGCTGTCAAATTATTTTGTCGCTGTAGTCGTTAAAATAATTAAGTAGCTGGTTACTTGGCTACTTGAATGTGTTAATAGCATTATCTGGAAGCACAACTCCAGCCTTGAAGACTTGGAGTATGCAGATGATATTGTGCTACTCTCATGCACCCATCAACACATTTAGTCAAAACCTAACCAACTACATGAGTCTTTAAAAGACGAGCTTAGAATAAATATGTATGTATAAGCAAAACGGAATGCATACGCATCAAACAAAGTGGAAGTGTTTTCTCCGTGGATAGAGGTACAAAACAGGACATTAGCAGCATAAGTCGAAAAACCAGAGGAAAACCCTTTGAAAAACTGCAAAATATATGGCGTGCAGGCAACATACGAACAAATACGAAAATCAATATATTTAACGCATGTGTGAAATCTGTTATGCTATATAGTTCGGAAATTTGGCTTGTAACAGTGCAAATCTAATAAATAATAATAATTTTTTTTCCAAAAGATTTCGTTTCATGAAATTTTAATTTAAGTTTTCATATTTCTTTTTTCCTAAGAACTCCCTTTAATTTTTTTAAATAAATAAACAAAAAATATTTTTATTTTACATTACTTTCTAATAAGCCATTAGGCGGCTGACTTTTGCGTGTTTAATTTATTTTGTAAGAAATTCTTGTTAAAAAACACTCGCAAAGAATCTTTTAAACAAGTTGCATGAACCCAAAAAATTGTTAAAATCAGTTTTAACTGAAAAAGAAAAAAAAAAAAAAATAAACAAAAAATAAAATTAAAGATAAAAAAGCAATTGAATTTGTCTTTGATTATGTTTTCAATTTGTTTTTTTTTTTTAATATTTCCACAACTACGAGAATATATCTGTTTTGACTTGTGTTTTACATGACCTAAGATGTATGTTTGTATGTATGTCTACCTATCAGTTAGTCTTCCGTCCGTCCGTATTCGTTTGTCTGCTTTTTTCTTTTTGTTTTTAACATTAAATGCTGAACTTTGTTTTGTCTTACGTTGGCTTTGTGTTTGTTAAAAATACAAGACAATATAACCAAACACTTGAGAATCGTTTAACGACTTGTATTGAAGTGAAAAAGGTTTCTTTAAAATAGTGTTTTAAATCATGATTTTATTGATGATAAATTTAAACGTAAAGTTATGAGGGTAGTTTTTAAAATATTTTTTTTTTTTTTTGTTTTGCTGGAGGTTTTTCGTTCTGGTCACATATTGGATGTCCGAAAAGCATCGTTTCATTTTGACCTTTTTCCTAGATTTGAAATGGGTTTTATTATGTATCGTTTTGATCGGTAATCTTTTGGCGTTTTTGTGGTAAAGCCACAAAAGAAATCACCTGGGTTTTCTGAGCAAAAAACTGATACAATTACGTTTTGCTGGCCTTTGCGGAATATAGATTTACACTATTAAGAGAGTTCTATGGAAATCGAAGCAAATACTAATCTGAAAGTGCAAGTTTCAGGCTATATAGTAGATGCATCAAAACTTTCCAGCCAAGCTCTCTTTTAATTGCTGCAGGTTTGTAGAAGCTCATAACAATACAATTCTTTTCCAATCCCACAGCATTAGTTTTCTTGGTGTCAATCCTGGCTTTGCTACCGTCTGCTAAGCTTCATCTTGTTTCGTCCATGATCTTTTTCGCACATTATTTTCGTACGTGAATCACTTTTCATCGCACGCAATCATTCGCTTCAGAAATGGTTTGATTTCGTAATGTTTTATCAATGAATCGCAACTGAAAATTCGATCCATTAAATTTTTCACTTTTAAATAAAGTGGCACCTAGACATCAAGCTTCTTTGTGTATTCAGATTTCTGCAAATGGTTGATAACTGTTGAGTGCTGAATGTCTAGTTTCCTAGCAAATTCCTACCCGCTTACGTTCCGGACTTACTAAATTTTTTCCATTATATCATCGATTTTTTTAGTGATTGGTTGACCAGAGCGAGGAACATCTTTAACATCAATTATCAGATCGAAAATGAGCGAACACCCATTGTAACAGAATTGTGCCAACGTTTTTAGAAGTAATTTTGTAAAGTTCTTTTATAATTTTTCCTCTCATCAGTTTTAAAAACATGAAAAAAAGAGTCAAAGAGTTAAATCTGGTAAATAAGATGGTTTAGATATGATAAGTCAGAAGCAACGATAAAAAATAAGATGCGTTATTGTGATGAAAAATTCGTTGGTTTTTTGTAATTGCGGGTGTTTTCGTAATTTAAGTTCCTAAAGGCCTTACTTTTAGTTAATAAGGCTTACAAACCTGAATGACCGTCAAAAACTTTTAATGTACTACGTCTTTTGAAGTGTTTATTTTAACTTTTCGGAACATACATATATTTGGGACCAAGGTATTTACACAAGTTTAATCAGATGGAAACCGAATATAGTTTTAACAAATATACTATATGCTCAAAAGTTAATGACCACCTAAATGCAGCAAAAACCGATCTCTCCTGATGCCCATCATGGTAACAGAATTTAGTTTCGCTTCAAACCTCTAAGGTTCCTTTCTTTTTAGTTGGCAACTGATTAACCAACTATCAGAGCAGAGCCAAGCTCCGAAGATCCTTATTGACAATGATCAACAGAATCTGGGAAATGATTCTGAAGACCTATGGGGGGCTTCTATCCACTACGGAACCTTTTAACATAAAGTGTAATAGAGAACACTAGGCCTTTCAGCTTAAAACGTACAAAACGAGTTGGTAGTAACACTAGTCGGCATTCTTAATGATGTGAGATGATGACGTGATGCAACTATGGTTGCCAGATAAATAAAGCATGAAATGGTCAAATAAAGGGTCCGCCAAAATTTTTTTTTTTTTTTTTGTAAATGCTATAACAAAAAACTACTGAATATTTTCTCAAATTTCTTTTTTTATTTGAAAGTACAATCCTTCCGGTTAATAATGGAAAATAATTTCATTTAAATGGCTGCCTCGGCTGGCCATGCAGTAGCCTACACGATCGGTTTAATTTTTAAGCACATTATCGATTATGTGCAGCTGTATTTCACCAATGGCTTCACGAATATTGTCCTTCAAAGCGTCAATTGTCTCTGGCTTGTTGGCGTAACATTTATCTTTGTCGGCACCCCACAAATAATAGTCCAACGGTGTCAAATCACAGCTCCGAGGTGGCCAAACGACATCAGCTCTGCCGCTGATAACGCATTCTTCAAAAACAGGGCGCAAAACATTGAGTGTAGCTTCGGCTGTGTGACACGTAACGCCGTCCTGTTGAAACCAAATGTTGCTCATATCCTCCTTCAATTCTTGTGAACAAAAATTTCTTCAACATGGCCCGATAACGATCGCCACTGACTGTAACGGCCACTCCTTGCTCATTTTCGAAGAAAAATGGCCCAATTATGCCTCTGGACCATAATCCGCACCAAACAGTGACTCGTCTTGGGTGTATCGGCTTTTCAATGTATGCGTGCAGGTTTTCTGTGCCCCAAATGCGACAATTTTGCTTGTTTACATACTCGCCAAGATCAAAATGAGCTTCATCTGAACACATCGCACACATTCTGCAACATTACCATGATTTTCAAAGTAATGTCGCAATATTTCCCAGCGTTGTTTAAGCGTATACACAACTATATTATATATACGAAATAGGCACTAGTTGAAAAAAAAAACGTTAGATGGCAGACCCTATACTATGGAAAAAATCGTCAATATGCTATTTTGTTTCACAAAATCGTCAAAATAACGATAAATTATCAAATCTGCCAGATATGTCTGCAGCACACCGTACTACAGATAAAAAAGCATTCTGTTCGGTATATTAGAAAATTTGGTCAATGTTCACTCTGCAATTTTTCTTGTAAATTGCATGAGGCAGGCTTATGGTATAAACACATTCAAGGCTACCGACCATCGACTACAAGCTGTCAAAAATAGAATTCATGTGTTCATATGATAATAGTTATTTCAGCGGAAACACGGCTAACGACTACACAACTATTGTTGTAACCCGTAGCTAACTTAGGCTAACTCCTATTTTTTTGCGACAACAAACAGTTTAGTGCTGTCAATTCAAAAATATGCGTTTTAGAAACGCAATACATGAAATATATATATAATAATAAGGCAAAAAAATGTATGTGGCACCACTGTAAAAGAATAATCATATGTCCATTTGTTTTGTAGCTGTAGTCGTTAAAATAATTAAGTAGCTGGTTACTAGGCTACTTTTGTAGTCGCTTGGTTGATCTTAAATAGAAACTTATTGCATATTTAGTCATCGGTGTAAACATACTTTAAGATAAAACAAAGAAGGCACGTTATTTAGTGAAATACTCAGAAATTAAAAAAGAAAAACGTTCAAGTTTATTGACTTTACAGAATTTAATAAAAAAAATGTTTTTGCTTATTATTCTTTGAAAGACATAAAATCTTTTAAATAAATATTCAAATATTTACATAATAATTTATTTATTTACATAATAATTTAAAATAATAAATATTATAACAAAAAAAGTTAATAAATAAATACAACATACAAGTAAAATTTATTTGTAAATTTATTAAATTCAATTTTAAACTTTTTAAATAAAAGTATCATATGGTCGGAAATGCTACGTATCATAAATGAATGAGTACATTTATACTTTAAATATAATAAAGAAATACGAGGAACTCAAGTAAGACTAAGGAAATACCTAATGTTTTGATAGAAATTGAACTTACCCCTGACGATACTACCAGGCTTAAATTCTATATAAATTAAATGTGAAATCCTTAAGATTAAGAGGTTAAAGAAAAAAATGATAAAAAAGAAAATTAAATCAGATTTGAGCTATTTAAACAACTACCATTTTACTAGGCCTTGTTTTAGCTTGATTTACAAGAATTTTAATACCTTGTCAAGAATTAAGAAAAGAAATGGGGTGTCAAGATTATTTAAAGCATATTTTTAAGGGTTTCTTAGACAAAGTTTCATAAAAAGCTATTAAACATTTTAGTGAACCAATAACGTAAAGTGTTTTAAGTATTTTTTGTATCCTAGTTTAGAAAAGGTCGTTTAAAAATTTTACCGAAAATGAAACACGTTTTTCTTACTTTTTAAACAAGCTTGATTAAATCAAATATGTGCCATTTTGATCGACAACTTTTCGCCATTTTTGGAGTAATGGCTTTTTACCATCAGTGTAGAACTTCTGAGCAAAAAACTGATCCAATTGCGTTTTGCAGACCGTCATGGAATTTAAACAAATGTTAATCTGAATGTGCAAGGTCTGAGCTATATGGATGCAACAAAACTTTCCAGCCAAGCTCTCTCAGTTGCTGTCGGGTCATCAAAAATATGTGTGGTCATAACACATTTTCTATTGATCGATTCTGGTCGATCATTACCTTTCTTGGTTTCCATACCAGGTTTACAACGGTCTATGAAGCTTCACCTTGCTTTGTACATTGTCACCCTTATTCCAATTGTCGGCGTCGAAACAAAGCGACATGATTTTGAGTTGTTTACTTCAAATTGTAGTTCTTGTTGTTGTTATCGAAGATTATCGATGACTGTTAAAATATATTTTGGATTCTACAAGAAAATGTGACGACGTTATTGTATTTAAACGACTTTGATTTTGTCGTCACCATTTTTGGTAACGACTTCGATTGATTTAAAGCAAAAAATGGAAAAAACCGAAATATTAAAAATAACAACTACAACCCAGTTTGAAAAATTAGTGGAGGAATTGCAGAAGAATCCTTCTTTTGCAGTGGGATTTCGCAGAGACACTGTTACCAGTAATTTTGAAGAACAGTGGAAAGATGTTGGCAAGTTATTAAATCCTCTTGGCCCGCTTAAATAGTTCAATAAAAAATTTAATTTGTTAATAGGTTTGGCGAGATTTGAAGTTTAAAGTATGGGAGGTATATTTAAGCAGTTCACTTTTATCCCTTTAGAGGAAGCTGTTGCAAATCTGCTGCAATTTCAAAAACAATTATGCCGTGAGGGAGATGTTCTGGGAGGTCCGATAAAAAGTGTTCCTAATAATAAAATATTTAAAGAAGTGTATTTGATTTGTTGACATAATCGATAAATAGTCAAGGTCGTCGATATTGTCTCAAAAATGAGGGCGGCATTAACGCCGACAACTGGAATAAGGGTGATTGTTGTACCACTTTTCATCGCTCGTAATCATTCAGACCTATCAAATTAGTTATAGTATTGCCTGATGCATTTAATATTATTAAAGAAATATTACATCTACCGACAATTTGTAACAGAAGTTTTTCGAACACCCAATATTTTCCATTGTCAAGATTTTTTTTTTTTTTTGTTTTAAATCAATATTTTTGACAATAAAATTATTTTATTTTATTTAAATACAAAACAATTGAACGAACGTTTTTAATAATAATACAAAAAAAAAAAACATAATAATCATTAAAAAGGCAAAAATACTTTTAATCACAATTATTTTCTATTTTCATTTCATTTGTTGTAAATCAAATTATTAAAAAAAGTGATTAAAATATTGTCACGATTTCCATATACAGAGGCGGGGCTTCATTGACACAACCATGCAAAACATATTTTTTTGTCTTTTTTTTTGTAATCTAAACTTCCTTTACTCATTTGTAAAATGTGGAATTAGAATTTCAATTAGAAAAAAACAAATTACATGCATACATATATTGCCATATAAAAATGATATGAAATCTTTTTAAAACAGCATTTTTTATTTAAACGCTGAGATTTTATGTACACCGTGCACTTATTAATAAAGGATTTCGTTTTATCAATTTCCGTTGTGATTGTATTAGCGCAATTACCAAACGTGCAAGCAATTGTTATCTGCGATTGTAGACTTCTTAACCGAGCAGGTATATAACATTTTTCATGGATATTTCGACATTAAACGATAAAAGCCCAAAATGGATACTGAAATTGTTTACACTCGGCCATGAACGCAATTTACTCTTGGTTTTTTACGTTGGAGTTTTTTTTTTAAATTCAATGACTTTTATTTCGGGCAATAAATAAATGCCTGCCGTTTTTTTTTTTTTTTTAATTAATTACGCAATATGTAAACACCAATTTTAGTATGATTTTTTCTGCGTTTTGGCTGGTATCTCACCAATGGCATCTGTAATTTGGCTGGCTTGTCTCTGTAGACTTCACGTACCCTTACAAAAAATAGTCTGCTGGGTCAAATCGCATGATATTGGCGGCCATACACTGCTCTAAAACGTACAATTATTCGTCTCTGAATAGGTTTCTGGTATAGTGTGCCGTATAGCGTCTTTCTTGGAGAAGTAGAGCACAGTGATGCTGCCAGCCCTCAAATATCACATCTTTCAGCGTGCGTTGGCAGCTCTTGAACTGCCTCTGGCTACTCTTCAAACCAAATTCGGCAAATCTGTTTATTGACTTATGAGCCAAAAATAAGGTTCGTGGCTGCCTATAATTTTCCGATACGAAAAATTCAATTCTTCACATAGCACGGATTTTAATAATAAAATTCATATGCTTGTGAGCGTTGTTAATTTGTAAGTTTATTCATAGTAAAATGGCAAATACTACTAAGCATATTTGGCATTGCCACATGTCACGAATCGCTTTTTTTACACTGTTTCGCCATTTTGGAGGAGTGTTCAGGTGCAAACCGACATAGTATTGCTCACTCACAACACGTCAAACACTAAAAGCTATCAAAAACAGTGGGTTTCTTCAGGTGTATTAGGAGATTTAGATAAAACGTAGATGTATAATGGCTATTTTGAGGGCTTTGAAAAAAAAAACTAACGAATATAAATATCCAACTTGCGGTGTAAAAATTTAAAGTCATAACCGCCAAAAAAGACGTAAACGCTATGATTATAGATTTTCGTTTTTTGATAAAATATGCTCTTAAAACTGAAATTTGAAAGAAATTATGTTATGAGAAAAATATGTAAAAATATGTACTAAAATCAATGCCAAAATTCATAAAAATTTCTGACACGGATAAATATCTTACATTCGGCTTGATTGCTTGTATGAGATAAAACATGCACTTACATATTTCTGGTTTCCCTACTGACCACATACATAAGTAACAAGTAATTCTAAATTGTTAGATCAAATAAGATTCAAACCCAGATTTTAAAAAGCAGCCACCGATTGTTTCAAAAGAACTTAGAACACATTGCAGTGCTTCAGAAGATACGAATATGTCAATTGACCAGCGCTCTCAACTATTAGGACTATTCGCATGGCTAATTCTGCGTAATAATTTGACTTTTAAGCTTTACAAGCTGCAACTGGTACATGAATTGAAGTCGGCCGACCATTGTCTTTGTTTTTGTTACTAAACAAACAAAGTTCTCGTTAAATATAGTATTTAAATATTGAAAATTTTTCCAATACAAATCTTTTTTCAAATCTTCTTGTAATCGCTTGCGCTTCTACTGTTACTGTTGACTATACTCTAATGGAGTAATTGTTGTTGGTTTAGTAAATAACATGTTGTTTTGGCACGTTTTATAATGAAACTGAAAACTTAAAATTCGTAATTTATTATTTATGCACAAAAAAAAAGAAAAAAATGAAAAGAATGTAGACAGACAGTAAGTAACCCCAATGATTTATTACAATCACTTTTATCATCATAATTTCTTTACATTTTCTACACGAAGAGAAAAGTACAGATTATACGAAAATAGTTTTACAACAAATTTAGTGAAAAATTAAAAAAACAAATTTTTATTTCTTAAGAAAAAGAAAACTTTTTTTTTGTAATTTTGAAATTGTAAGATAAAAAAGTTTTTATTCGTTTTTAGCTCTTTTTTTACCTTGCAACACATATTTCTGATTTTTCCTTTCAATGCTTAGGCCCTAAAAACTCGTTGAATGTCAAATTGAACATGATTTTCTTGTTGTTTTTGTTGTCTATTATATGCAGCTTTAATGTTGCGCAAAATGTATTAAAGAGAAAAGAAAACCTTGCCCCATCATCATGCATTGTAAGTTTTTTCTCTTGCATGTTTATTGGCATATATGCTGACCTCGTTATTACTCTTTCTCTTTTATTTTTTCCTTTATTCTCTTTATCCTTCACATTTTTTTCTTTTTTGTGTCTTTGTTTTACTTACGCTGTACTTGTTTTCGTTATATTTTTGGGGTCAACCCCTATCAAACATGCATGAGAGCTTTTGTTTTTATTCTGGCGCTTATTTTTTGGCGGCCATCAAAGCCGCACTTTAGTCGATTACAGCGCAGATGCTTAAGCACCATTGTCATTGGTTTTGCAAAAAAAAGTCAGCTCATTATTATCATAACGATCTGTATTGTTAGGAAGTAAATTTGTTTGTCCTTATTTCCTTAAAAAGGGAGGTGTACACTGCATAGAAAATCAGTTGTGGTAGTATGATATAAATGTCATTTATATAAACTAGCTTTGCTTTAAAACTTGTATTTTTTTAATTTTGTTTTTACTAATGTTGGTATATTCGTCGCAAAAAAATATTCACTGTTACCACGATTAGAAGTGTTTAAAAATTTCGGCGAATATCGGCATCTAGATTGTTTAGTGTCACACATTTTTTATATTCTGGTTATGACGTCAAACTATTAGGCTATACAATCAATGCTTATTAAGTGATAGGATTTTTCCTGAAAATCATCTGATTTACTCGGGCAGTCCGGCTGCAATCAAGTCCCTTGCGGCCGTCATCTCGACGTATAGCCTTGTCCATGAATGCCGCAGGTTTCTTACGGAAATTATGGATCATTAGAAGGTAAATCTTATATGGTTCCAGGAAACAGGGATATCGTCGGATATTCTGTGGCTGATGAACTGGCTATGGCGGTAACAGAGTTTAAAATTTTCAAACTGGATCCGGGAACTGTATAAGGAGACTCAATCTGGTTGACAGCATGAGGGCACATGCGGTTTCTTCTCTAGGATGAGGAGAGGACTAAATGTTTGTTCGAAACGACGGAGGTCTCTGGCCTCTCATTTCTTGTCATCTGTGACTAAACTGTTCAGGGTAAGGGTTGCAATTGGGAGATTTATTGTGGAGTCAAAATGATACCAATAGATACTGTTTGGTTTTCGGGTAAGCTCTTACGCTTGTGGTATCACATTGGTCCCAAATTCTGGCCCAACTTGGAACAACGTAAGCCACATTTGATCAAATGGTACAACTTTTCTCATGGTTTTCTTTGGCAGCTCATCAATAAGAAACATAATTTTAGGTGGTGCAACTTTTGCGGAAAGCAAGGTGATGAGAAAACACCTGTTAAAATAGCTCATGGCTTTGGCATCATTTACACTTCTGTTTTCCAAAAAAAACATTACATGTTCATTGCTCAGAAATTGTTAATGATGTCAGTACGATCAGTAACTGTTACTGGCTTGCTCTAAAGGTCAAAACTTCTTATTAATCATGATTACATGGTTATAATATCGAATCATCCTTCTGAAAGAGTTCAAAAGCGTACGGAAATTTAAAACTTTAAGTGAAATTTAGCAACGCACACTTAAAGAGCTTACGGTTATAACAAAAATGTGCTTGTCAGAATTGGCGTGATTTAGAAAAAGCTTCGCTAAAAGAGGATTTCATAGACAGAGGGTGGAAAGATATGTTTAATTGAAAACAGAAAGTAATACTGAGTTGATCTAAATAATAGAATCGCGGAACTCTGGCTTCGAGGTTGTCTGTTTTTAAAGCCCAACTATAGGTAAAATTTAAAAGGGAGTAGTGTTGTATGCTGAAAGTACCGAAATCCATAAAATTATCAAACTCTCCTCGTACAATATTTAGTGCTTTATAGGGTGTCAAAAATTGAGGTATCATTTTAATTTTGCTACCAATTTTTTCTAAATTCCAACTACATTTCGGTTAGTTAATATGGAACTTTACACGAAGGAATAACTAATAAAGATGTAATTAGGAAATTTTGTTAACAAAATAATCTTCACCAACGAAGCGCAACAAGAAGAATTGCCGCATTAGGGGTGAAGAGAATCGAAGAGTTCTCTTACAGCAACCATACAAAAAGTTACGGTTTGGGTTGGTTTGTGGCAGGGTTGGCAAAAACCCGGGTTTAAAAAAAACCCACCGGGTTTTACTGGGGTTTTTGATGGTTTTTTTTTTTCGTTTTAGTGGGTATTATAATTGCTTCCTAATTTCGTTCAATTGGACAATATTTTTATTTGTACAATTACGTTGTTTTAGTATTTATACTGCTATTTTGCTCTCTTTTGAATGGATCAAGGTGGAATTGTGTACTATGAGCTGCCAAAACTCGGTGATCAAAGCAGCAATTACTTTGTTTCAATCATGCATTCCAAAAAAAAAACGACCGGAATATAAATACAGACATGATAGAGTCATTTTTTTGCTTGACAGCTACTGCACACAGAAAAAAACCAATTTAAAATCAACATGAAAAATTGTCAATTTTAAGTCGTTGGAAATTTTTAAACATATTTTAGGAATAATAATTGTTTAATTGAAGTACGCCGCGTACATTTTTGTATAAATTTATCTATGTATAAATATTTGTTTTTGTTTTCAACATTTTTGTCAAAAAAAGTAAAATCATTATTAAAAAATGTTGAATCAACCGTGATTTAATTGGTTTTACAATGATTTTTTCCGTGTGTGGTCTTACGTTGCAAAAGTTGCCAAACAATTATTTGAAACGATGAAATTAAATATCTTGTCGCACTCGCCGTATTCTCCGAACATTGTTCCTTGTGACTATTGGCTGTTTCGACAATTGCTAAGTTTACACTATATCTTTTGGCATCACATAATCACTCCTTTTAAAAAAATATAAAATCGTCTCCAGATTTGAATCGCCTCAAAAGACGAGAAGTTTTGCTGAGATGGAATTTAGAAATTGTCTCAGAAGCGGGGAAAAGATGGAAGCAGTGATTTCATAAGTCTTTATTTTGATAAATTTGTTAATTCATTATCTTTTTGGAGCTAAAAAAAAACGGACCAAATTAATAACAACTGCCTATAAGTAAATTATACTTTCTTTTGTTGTAAATAAACTATGAAAACCTTTAAATAAAAACCACCCGAGTTTTTTTAAATATAATACCCAATAAAACCCGGGTGGGTTTAATTGGGTTACCCAGTGGGTTGCCAACCCTGGTTTGTGGACCATCGAACCATATTTTTTTAAAATGCAAAATGGTAGTACGATTACGATCAATGGAAATCGTTACAGGGAGATGATCCGAAGCTTTTTGTGACGGAAAATTGATGATTTAGACGTAGAGAATATGCGGTTTCAACAGGATGGTGCCACTTGTGACGCAGCAAAAGAAACAATGGATGTTTTGAAAGAAAAGTTCGAAAATCGCATTATTTCTCGTAGATGAGGAGTAAATTGGCCACCAAGATCGTGCGATATGACACCTTTAGACTTTTTTTGTGGGGTTTTTAGAAATCGAAAGTGTACAGCAATAATCCCACAACAGTTCAAGAGCTTGAAACCAACATTATCGAGCAGATATCAATCATTGATAACAGTTTATTGAAAAACATGAGCAATAATTTTGGTAAAAGATTGGGAGCCTGCCAAGTCAGTACGAGGGACTTACTTGACCGACATAATTTTTTATTTTTAACCGATACCTTTTTGTAATAAACTAAACAAAAATATTTTTAATATCTGAAAACAAAAAAGGTATACTTTTTTAAATTAAAATGATACCTCAATTTTGGACACCGTTTACATTTTGGCAGCTTTTTTGAAGATCAAGTGTATAAATTTGGTGGAGATCTCTTTTGAAAGTGTTACAAACATCAGATAAAACATAAAATACGCCTCACCATTCAGATAGGCCGAAAGAGTATATAAAAATTTGGTTTCTTTGCAAAAAATATTTATAAGACATCTCGCAGTTTATTATTTTTTTTTTTTATCAAGAATTTCCATTTTTTTATTAAAAATTTTATAACATAAACCAAATTAAACAATTAAAATTCCTTTAAAAAATAAACAAATAAAAGAATTTTTTTTTAAAACAATTGCAAAACAATGATGATGATATTTTATCGATTGTATCTCAATTTGGTCACAACAACACACTCTGATGAATCGAAAAAATCGTTTGTTTAAAAAATAAAAATAAATCTTCGGGGTACCTCTATACAAAAATAAAAAAAATCAATTAATTCAACACCTTGTACAGATATCGGGCTATTCTAAATGAGCATGAGTGAGTGATTGTCTATTTGTCAGTCCATTCTTAACTACAAATGGTCAACAAACAATTCAATATTTTATTTCTTTTCATTTTTAAATTTAATTTTACTTTTGGCGTTGCCAATTATACTCGCAGAACGGACACTTCTAAAAATAGAGACGCCTTTTGTTTATGAAGTGTGTTGCTTTAGTTGTTATTGTTGGATTGCGTGAAGTTTACACTGTAAGTTAGCAACCATTTATGCATACGGACAGAGTACTTAAGCAAACTCGTATATAATGGGTGTTTATTTATTATTACTTTAAAAAGTCAATTCAATTGAATTTATTATTAATCCTCCATAAATAATGAAAATACCGATGGTAGTCACGATGATGATGATGATGATGATGATGATGATGATGATGATGGTAATTTTCCTTGCATACAAATAAATGCGATTAAAATGTAATAATCTTATTAGTCGTCACATAAAATATGGGAAATAATATAATAATTCAAATATAATGAAAGATTAAAAGCAGAATTTTATTAAATTAGTCAAATTATTTTATTAGCATTAGTAGTATCTCTATAGGGGGCAATTTTTGGGAGAGCAAAACAACCTTGGAACAAGTTATAAAGAAATATTCTTTGAAAAATACCGAAACAACACAATTGAAAATTATTCCTCAAATTTTTTTTTTTATAAATTTAGTCTTTAATTTTTGTGAGGACTACGAGGGTATAATGCTATAAACACATTCGAGGCTACCGACCATCGACTACAAGCTGTCAAAAATAGAGTATATGTGTACATATGAGAATATTTATTTTAGCGGCAACACGGCTACCGACTACACGTTGTAGCCTGTAGCCAACAATCTATATATATATATATATATATATATATATATATATATATATATATATATATATATATATATATTCGGATTTCCGAATTCTCTTAAAATGTAGTGTATGAGGAATGCATATGCATATATATATATATATATATATATATATATATATATATATGCATTCATCATACGGTATATATATGCATATATATATATATATATATATATATATATATATATATATATATATATGTATATGCATTCATCATACGGTATATATATATATATATATATATATATATATATATATATATATATATATATATATATATATATATATATATATATATATGCATATGCATATGCATTCATCATACACTACATTTTAAGAGAATTCGGAAATCCGAATATATATATATATATATATATATCATATATATATATCATATATATATATCATATATATATATATATATATATATATATATATATATATATATATATATATATATATATATATATATATATATATATATATACATTTTAAGAGAATTCGGAAATCCGAACAATTAGTAACCAAAAAAAATACATTTTTTATGAAAATATACGATACATTTCTATTTCCAAGTTTGTATTAACTAAAAATAATAACTTTTTGGTAATATAAAGGTAGCCACTATGCTATCACTATCACGAAAGAGTAATCGGTATACGTTGAAGTTTTTACAGTAGATAGATATTAATTTCTTGCAAAAAGAGAAATTTTTGCGACTTCCTGTAAATTACTTTTGTCGTGGATATGGGTTGGCTGAGGAGGGAGGGGGTGGTCCACTTTATCTGGCAGTGTCCGTGTCTTGCACGGTGGCAACTTCTCAAAATGGGCGCTCCCTTTCCCGATGGCTTATCTGCTCATCGATCCTTGACATCGGGTCAATAGCCAGATTAGAATGTCAGGCTGGTTTTCGATCTAATCTCTGCGGTGTTTCTGTTTTAATCACCAGTACTCTGGTGAATAGAATAGAGACAACACGTTATGTGCTATCACAACGGACTGCTTTGCGTGCTCAAGTGTACCTTGTTTGGCGAGGCTGCCACGCCCTTCTATCATATCCTAATGGTGTTTCGACAAAAGCTTGTGGCCTATCTTTACTCCAAATAGGACAATTCTGCTTATTACGTACCCATTCAACTAAAAATGAGCATCTTCGGAGAACAAAATTTCTAATTTTAAAGTTTGACGAACAGAACCATTATTTTGGTAAAAAATTACAACGCTTTGCAAGCGTTACTCTGGTGTAAGTCTATCCATAATGAAATATCATACTAAACTAGACAAAAAGCAACTATGGGCTATTAAATCGGTTGTCAAATAAAGCAGTGCTGCCAACTTAAAATTATGAATCTCTAAAAAACACCCGATACAAAAGATTATTAGTTATTATGAAAAAGTGAATAGTTTCGAAAAAGTCATTTTAAAATGGAGAAGTTTTTATACAAATGAGTTTTGTTACAAATGAAAAACAGTGATAGAAACCCGGCAGGATGATTGTGTAATGGGCGGCGCTTCCATAGAAAGTAATTATCGCCTGTATTACTCTGACAATGATCTTTTAACAAATTTTTATTTTATTAAACGATGATGGGATAGTAATATCTTCGGCTGTACTGCTACCTTAAAATGAGAAGGAGAGTAAACGCTATAAATTTAAAATTTTAAAAGCCGTTTTCTTTTTCCACCGATTTCTGTCTTCACTTTCATTATTAACGATTTTTATCAGCTTTAAATATGAACAAGAAAAGTAGAAAATAAAAAAAACACTAATAAATCCTTGCTTTGATGTTTTATTTGCAATAAAAAAAAAAACAAATCCTTGATGAACAGTTTTCCACTTTTTTCTTTCCATTTCCATTTTTTCAATTTATCGTTCGTGCATGAAATAAAATATCTATTGTTGCTGCTGCTTTCGCTGGTATACTTAACACCAATTAACCCTTTTATTATGGCAAGTTGATTTATATTTTTTTATTTTTGTGATTTAAATACAAAAAATTGAAAAAACGATGTAGAATGTAAAAAAAAAATACTGAATAAAAGTATATCATGCAAAATTTAAATTGTAAAAAGAAAATGTGTGGAAATAAATTATGTAGGAATGTAGGTCTTCACTATCAAGACTTGAAAGAAAAAACAAAAACAAAAATGTTTTATGTTGCAAGTTTTAAGTGGCAAATCAAATAAATATAAACTGTGGGTTTAAAGTAGGCAAATGAAACTTGCCTATAAATATATAATAGGCCAGTTTAAATCCTCAACTGAAATAATAATTTAAAATGATTGTTATTATTATTTTGTTGGGAAAAATAAATGAATTTTTTTAAAAATTGCGTTCGGTATCGAATGAAATTATCTTACAGTGGATGACCAAAACAAACAAAAACGTTGTATGATATTCAACTGATCCTGGCTGTATTTAAAGCTTTACTTTTAGTTTTATCTATGGAATACAATATTTAAATAGTCATATCTGATTTGCTGGCAACTGGCTGAATTGATTGGTCCAAAGTGTTTCAAATTATTTCGGCTTTAGTATGTACTTCAAATGTTATATTCTTAGAACAAACAGTTATGGAAATTTTTTGAATTTTTCAGTGATTTACGCGATTTTCTTTAGTCTTAATTCAACTTTGTTTAATTTTATGCCTCGCCAGTTGAAGATTGATTTGTTTAAATCTATTGAATCCTTTTAAGTTATCGAACTTTAGCTAACAAAAAGTTTGTCTTGCCATATACATACATATGTATTACGAGTATGTTGGCTTTTAATCAAACATTATTAACATTCGATGCAATTTTTTTAAGAGTAACGTAAAATCTATTTGCGCTGAACTTTTCTTTCAAATAAAAGAAATAAATCCACCACAAACGAAACAATTCTTATTGTGTTTCTTTGCTTGTTTTACTTTTCGAAACTAATGCGTTGCCAACTTTTTGCGTTTTGTATTGGAGAAATCGAAGTATGGTGTTTGTAACACAATAACATTAAGCGCTTTTATAGACAAGTGTTGCTAAAAATTTGGAGCTTACTGTGTACTTAATTTCATCTTAGCTTCACTTAATTATGGTGTTTTTTTTAGCTGCATGATAACCATCGATAACTATGGTTGGACAATATCAAGCTGTGTTGACGTTTTTGTTCAGCAAGGTTTGTCTAGTCATCATAAACAACGCTTCCAAATTGTAGTAATTGGCTTTAAAAAAAAACAAATCTGTCGCGAAGTTCATAAAACACTTCGATTAATAATTTTCGATTAAATGGCTACGTCAATAAGTAATATTGACGAATTTGGAGCGAAAACAATCCTTAAGCCGTTAACAAATCACATTACATTTATTAAAATTGACTGTTTGATGCTGTTCACACGCTGGCGTCATCCTTTCTTGCAAAATGAGCAAGGAGCTGTCATAACGGTGAATGACGAACGCTATCTATTTAGTTACCAAAATTTTTGTTTCCAAAAATTTTTCAGCTAAACGTCCACATTTGGTTCCTACAAGACGGCGCGGCGTCACTTGCCATACATCGCGCTTAACAATCGATATTAAAGTGGAGCTATGTTAAGTCATGGGTTTATGCCGACAAACCAGCAACTCTTGAGCGATTGGAAGCCAATATTCAAGCCACCATTGACGCCATACGGTCAGCTTTATTGTGGAAAGAAGTAAAAAATTGGACTGATCGAATGGACCAATTACATAGTAGACGCGGCTGATATTGCCTGAAATCGTATTTAAAAATAAATGCCATGAAACTATAATAAAAAAATAAATTCCAACAATTTTTATATTTTGTATTATCATTTTAAGTTCTCAAGCTCTTAAAAAACACGCTATGTAAGCGAGGTGTTTGATAATTTCTTGATTTTTTATTTTCGCTGCAGTAACTAACTCTCAATATAAAACTGGCTCCATTACCTATTACTACACGGATCATTTCTAATGTCAGACTGTGGGTGCAATCCATTCAGCAATCTCTAGCTACAGAAATTAGAAGACGCCTATTACGGTGTTTTGTTAAAACGCTCTTAGAAAACCACGGGATGACATCACAAAAAATTCAAAACAAACGAATAAGTAACGCCCATCACATATTTGTCAAAGACTAACTAAACGGAAATAATAACAATTGACAAACCCCAGGGAGAAATAAAGACAATATCGTAAGACATAAGATTATGTTCAACTGTTTGTTGAGGCTCTATGCTCAAGAAGAAAAACGTCTTTTTTCTTGAAAGCACGGTCACAAATCGAAAATCTGGGCTACGAACTGCTATCCCATATACAGCATACATTCCATATTTTAAGAAATGGATGGTAAGATATTTGAGTTAAATGAAACGCCTTTTTTGGATGAACAAAACTATGTAGCAAAAGTACCGGAACTTTTAATTTGCACTGGTAAAAATAGATTTAGAACCATATTGGAAGTACCAGACCCCCCCATATAACAACGTTTTAAACATCAATATTAAACACTTTTTCGAATTTAGTGCTTATCTTAACGACTTTTAAGATACCATTGTGAGATTTTTACTTGAACGAAGATTGGCATCTCTGTCTTTTTTTATATTTTATTATCCTCTTTACTATAGTGGGTGGGTGGCATTTACGAAATATAATAACAATAACAACAATAGTAATAGCAGTTGCAGCAGAAGCAAAAAATGTAGGTTTGTAGTATATTTTTCCTTGTAAAATGCACTCATGTGTGGATTCAAAAGAAAAAGTTGAATGTGCATGAGATTTGTGTAAGAAAACGAAAAAAAAAACAAAAAGTAAGCGGTATTTATTTTCTTCTCTTTTACGTGTACATATTTAAATGCATATAGTTTTTCATTTTAAGACAAACAACAACAATAATATAATGTTAAAGTACCGAAATTATTTACACAACATTTTATATGCAATCTTTTTTATTATTATTTTTTTATGAGTGTACTGACATTTACAAAATATTATATAATACAAATATTTTATTGATTTTTAGTTTTTTTATAATGATTTTCATTGACTTGAACAAAGTCGCCAAATAAAAACTACACATACTACTACATACAAAATCCACATAGTTACACGCTTACGAGTAGTGATGACTTCAAACATTGCGGAAGTAATGAAAACAAAAATAAAAAACAAATCTTTGGGAGAAATAAACATGTCATGATTAATAAATAACATTAGCATTGCTCTTAAATATTTAATTTACTTTTGTGTTGTTATTGTTATTTTGTATTTTAGTTTTTGTTAATGAGAAATTCTTAAACACTGCTCATTTCACTCATAATTAATTACCTTTGCTAAGTGTGTATGTGTGTGTGTTTGAGTTAATAAGTACATACAAAAATGGATAATAAAATCAATAACAACAAAAACTATCGCTTATTTTATTTTCAACTCAAAAGGCAGTTTCAATGGAAAACAAGTAAAAAATATTAAAGTCAATGAAAACCGATTTATAATACCTTACACTACAATTTACAACGTTAAGTGTAAAAAGTTCGGTTAAAAATTTAACCAAAAATTAAACACCTTTTTCTTATACATCGAAAGAGTTTAATTAAACCAAATATTTGCCGTTGTGATCTATTTGTCACCGTTAGCAAAGCTACACTTTGCTTCGTCCATGATCTTTCTCGCATATTATTGTCGTGTAAATCCCTATCCGCAGACCTAAGAATGGAACAAGCTGGATAGGCCATGTCAACACGTTACGGATAATAGTGAAGCAGTCCGTTGACTGGCAATCATCTCTGTACCTCGCGTTTGTCGACTTTGAGAAAGCTATTGACACCATTCACCACGAGACAATTTAAACTGCGCTGTTGTAAAGGAATTTTCCGAAAGCTCATAGCTCAACCTGTCGTTTGAGCCACGAGAAATACCTCGGCAAGCCGATCCCCATCAAAGCATATGTTCATCAGGTCTGCGTCCTATCACCAATGCTCTTTAATATCGCGCTGAACGAGGTTATAAAAAGGGTCACGAGAGAAAAGAGAGACATTTCTTGGAGTGTGCGTGCTAACTTGGAGAACTTAGACTGTGTCGATGACATCTGTTCTGTTGCTTGCAGGGAGACCCACCTGAGAGATAACCTAGATGATGTCCAGAAACAAGCGACTAAATTCGGCTTAAGGATAAATATCGCTAAGGAAAAATAATGTGCGTGAACGTCCAAACACCCCTAAAGTTCCAGATAAGCGACCAGGCTAATGAAAACATTGAATATTTTTGCTATCTGGGCAGTATAATCACTAGTAATAGTGGCTTCACCGAAGACATACAGTGGAGAATCAGGAAAAGACGAGCAATATTGGGCTAACTGAACGAGGTGGGAGGTCGTCACGCTTATCTGGATTCACGAAGATTAGACTATTCGACTCGAACGTGAAATCAGTTTTTTTTTATGGCTGCGAATCGTGGAACGCTGCAACACGGGAAATCCAGACAATACAGACCTTCATTAATAGATGATTGCGAAAGATTTTACGAATATTCTAGCCAGTTTATACCATATCACGTGACAGGAGACAGTGCAATACGAAAATCTGCAAGATAGCCCAAGGAGAGGCCGTCCGGCAAACTAGCTGCGAAAACTTGTAGACGCAGATGCATTCGAACACGACACAGTTGAAGAGAAATAAAAGCAATGTCATTAAGTATCGGGGTTGGCAACCCATTGTGTAACCAATTTTTACGTATAATAACCAATAAAACTCGGGTGGATTTTTTTACTTAAAGATTTTTGTAGTTTATTTAGAACAAAAATAAGTATAATTTACGTTTTGGGAGTTAAAATTGATTCCCCACCTCTTAGCCAATTTCCGAATCCTCTCACAGAAAAACTTCTCGTCTTTTGAAGCCGATTTTATATTTTTTCAAAAGAAATGATTCGGTGACATGTAAAAACATTATCTATTAGTAAAAACAGCCAATAGTCAGAAGGAACGTGTTCGGAAAATACGACGAGTTAGCCATTTGATCGTTTCAAACAATTGTTTGGCAACTTTTGTGACGTGTGGCCGAATGGTTGGAGCGCAAAAGAACAACTTAATCATGTTTGTCTTTATATTCCGGCCATTTTTCGCATAATAAATGATTCAAACGAAGTAATTGCAGTCTGTTCCGATCACCGATTTTTATTAGCTCATAGAACACAATTCCGCCTTGATTCTACAAAGAGTTCAAAATTGCATTATAAATACTAAAACAACGTATTTGTACTAATAAACAAAAAAATATTTTCGAATTGCATGAAATTTGGAAACAGTTATAAAACCCAAAAAATAACCATAAAACCTGGTGGATTGGGTTAAAAAAAACTCGGGTTTTTTCCAACCCTGTTAGGTATACGTATAGTTTTTAACAACTTTGTTAAGGCCCTATCTTCGATATCATTTCGGCTTAGCAGTGAATTGCAAATGGAAATTCGGTCTATTAAATGTTATACTGGTAATTCATGTGGCACCCAAACATCGAACTTCTTCATGTATTCAGCTTTCTTCAAATGGTTGGTAACAGGTCATAAATCCATGCTGCTTATGTGCCGACTTTTCCCAATTCTTAATTCTTTAACGTCAAAACTATCAGATCAAAAACGAGCGAAACATTCGCTGCTGGTTTTCGAGTTACAGCATAACTTTCTATAAACTTTACAAATTTTTTCATTTTTTTAGAGCCATTTACTGACAATTGGTAACCGAACTTAACCCAACACTTCAATTTGCATTTTCAAGTGTTAACCTGTTAACTAGGTATGATAAAATATTATTTATTTATTTTTTTATTGTTTTTTTATTATTATTTTATCCAGAGTTGGGTTTATTGCATTAGATTTCATTTATCATAACTTTTAGTGGTAGTGGATAAAATAGTGCATTATCATCGCTTCTAATATTCAGTGGTAGTGAAAATTGAGTGCATTAAATGAAACAATTTTAGTGGTAGTGAAAATTTAGTGCACTAAGTGAAGGGATTTAAGTTGTAGTGGAAATTTAGTGCACTAAGTGAAGGGATTTAAGTTGTAGTGGAAATTTAGTGCACTAATTATGAATGATTAGTGGTAATGGACTAGAAATCGATAGGCAGTGTAGTGGAATGCAAATTCAGTTCCACTGCTTTAGTTTCACTATTGTTTTCATAAAAGGATGAATTGTCATATTCTTTCATACATAGACATGATACTATTGCATATATATACATATGTAGCATATGTCAATCACAAATGAAATCTTTGCTGCATTACCAGTAAAATAGAAGTGAAAATAAATGTTTAGTGATAATGAAATATCATTTGCATTATCAGTAAAATTTTTGCTGATTACTGAAAATTCCTACTACTGATCATAATTTTCGATTCGCTTTATTTTAGTTTGAAAATTTATATTTATAACTTTATTCATCTCTGATAAAAAGAAAAAAATCCAAATTTCGATACAATAGAAAAAGAATATATTAAAGATAACATGCGTTTTTATAAGGGACCGTAATAGTTATAACTAATAGAAAAATAATAATTTAATGTTATATTGCGATTATTATTTTTTAGTGCTCAAAATGTCCTCTACCACTAAAATTGTTTCATTTAGTGCACTCAATATTCACTACCACTAAAATTGTTAGTGGTTAATTATTTCCATCCCCCACTAGTGGTGACTGCAATATTACTGCAATAATGCTAAGTCGTTTAGTGGTAATGGAAACGATAATGCATTATAAATTCAATGCAATAAACCCAACTCTGATTTTATCCCCATATTCATACAATTTAAAATAAGTTTGATATATATTTTATTTCAAATATTTCATACACAATTTTCTTAAAATAGATTTCAAATACATTTTATTCTATATTCATATGGGAGTTTTATTTTATTTATTTTAAGTTTATTTCCCGGTTAACAGGTTAAAATCTAAAATAGTTAAATTTTTCAAATGCCACAAGGGTAATACGTTGGTGTAGGGTATAACTGATGACAATAACATTTAAAGGCATTGTTATTGTTAATGTTTTTCTCATTTTATCTTATGTTTGTTTGTTTATTTCTGTATTCTTTTAAAATGTATTGTTTTAATTTTTTAAAATTTTTTTTTTATGATTTCGTATGCAAATTGTTTATATACATATTTAAAAAAAGCAAAAAAAATATAAATATTTTCTATAAAAGGAAAATCAAGTGTAAAATATGTAGTAAAAAAGCAACAACAACAACAAAACGTCGACATTAACAATAACCACAATAACAAAAACCTTAAAAAAATTAGAAAAAAACAGAAACAGAAACCAAGTTGCCGTATGTTTAGTCGTATTTGAAAGACATTCATATTCACACATTTTAAGATGCCCCAAAGTAACTAAAATGCAGAGTTTCCCTAACAGTTATAATGTAACGAGTGTGAGAAATAAATTTCTTTTATATTTTTTTGTCTATTTATCGCATGTTTTCTCAACTCTTAATTGATTACAAATTAACTATTATGACTTCACTTAGTATTTTTCTATATGACACATTTTAGAAAGATAATGCTTTTATGAGGCATCTGTTCTCCTCTTTAAAAAAGTATAATTTACTTATCAGTTATTTGCTTTAAAGGATTTATCAAATAACAGAATTTATATTCAATATTTAATATTTATTATATTATCAGTAAGCGTGTTTATTTTTTTACGAACACTTTACACTTAAAAAAAATATATAAAAACTTTGTAAACATATATACAGTGCTGTTCAAAAAAATGGATTCACCGTGATCTAACATCTTTGAGGCCAATAAAACATTAGAAAAACGCGATTACTAATTTTAAAATAAAAAGATATAACATCGAAACTAAAAAACTACAGTGAGTGTCACTTAAAATCGTACACGACCATTTTTAAATAACTTGAAATTAAACAGGCAATACATTTGTTTATATAAAAAATTAAAAGACACATCAATAATTAGAACAAAAAACATGTATTTCAGCAAAAAAAAAAAAAAAAAAAAAAAAAAAATAATCTATTCTTGAAAACAACAGTAATGACATAAATTAAAAAAATATATATCGCAATAAGCTTATAATTAAAGCATAAAAAATAAAAAAGTATTAATGTGAAATAATTTTATATTTTGTTCGGTATATATATTTTGTTCTCCACAAGATTTTTGCACGTTTAAGGAGTTATTTTATTCCATTCTTTTCGATGAGCTTTTTGAGTAAGATTACATAGAAGAGAGTCGATGACACTAAAAGCTGTCATAAAGACTATATATTCAATAAGCGAACGAAAGTGTTATAGGACGTGCTTTTTTCAAATTTGAGCCTGTTAGAGGTTAAAATCGGGGAAAACGGTTCAAATTAGGTCATATGAGAAATAGTTTTGTTTATTCTGTTTGTTTATAAGTCAATTACGCGTGCAAACGTGGAACGTTAAAATCGGGGGGGAAAAAACCAACCTGATGACTTTTCATCTGAAATGCCACGCATGTCTTCTTCTTAAAGCAAAGTTTTTTGTTTGCTAACATTTATGATTCACTAAAATATTTTGGACAAAAGCAAATTTTCAAAAGTTGCATTTTGAGGGGCTAATAAGAGGTAATAGAAGGGTTTTTGGTTTACAGTCCATTCCTACGAAACTTGTGGTTATTACGGTATATTTTAGAAACTACAAATGATAGAGTCTTCAAAATTTCCACATGCTATTATAAAGTTGCACCTTAATGTAAAGAAATGACTTCATAGAAAGAGTGAGCGTGGTAACTCCCATAAAAAATAATATTTAGTAACTTACGTCTCAATAAATATACATATCAGCGGGAGGCGACAAATGTCGTCTCAGCATTTTCGTTATAAAGACATGCAGGTAGCAAAAAACAAAAATGGATAGAATTGGGAATAAAGAGAATTTATTTTCCATTTATAATATACATATATATAGATTTCCGGGCAACGTCAGAGGGGTGAAGCTAGTTTAATATAAACTAGAATTAAAATTATGGTATTAAAAAGGCTATTCGTCTCCTTTATATAGCTTTGTAAACATTGCGTTGCTAGTAATGGCTTCATTAAAGTCGTTTTTACGGAAATATCATATGAGTCAATAATGTTTTTTTTCATAAGTATGACTTTCATTTTAGGATTCCATTATGAAGCCAAAGTCAGCTAAAATTCGATAGTTTCAAGTAATCGAAAGTTGTAAGGCTTTTATATACGACAAGAAATCGTCGGTATGCTTTTTGGTCAACAAGAATGTTATCGGTGATTCTGGTATTTCTTTAGTCGGTGTTAGTCGAATCCATAAATTTAAAGGATTAGTAAGATTCAAGAAGGCATTATATTTTTACGTTTTCAACTTTTTAAAAACGTTTATTTATGAGTTCGTAGATTGCAGTTCAAATAAAGATAAATTTGTGTTTGGTTTTTAATTAATAATTCTTTATTAAGACAGTTTTGTGTTCCACCGTTCGTAACCTTTTTATAAACAATAACGATTTCTAGTCTAAATTACTTTCTCTGTTTACAACTTTGTAAACAACAACAATTACTCGACAGATCTTTCTACCTAAAGATCTTCCAACCCGGTCGTTGTTACAACTTAGGTCTGATCACAACCTCTCTTTACGGAGTTAGCTCCAACTAAACTGATTTTTACTTCACGGCTCACTTCAAGAGTTTAGTCTTTATAAACTTTGTTCACATCAATGAGCTTACAACGCATAAACTGATTGCTGTCCTCATTGATGTGCTTTTTATATGGCTAAATAAACAATATTTCGAAAGCTCTCCAACCTCTCCATATTTTAGGTAGATTCCATTTCTTTTCTTTACTTTCTTTTTAGTTCTTATGAAGCCGTGCGAATGTAAAAATTTCAGTTCTTCTTGTTTTGTTGTTGTTTGTTATTTGTTTTCTTTTCTGCCTGTTTTGTTATTGTTGATTTGATTATTTGTAAGCAAGTACGCAGTTGTTTTTGTTCTTAAACTTGATTTTCGTAACAATATTTTATTTTAATTCTCAATATGCAGAGGAGTATAAGATAACAAACATGAAATATAAGTTATATTTCGGAAAAGTTTTAAATAGATAAGGATGTCCAAAGCCATGTGGCCATAAAAATTAGTTACTGCTGGAATATGATTTTCAGAATAACTTAAACGTACGTGGTCTGTTGGAAGAACGACAGTAGCTTGTTAACGTAACATTAATACAAGGACCACAACCATATTTCCGACATCAAAATATGGTCATGGAAAATTTCGAATATTTTAGGGAGTTATCCATCGCAATGAAAGAACAAGAATCATCAGACTTAAAAAACTGAACGAAGATCGTTTATTTAAAATAGTGAAACAACAAATCTAGACAAAGATGATTTTATCGAGACGGCTTAAAAGGCTGTCTAAGTTTAAAATTGTTAAAATTTTGGTTAACATTTTTTACGTTACATTTACAAATAAAATTTACGAATGTGAGAATCTCTATGATAATACAGCTTCTGAATCACATAACCTCGCATTCTGACAATTTTCATTGAACGACAAGTTTCTTTTATATGTAAATGATTTAGACTTTAAGACTTAAACTTTAGGCCCTGTAGAAATTTAAAGCACGAGGACAATTTGATGATCCCGTAACTATTTCGACATACAAAACAAAAGAACACTACAAAATAGACGAGTAGATAGATATTCAGGTGCAATCTGATTGGGTTCTGCATCTATAAAATTTTTCGGCTAAATGTGCGAAACAAAGTCATGTCCATAGTTATTTTAGATGCACGCTATGTCATTCACTTCAATTACCTTAAGTTTTTGGATAAATTCAATATGAATTTGATAGCTTCCTAGGGAAGGGAAATGTGCATTACAAAATATTTTTGTAAAAGCCTAAAGGAAAAGTTTGCTTATTTTCTTTAATCTATCGTAAAAGTGTCAAAAAATTTCGCTTATTTTTTAAATCTATTACAAAAATGTCGAAAAACGACTACGACTCTAGAAGCATGATAATGGTAAATAACCTCTGGTGCACATTGCCACGGTAATCAAAGAAAACGGTATAGAAAACCTTTAAATTTTATCAAACTTCGATTTGCTTTAATGCCTTGCCTTTGAGGATTTGGTATTGACGTTATAACCACATATACATGATTCGTTACCTTATGACTCTTTTGAGCAAATCGTTGCTATTCTTTCGATGTCTTTGAGAATTTTCTAAGCGATACTTTTCTACTAAAAATTAACGAATTCGTGAAACACACTTCGGTGGCACTCCTTAAGTAACTTTAAATTAAAGAAATATTTAGAAACCCTGCACCTGCTTGCAGCCGTAAGGTACAGAATGAAATGAATAGTGTTTGTGTTCATTCGTTGATTTGTCCGTCTGTCTCTGGTATTGTTTGTAAGAATAATACACTAAAGATACATTTAGTTTTAAGTTAAAACTTGTATTACATGTTGCCGATGTCGTTGTTGATTTGCTTTATTTTTATGTAGAATGCGTAGGTTGTATTTAAAGCAAATAATATATTAAAGTACGTACGTATGTATGTATGTATGTATTTATGTTTCCAAGTACATGCTACACTACCAAAGAAAAGAAGATATTACAGATCTTTTTTACGTACAACTACGTAATACTACCGGTTTCTTTATCGTACAGAAAATGAAGACCTGCTTTATATTTGTTTGCCCTGTGTTTGCCTGTAGATTCAACCTTTTCTTCAATTCTAAGTTTTGTTTCATCTTTTGTGTTATTGTAGTTCGTTTTTTTTTTATATTTTCAAGGTAAACTCATAAATATGGTTGGCTGGCTGGTTGGCCTTTAAAAATCCTTAGATAATTATGGACAATTTTGAACCGGAGACTTTTGAAAAGGTTTTCATTATTCAAAAACTTTAATTAGGTGTTCAGGTAGTTTATAAAAATAGAAAATTAAAAAGATTGATTAAATTTGAAAAGGAAAGGAAGAATAAAAGAATTTGTTAAGCAAATTCATTAAGTTTTATATATTCATTGTACAGAGGGTAAAGGGACAACGATTTTTGTTTGCAAATGGATGCGTAAGATTTGTTAAATTCTTGTATTTGTTATGTTTTTTTTTTATTTATGTATAAATTTTTGAAGAGTTATTTGATTAGTCGGTGCATATAGATATTAGTGTGTCAGAGTGCCCGTTTACAACACAAGCTGCCCAGGTTCGAATCCTCAGCAGAGAATATGATGGAAAAATTTAATTGTTGTTTTCGAGTGTTTAGTTAGGAGACTAACCCTCCTCCAGATAAATCCGTTACTTTTGGCAACGATGACAAAACATCACACAAATGATAAGAGAAAACGCCACCTACTGGTGGCAATG
Source organism: Wohlfahrtia magnifica (assembly GCA_023159175.1). Lineage (NCBI taxonomy): Eukaryota > Metazoa > Arthropoda > Insecta > Diptera > Sarcophagidae > Wohlfahrtia > Wohlfahrtia magnifica. Next base: position 951,859 of record JAKWBJ010000169.1, on the reverse strand, counting down.
CTAAGTAAGAATCACTGCCACCACTTAGTAAGGATCTTCACTACACAATCAAAAGTAGGTGCGCTACAGCTTACTAATCATCGTACTAAACCAACTGATTAATGAAATTTAAACAAGGCAATGGATGCTATGCTGGAAGCCATATGCTTCCAAGACGAGTAACGACAAAAAAAGTGTTAATGTCCATATATCGGGCAACACTAGTTCGATTGTATCAAACAAACAAGTGTTTGAAAGGTGGCATTACAGCTTCCATTTTTGGTGAAGACAGTTGATACGTCTCTCGTGTAAAAAGTTACATTGATTTAATGATCTTTTGCTATGATAAACAAAAATACTGTAAAAACATATCGAAAACATTGTAAAGTGTACATCGAAATTGTTGTGAGTAAACGCCGGAATAATTCTGTGTCAAAGATTCATCTTGTTCTGTTCGGCCACTCACTGAAAAAGTAAATAAAATTTTGCAATTGTTGAATCAAGATCAGCACACAAGCTGCCAGGAGATAGCGACGGCACTGAACATCACAACAGAGAGTTAAGAAAGGTTGACTCCTCAAGAAACTCATGGTTAGAGTGACACATGTATTAATGCAAAGAAATTCAATTGAGTGAAATATTGGGCCTCATTACTGATTCCGTTCCGCAATTGCGGAAAGCATATTTTGTACGGAAGCAATATATTTACAATATTACTTCGGTATCCTTCCGTTGTTACGCAATCATCTCTGCCATTGCGGTATTTCCGTATTATTGATTCCGCAAAATAGATATTTTTTTTCATTTTGCTTACGTTAAAATTTTATAACATAAGGCTGACGGAAAGAAGAAAAATAAAAGAAAAAATATAAAATTTCGCAAAAAAGAGCGAAATAAACTAATTGCAAAAAGAGGCATTTTTTTTTTAGACGAAAGTATATCTTTTGCAGAAAATGCTCTTTGAACTTGCAAACTCATGCTAATATAAAATACGTTTAAATGCTGCCTTATTTACACGATAATTTTTAAAAAATCAGTAAATTATACATAAAAATTTCACACCTTAAACGTGTATTTAATTTCTTCATTCCAACTTTCTATCATTTATCTGTAACACATCTTAAGATTTATAGCGCAAAACTTTCTTTTTACCCAAATGTCTAAGCAATCAATAGTAGAGTCAATAGTAGTGACGATCTTCAAAAAAGGCTACTATGTCCTTGTTTTTACATAAATTTCGCTTATAAAATAACTTTTTTGTGTTAATTTTTTTTTATAAACTTTTTAAATTTTTATTACAATAGTTGACACAAATAAATCGATTTTACGGGAAATTATACCGCAGGAATAAATAATTTCAATTAGCATATCGATCGATTTTTTTTTCGTTGAATTTTCCGTTCCGTGCGGCACCAATAATAAGGGGCATTATATGGTGCGACAAAAAAAAAATCTGTCCGGATTTGGAAAGAAGAGAAATAGTGCTTTTGATTGGTTACACTATCCGCAAAACTCTATTGATGGTACAAAATTGGACCACTGAAAAGTATGGATGCAAACGATGATCGGTTTTATTATCGATGTTTTTATGAACGATTTTGCACCCCTACTGAAAAGCCACTGAAAAATAACTGTTTAAGTTTTTCCCCGGCAAACCACACAAGTTTTACAAAGAGTTAAAAAGCTAAACGAAAAAAAAAATCAATAGACTTGATAAAAATTGATTTCTCAATAAAGGAAATTTTAGTTCTATATATGTGACAAATAATTATAAAACAATATTAATTTGCTTTTAGAAGCAGAAATCTATCAATTGTTTGGAAAATTCTACCGTAAGATGACGAACCTAAAGAAAGACTAATAAAAAACGTACACAATTTCTATATGTTTTTGTTGAGAAAAATTTAAATTGATTAAGTTGAGGCCAAAAACATTTAAATTTAAATTTTACTACAACTTCACTAAGTTTGATAATCTGTATGACAAATAGTTTAATTTTTTTTTTATTGTCATAAAATTTTAAGAAATTTTAAATATGTATGTTTATTTCCTCTTAAGATGTATTTTATGTATTTTTAAGCATATATTTATTCACTTAATCTCCGCACTATATTAAATGCTTAAAAGAACTTAATTCACTAATTGTTCCGAGTATATGTTTTAAAGTTAACATTTTCTTCATTTCTTTTCATTTCAGATACAATAGAACACACAAAAAACAATAAGGATTTTGTAAACACAACGAATTAAACGAAATAAATGTTAACAAATAAAAAAAATATATATAAATTTTTTATAACGAGATATACATTCAATACGTACATACATATATAATCTCTAAATGTAAAGAGACTACTTCATCATCATCAGCATTTGAAGTTTAAAACAGAAGCACCACCAACCAAAGCATTACCATTCACTATAGTCATCAGTGAATTGACTGACGTTTTAAGTATCTTGAAGATTAACTAAAAACATGTACGAAAAGTACTTAAAAATAGCAAAAACACTAGATTTTTCGAAATAGAGCCGCGGGAAACGAAGAAGGAAGAAGACGGCGGAAAAGGCTGCTCAAGACTCTAGCATTCACCAGATTTTGAAAAAACAAATAAACAATTGAGAGGAAAAAATATTTTTCGAAATTTTGAAAATAAACACTCGAAATGCATACAAGAAGAGAGATGAGATAAGAAGAATTGGGTGCTAAAATTCATTAAAGATTAAAAAATAAAACACAAGATAAAACGTTTAAATATGTTGTAGTTGGATTAAAAAGGCATTTTAGGCAGATTTAAGCAAAACAACAACAATTCACAACATTTTAAATACCGCAGTTGCAGCAGCATTCATTATATGTTTGCTATAGGAATCCTCAAAACCATTACAAAAGCCTCCGTAGCAACCATATAAATTTCATTTGAACGGAGGTTTAAATATTCAATTGAAAATTGTTTTCATTTTCTTTGCGAAGTCCCTGATAAAGTTGTTGAAAGGAAAAGAGTTTTAAAACTGGTCTTAGGGAGTTACTTTTTACAATTAGTTTCATAAAACATATGCCAACACCAGCACTGCTACAACTATTTTTGTAAATTATGAATGGGGTTTATGCTGTAAATCACTTGATGGAGATGAGACGTTATTGTAGCTGTTGAACCGTAGCCAGAGTTTTTTTTACATTTCCTACAAAGACAAGTTTTTTTTTTGTTATTTTATTTTTATTATTTTTTTTTTGCATGCTTTTACACTTTACTTGTCTAAGATAATGTAAAAAGACAAAAATAAACTGGAAAAAAAAAGAAAGGAAAGAAAAATTTTAATAGAAACGTACGTTGCCATGTAAAGTTACAACAATTATAAGAAAAGTAATACAACAACGATTCCTTTGAACAAAAAATTTACAAAAAAAGAAGAGTCATTCATAACAGTTAGGCACACACTTTCCTATTGGAAATTTTTTGTTGCTTACTTTCCATAATAAGCGCCAGCCTCATATCTACATATTGTTTCCCAATAACTCTTTGTTTATTCTGAGCAGCCGCATCAACAGCAGCAGCAGTAATAGTTTCCTTTTCGAAACTGAATATAAAACAAAACGTGACCGTCCGGTGGCAATACTTAAATGCATTTGCATTAGAAAACAGCACAACAAACACAACAACACACTCTCAACATGGATAACAGCAACCTTACCACACCAGAAAGTAGTTCCAGTTCAACTTCTACTTCTTCAGCTCCTCAATATAGTGAAGATATACGTCGTCCATTAAACACTTTGGAGTTGTTGCCACGTCAGGGTTCTTCTTCATCGAATAAAATATGTGAAATTGATTTGGGTGATGAAGAACGTGATACCTTTTCACCGGTCACTAGTAGTAATAATAGTCCCAGCGAGGATCATAATTTGTGTCCTAATACTAATAATGTAGTCTTAAATACTAATGATGCTATTCCTGCCTCCTCCACCATAATTACAACCAGCATCACTGCTAAAGATAATAAACATCTTGAACAGCAACCGTTGCCGCCACTCAAATTGAAAATCAATAATTCCCTGGCAAGCAATTTGCATACCACACCATCCAAGGAGGAGAAACAAAGACAAAATGAGGAAATTGTTATATTGGAAACATCATCGATATCTTCAGAAACTGGTTCTTGGGAATCGGTATTTCCCCAGAATACAACTACAGTAGCGACAAGCAACAACAATAGCACAATACCCCAAGCTGATGTGGATTTAACCAACTACTGTGTGGGTCTTTTAGAGAAAAACTTTAGCAGCAGCTGCACCAACACCACAAAAACCTACAAAGAAGAACCGCCTTCTACGGCCTCCTCGTCTTATACGCATTTAGCTCTTAAAAATAAAGACTTAGACGCATTAGAACCTTTAGCAAGGGAACGTACCTATTCGGCGGGCCATGCAGCAGCGGTAACAGCTGATACCAATTCTTTGATTAAAGGCACAAGTTCAGGTTCTTTGCAACGTGATTTACTTCTAAATAAAATGGAGGAAAATCCCATGACAAATTCTCAGAGTAGTGCCTGCTTTATAGATGCTTCTTCGCTGTGCGATGAAGATGAAGTTGCACCTTTTAAACCATTGGCAACGCAAAAACCTCTAGCAGCGGAAACTAAAACAGTAGATGATGATTCACCTACTAAACGATTAGATACATTCCATAAAGCATTTGCTCGGTGCAAAGTAAAATCTAAGGATATTATAGATGAGCCTATCACGAGTTCGCCTCGACCCAAATCTTCCTCATCATGTTCTTCGGATGAGAATGCCGAAAATGGTCATAAAAATGATACTCAACTGTCGAATGAATCGGTAAGCAATTTATCGGATGAAGAAAAACTATGGAAACGGGATCATAACCCAAGCGAAATGGAAAACAAAATAATGGAAAATCATAGAAATGTAAATGATGATCCCACTGAGGCCTCAGTGTCATTAGCACATGATGTAGACTCTTCAGACTCGTCGGATTTGTTTAAAATTAGACATCCTTTGGCGGAGAGAAAATTTATGAACTATTCTTCCTGTCATACACAACAAAATCCAACACAATATACGGCTTTGCCTTTACAACACACCAAACTGCTTAATACTCATTTATCGCAAGCCAGTCAACACCAGACCGGAGCACACAGCGATGTTAGCTATACCACAGATTACTCATCATCTAGTCCGGCTCCTAGTTTGGTTTGGTCCGAGCATGAACACAGTAGACCTAGTCATACGGCCGTGCAATCCTCTTCCTCCAGGCACCATTTGGAAGACTATGAAATTGCCAAACTAAAACCTCACTTATTGCCGGACACTCCTCACAATTCGATGGTCCATATAGAACCGAATACCTCATCTAACACTTCTTCCATACATCGTGACTACACTTTGTCTTCATCTTCCTTTTCACATCATCGTGACTCGGGCGCCTACTGCAGTGATGCTACCGACTCACCTGTACCCATGCCTCGTACACCTAAACGCTCGAAATTCGATGAAGCTAATCCCATTATATCGGGCGGTTCCTGCATAGCTGACTACCAGCCGAAAAAATGTGATAGTCCTTCTCTAAAACGGCAAATCGAAACTTGCCCTATTGTTTCGGGAGGATTTACTTCCTTGGATTTTCAGCCCACCCGACCCATTGGCGATGAAGACGAAGAGGTTAATAATGTGGAGTTGAGGTATAGGCCGAAACCTAGAAAACCCTTACCGGGTATAGCTACCTGGGTAGTAGAAATGGGTGATTGCCAGAAAGAAAGGCGTAAAAGTACCAGCTCAACTTCTAGTTTGGAAACTGCACATACGAAATTTCGCGAGAGAACCGATTCGAATAGTTCAAATAAAAGTGGTTGCGGTTTTTTTATTTCTTTAGATGATATGGACAAAAAGCCAAAAGAAAAGAAAAACCACCCAGAAAATCAAATGAGTAAATCGTTTAATCAACCGTCGAATTCGAAATTTTTTGTTAATCTTTCCACCAGTGAATATAAGCCCAAAGAAAACAGTGATATGCCTTCTAACATTAAGCCTGCGATAAAGGCCGATGAGAGTTCAAATAATAATTCGCAAAATAATATCTTTAGCATGTTTATAGATATTGGCAGTGGCGACAAAAACGGCAAATTGAAAACACGCAAAGAGCCCTTCAGTTTGGCCCAACGTTTAAGCAATTCCTTGAATATCCAAAATCAAAAAAAATTAGAAGTGGAAGGCACAAAGTCGTCAGCCAGTTCTACCGAAACTTTAATGTCCAAATCTAATCAACTTAAAAATTCTGCAGATATTGAATCTACACTTAATGGTGAATCGAAATCCCTGGATTATAAAGTTAATTTAGATCCACCGATAACAGTGGCGGCTATACGTAGAATATCGCAACAGCAGCGTGCTCAACATGAGGCCAATAAAAGACACTCCTGGAGTAACAATAATGGCAATAATAAGAATGCTAGTACTGAATACAAACGTTCCATAAGTTTAACGAATAATAACGAGGGCAAGGACAACGGCGGCCATAAAGGTTTAATGAGCATTATAGATAAATTACCCATTATTTCAAAAGCTTCTTCTCTATCAGTGGATTCATCGCTGTCTCCGTTTGATGATTATACTGGTTCTAAGTCAGAATTAAGCACTAGTTCGGGTGGGGAAAGAGAAGAAGATGCGGCTGGCAGCGGTGGTGGTGGAGTAGCAGGTAATCGCATAAAGAAACGCAGAAGAGATGTACAAATCAATGAAACCTTTGACAAGTCCAGCCTGGCTTCCATAACAGATGGTATACTATCGAAGGACTTATCACCCATATCCACTACGGATACGGATGACTTAACTTTTCAACAAGATGAAGAACTAGCGGCTCGTGAAGCTGAAGAGTCAATGAAAAATTTACAATCATCCCAAATACCCATAGCATCGTCTTCGACTTCTTGTCGTATGTCAAACATCATAATGGAGACTATTGTAGAAGCCAAAGAAACTTCATCACCAAAGAAAATGCCCTCCAATCTGACCATGGACTCTTTACAGGCCACCATAGAAAAACAGAAAATGCTGTTGGAAACAGTGAATGAACATGGTGAAAGCGATAAGGTTCCGTGTGGCACTTCAACAAATTTTGTTAAGCTCTCCGATATGGATAAGCCGGTGAAAATGGATTTAAAATCACCCGAACGTATGAGTACAAGTGTAGGAGGAAATCATAGGCAAATCAATCGTTTGTATCGCGACGATAGTCGTACTAGACCACATTCGTGGACCATGTCTAGATCTACAGGAAATACTTTTCAGAATTTTACTAACTCAGTGGAAAATTTACGCAGTTTATCCAGACTTTTTCCCAATTTTTCCAAAGAAATATCAAATTCTTTGCCCAACGACATGGCTCTGGATCATATGGATTATATACAAACAGATTTGAGTGCTGATTCCAGTTTGGCTTCTAGCATCAGTAGGTCAGGCATGGATGAGTCATCGCTATCATGCCGCCAACCCCGGAGACTGGGAGAGGATTTGTTGAAAATGTTTCTGCAAGAAATTGCCACTGATATGATTGTTGAAGTTCATGGCAGGCGCATAAAGGCCCACAAATGTATTTTACGTTCTCGTTGCCAATATTTTGCCGCCATGTTAGCTGGTAATCAATCGACTAGTGTAGTTTCTCTACAGGGCTACTCATATTCTGCTGTGCATTTTGCTTTATGTCATATCTATTCGGGAGCCTCACATCCTCCCGATGGCATTAGTCTCATGGAATTGGCAGCTTTAGCCGATCTTTTGGGTCTTGAAGGCTTAAAGGAGGTTACAGCTCATGCTTTGAAAACAAATTATTGTCATAATTTCCATAAACCATGTTCCGGTTGTATCGATGGTATTTTACAAGTATTGCCAGTGGCATTAAATCATGCTTTGGACGATCTGTATCGCAAATGTTTGAGATGGACTTGTCGTCATTATTTAAAGGTGTGGCCTACCAGGCAATTTGCTCAATTACCTGGGGACATTTTCGGTAGATGTCGGCAACAAATTGTTGCGTACTTGGTAAGTAATCCGTTTGATACTGAATTAAAATAACACAAAGTAAGACCAAAAGGTTTCGAAATCCAAGATTATAATATTAATCTCTGCAATTAGAATTTAAAATCTAGAAGAGTTTTTATATTTTTATTTTTTTTTTTATTTTAACAGACCTCCGAAAGTGTTTTAGATTGCGTTCTGGATTGTGACAATTTATTAGCCCAACTGGCAACTTACCGCTGGGGCGGTGTTTGCGAAAATTTAGTACGCGACATCTTGGATGCCGCCTATACTTATATAGCAGAACATTTTGCCAGCTTAATTGCCAGTGATTCCTTTTTGTCTCTGGGCCATGATCGTAGTTGCCATATACCACGTTTAGAAGGCATACTTCTACGCACAGCATCTTCGCTAACACCCGATCAAGCCTGTAGAAGTTATCAGCGCATAACACGTCTAAATACAGTGTTGCAAGCGAAAGTCATACAAATGCCAGCTGGTTTGGGAGAATTGGCCAAAGAATTGCAAGGCCTGCAAGAAGAAGATCTTGAGTGGGATGTCGAGTATATACGTTTGGTAAGTTCCCTATTATCTGCCGTGGAGCAGTGTCTTATCAGACAATGCTCTCGAGCAATGAGAGTCACAGCCTGGCAGAGAATGGATTTGGATTTGAGAAAGAAAATACAAACTTTAGCTCGGCTAACAGAACCTCTCGACTTGAAACGAGGCAAGCCGGTTTCAAAGGCATTCTCATTTGGAGGCAGCACTAGAAACCAAGATTTACAACAAGTTAAGCTGGCCATACAAGCTCATTCGAAAAAGGCTCTGGCTGTGGATACTCAACTTTATAAGGCCACTCAAACCCATGATGCCGTGCAGACAGCCGAACGGGGTGTACAAGCCAATCATGATATTAGAGAAGGAACAAGTAAGAATTTTCCTCTCAAAAATAAGTTAAAGATTATAATTCGCTTTGTGTTTTCATTATTTCAGGTCGTATTTTAAAATCGAATTCACGTGCCCATGTTCCACAATCTATACGAGGTATTTCCCAAAGCTCTGTTGCTTCAGAACGCAACAGTAGTGTAAATGCCAACTCTGCAACACATCGCCGTACTAAATCAGAGGCTACAAAACCAACAACAACAACTGCTGTAACCAAAAACAATGAACCAAAGAGAACAAATGAATCGAGAGGAGCATTAGATTCTATGACAATAAAACAAAAGCCTTTACCCTTAAAGTTGGCCGACGTTAGACCCCGTTATCTGGAGCCTAAGAAAACTCCCACGGCCCAGGGGCCTGTACGTAGCAGCACCAGTTCAAGCATACCAGCAACTTTGGCAAAGAAACAAAATTACCAGCAGTCGTCTAGTGAAAGTTCTAGACATTCTAGTCCAGCGGCACGTAAAAATCTCAATGGGAAAGTGACCACCATCAAGTCAACCAATAATATGTCGTTGGATAGTTTAGCTTCAACCTCCTGTCGACCAGCCAGAAGTAAAGCTAACAAGTCTTCCGATACAGAAAGACTCTCAGACATTGGTGTAGATTCTCTAAACGAAAGCATGAAGAGCTCAGTGATTACCAATAAGTCAGCCTCCCGCGAATCATTAACGTCTACTAGATTAGCACGGTCAAAGAATATAAAAACCGATAACACAAATCAAAATCAAAAATCTAAAACTGTCAATGGCACAACAAAACCCTCAAGACCTACTAGTCTTGGTCCACGAGCACCTAAATATCTGCAACAAAAAATCACCTCGACTGGTTCAAGTCCATCATCAGTTACCACCACAAAATCAGCACATAGCCGTTTATCATCAGTATCATCGAATCAATCGTCAAGGGATTTATACAAACGCTCCATATCAGTGCCGGGCAAAACCGATGCACAGCCTGTTACCAAACATAGTTTCCTATCGGCCAAGTCACGTGAAATATTAGCTAGGCGAGCCGAAAAGGAAAAGAGTAAACAGCAGGAGCTACTGAAAAAATCACAAGATAGTCAAAACACAAGAGAGGAGTATCAATCAACAACAAAATCTTTTGGCGGACATCCGGTAATGCGTTCAGCTTCCCATTCTTCTGTCATAACAAACCGCAATGGCCAACCTTCCAATATACCTACACGACGACCAAACACTTTACATTTAAAGAAAACCACTGCATATGGTGGTAGTGTCGCTGTAAATAAAACCAATTCAAATCTAACACAAGAAAAGCAATCGAGTAATATGAAAAACCGCACCTTACAAAATTCCAATGAGATTTATCAGACAGCACAGGCTGTTAAACAAAAGATCGAATTGCTCATAAAAACATCCAATCATTCTGCTGCAAATCATGAAAATAACGATAACGATAACGATAACAATCAACAATCACCGCTTGTGGTTGCATCGAAATTAGAACGTTCGAGTACATTTTGTAAAGATTCAGCTGATGTGGATCTAAATGAATTACAGATAATCGAATAAGTGCAAATAAAAGGATAAAATTAAACGGATTTTTATTTTCTGTTAATGATGAAAAAACAGCTGTCAACGGTTAAATGAAAATTGGAAACTCTTAAATAAGATGAGGTAATGCGAAATATTTCATGAACAGTAATGGCGTTTTCTTTTCTGACAAAATATGTTGCACTTCTTTTATTCTTTGGTAATGGTAATGGCAAAGAAAAAATTAAGAAATATCAAACATTTTTCTGGGCAACATTTTTAGATAAACACTTTGTATTAAATTTTCTAAAAAAAAGGAACACAATAAAAGAAAGGGCAACAAAGTAGATTAAAAAAAAAAACACTAAGTTTTATATAAATGTATTAATTTTTGAACATATATGTATATATTGCCTATTAATTATCTTTTTTAATAAGTCTTCTGAAAAGGCCTCGAGTTGAAAAAAATTCTTCACGACAATCTTTCGATATCAGTAATTATGCAAAAATAGGTTTTTAAGTCATTTTTTGGGTTAATGTATCTTTAGTCAAAAAAATACTGGCTCACTGTGATGTCTATGTCAGGCAAAAGGAAAACTGTTTTTTTTACCATCTTTTAGTGCCTAAATATGTATATCCGTGGCTATCTGCATTCAGCAACATCAGAAAAATTTCCTTAATTCTTGAAAATGCCAAATAGTTACAAAGATGGTGAACAGTCGTTAGCTCTTCTTTAACGTAACAGGAACTGATTTCGAAATCGTGAGTTAGTGAGTTTTATGTCTATTACGTTCTATATCTATATGGCATAATAAACAGTAAAAATTATCACCCAACACTTCCGCCATCTTAATGTAGATGAATGTGCGAAGAATCTTAACGTTTAGTTATGATTCTGTAATCGAAAGTCTTCTGAAGTCACCAGCATCTAACAGTTACATAATAGAAAAGCGTAAGGCGATAAATGGCTTTAAATATACCAGTGTGAAAGTATTGATCCAGATACCAATCAGATGTGGCTTCACGTTTTTTATGATCGAATGCTTGTAGAAAAACTAATTTCAAACAATCGTATCATAGAAGAGTAGAAGCCAAATTATCATATTAAAGAGCTAAAAAGTAGCAGAGCTACTGGCTCTGCTGATGGCAGTTGTAGCTTTAAACACCTACGTCCAGTTGTGTAATGTCACGCTAGCACGACGTTTTTCGCAATTCACTCTCTCATTCAAAATTCACCACCATAGTATAAGCCAGCGAATCACGAATCACCCAAACAAACAATAAATAAAATTAATAAGAAAACGAAGAAGAATCATTAAAATAAATTACAATCGCGTCATATGAACGGAGTAATCGTATAAGTTATTCAAACAGCGAACAAAGGACATCGCAGTTTCGTGTGAAAATGCTATAAGCTCTATGCACATTGAATTTTCTAATATCGTGTGTGTCGTTTGCAGTGTTTTTAGCTTGATTGATAACTAATATTGTAACGTAATATGCCAAAAAGCGTAGCACAAAACTTACATTAGCACACTTCTTATGAATATAAAAGAATGTGAATTTAACCGTACAACAGATTTCATTGGCGATTCTGGAAGCAATGCTCGAATTTTATTTAAAACTAGCTAAAACCCCGGATCAAATCACAATATTTATGGTAGCCCACAGTCCCTTCCAGAATACGCTATAAATATTTAAAGTTAATGGGCTCTACTTTTTATCTGTATACAGTCTTCAAACAAACACGCATTCATTTCTATATATGTATAGATAGATAGCTTTAACTCCATGTATAATACCCGCTTATCTAATCGTTCCCGTTTTTTGGCGGATGTAGATAGAAAAGGTAGCTTTAACAGTTACCGTTCTTCACATATACAAAATTTCATATTTAGTATAAGTATAAGTCGACCCGCCCACATCAAATCTCGTACCAATTATTGGCTAATGATGTGCATTGTCCAGTTGTTTGAACTAAATTTATAAACTGCTATGTTTACGTAAGGTACACATGCAAAATTTATATTTACTTTGTATGGGATGTACCATGCTCACTTATCCGATTCCGTCCAGCTTTTGACTGATGATTTGTGTTAACTACTGTTTAAAACAAATTTTGGGACTGTTAATATAACCTTATTGAAGATATAGACAAAAAAATATTTATTACGTATGGGCGTAACATCACCCAGTTGGAATTTTGGAAATTTATATAGCCAGTAATTCCTTCCAGACATACAGAGGAGAGATACTGTAAAAATTTCAAGAAGATTGGTTCAGCCGGTTAGCTGTCTATAAGGCACAAACAAACATACATACAAACACTCATTAATTTTAAATATAAGATTTTTACTTATATGTACATGTATATGTTAAATCCTTTTATATATTTAATTTCTTTTTAACAGATTTTTTAAATTACAACCGTTTTATGTTCTGGAAATCTTGGATTCTACAAATATATCCATCATTTGACTTTTCAGACCTTATAAACAGCAACTCTAGTCAGCATGTCATAAGTTGCTTGTTTAAAATGCAAAATATTTAGCACTAAAAAAACAGCAAGCTTTAGTTTAAAAACTTAGCAAACTTCAAAAAAGAACAAAAAATTTATTTAAAAAACATGCAAGTATATAATAAATAAAATTGAGAGGAAAATAATTAATAATTTATAAATAAAACTAAAGCACAATATTAAAAGAAAATACAAACAATAAAACAAAAAAAGCAAAAACAAACCCGCCCCTTTTAAAAAATATAAAATAATATTATACTATTAAAAAATCGAAAACTAATTAAAACAAGCAAGCATTATTACTTATATATAATAATAATAATTAATAAGGCATACAATTGGTTTATAAAAAATATTTGTTGAATAAAATACAGAATTACGGTACGGAATTTACAAATTATCTGTATTACAATATTTACTAACTGTTGCCGGTGGACAAGGTGGCAACAGGCAGTTAAACATACAAAGCATAAGAAGCATTAGTTGTTTGTTTTTTTAGCACATAAGTTTATAAGAACAAAAGTATATGATGAATTAAAGAAAACTATTATAATATTAGTAAACCATTTGGTGATATTATTTAGGTTTAAAAATTTAATAAAAAAAAAACAAAATAAAATTAAGTATATACACTAAGTTTGTTTTTAAAAAAATTAAATTAAATTTAAAACCGTTTTGGTATACTTTATGTAAGAGAAACACAAAAAATTTAAAATTAACTATTTAATATATGGTATAAATGAGAGTTTTTTAAGAGGAGTTTCAATTAATCGAAATGATGATCTCTTTAGGAAAGTAATTGTTATTAAAACAAAACACAACTTATTAATATGTCTTTGCTCCTTTAAAATACTCTCTCTCTCATTTTATTTACAATTTTTATTTTTTTTTTTAAATTGGCTTAACTTAAAAATTGCTTTGTCTGTTCAATAAACTTAAATTTAACTTAAACCATTATGATGTTAAAAGTATTCGTTACCAACTGTGAAAAGGACTACTTTGAACACGTTAGGGGTGAATAAAAAAAACTGCCTTCGGGTTTAAAACTATTAAACTCTTCTTTATCCGAAAATCTGTTTTTCATTAATATTGTTTGTATTGCTTTTAATATATGAAAAATTAATTTTTTGTTTAACTAAACGACAATGTCCATTTTATTTTAATTTTTTAATACATTGCATGCTTTTCGTATTTTTTTTTTGTGATTTTATAAAATGTTTTTCTAAATTATGTTTTTTTTTATACAACAATTAGTTTTTATAAAAGCTAAAGCTAAAGCTTAAACTCTCTCAATCTTCCATATTACAACATTTTATTATAAAATAACATTTGAAATTAAGTTTTAAGTGTGAAAAATACCATCGAACTTGAATGACAGTCAAAAATTCATCAGTTCTGAATGATTGTCTTCATCAGACATGTTTAACACTTAAACTGTCATTCAAGTAAGTGAGTAAAAGTGTCCCTGCGTAATTTGTCACATGAAGTGTCAAACTTATTGCATTTTAAAACGTAAATTATGAGTTTATTCAAATAATTCAAATCGAAAATTTTCGGAATTCTTTGTTTAACATAATACTTTTAACGAAAAAAAATTTTTACTCATAAAAATTTAATTAGAAATGTTTTTTTAGCACTTAATTTATTTAGATTCTATTAGAGTTTAATTACACATATTTATTAAGTTATATTTGTCCCTAGAAAGGTTTCTGCGAAACGACTTATTAATTCTGTCATAGTTATACTTTTGTGTAATCAAAATTAGTTTTTATTTTATCATATCATGCGTCTTTAGTTAAAAGTGGTTTATAATTACTTATTTGACTTACATATAGCTTTTTATATCATATTATCTTTTTTTTGTTTTATTATCACTTTATTATTTATATAATTTATAAGTGTATGTCTTTATATTTTAAAGTTCACCCTTTCTTTAATGTTATAAAAGAATTATGTTTATAATTATTATGGATTAAAAAAACCCCTTTAATAATTTTTTGTTTTTATTTATCTCTCTACTATATATATACTCTTAATTATTATATACTATACATACATCTATATATACATATGTATATTTTAATTCTCTTCGCTTTTTTAAAACAAAACACAGAATTAAGTATAAAAAATAAAAATAAATTTTCAAAGAAATACAAATAAAAGATGAATAATAATGAAAATAATGTATGAATAAAAACAAATAAAGGAAAACAATAAAAAAGAACTATATTATAGCAGATTGATCTGGTCTTTTATTATTTAAAAAAATTTGTTAAGGTAAAGGGGTATAGCTTGAGGACTCAACAGAAGACTGGAATAGTTGAATAAGGCTTATAGGCAGTGTAGTGTGTATAGAATCAAGTAGATATACGAAAAAAGACGTCGGGAAGACAGGCGCTGTATGTCATAAGTAAAAGTGGAAAACATGTCAAACGGATAATGAAAACCACTATCTACTATTACTAGTAAAGAAGTCTAGAACTCTCTAAAAGCTATAAAAGCGAAAATGGTGTCCCTTTTGTACAGGAAAGTGACATCCCGTGAAAATCACATTTGTTGAAAATAGAGGAAAACCCAAAAGTCACAATGGGGTTTAAAATTTTAATACCCTTTTTATTTATATATACATAAATAATGGAGAGCTTCTCAAGCAAATAAAGACCTATTGTTTTTTTCTGATTATGAGTGATGAAGATCAGTTTCATTTGAATGGCTTTGTTAATAAGCAGAACCATTCATAACCCGATTAGGTGTAGAGTATGTTGTGGCATTACATCTGAAAAAATCATAGCGTCTTTTGCTCTCCGCCACTCCACTAGGGGGCATATTGGCTTGGCTTTCCACAACAAAGCATCCATTACTTTATTCAAGTTGATTTTCAAGCAAAGTAGATAATTAGTCTGCTGTAGTTTGCTTCCATATGATTTTGTGTAGTGGTGGTGAAGAACCTTGCTAAGTGGTGGTGATCCTCACTTAGCATTGTAATTTTTTTTCTTTGTTACAGGAGTGAAAAGAATAAAAACAAATGTAAGACAACCGCTGATAAAAATGGTAATAAGGCCAAAGAGACCATTACAAAAATACCAGACAATTACGTCTGGAGGTTAACGAGAAGTGGTAACCGGCTCAGAGAAAAGACTCTGTACCGGCAAGGATAATAGCGGCTAAAGAAAAAGATAAACTGCCTACTATTAAAGAGATATCAGCAGATAGATCTCTAATAAAGACTTATTGGGCTCAATGGAATAGTTTAAAGCTGATAGACGGGTTCTTATACCGAAGCTGGGAAAGTGAAGACGGAAATACAACCTCCAATCAAATAAAAAAAATAGGTGGCGTTTTTCTCCTGATCATATCCGTCTGATGTTTGTTTGATCGTCAGAGGTAAGGAAAGCTGCTGGAAGGTCAGGGGTTCTTATTTAGATGGAATAGTCTGGAAGCAAGTTGAAGTCTATTAAACACTCGAAACCGCAATTAAATTTCTTCGCCATGTCCTCTGCTAGGATTCGAACCTGGGCCGTTTGTGTTGTATGCCTGCGCTGTAAACATCACGATCTTAAACGATCCCATCATTGCGAAGTTGAAAACGGGGGTCATTTAAGCAAGGTTGGCAACCCACTGGGTATTATATTTAAAGAAAACTGGGTGGGTTTTTTAATTTAAAGGTTTTCGTAGTTTATTTACAACGAAAATAAGTATAATTTACGTATTGCGACTACGGATTAATTCAATCAGTTTTTTTAGCTCAAAAATAAAATGAATTATCAAATTTGTAAAAATAACAATTTATCAAATCATTGCGTTGAAAAGATGTCAACGCTTCTGAGCCAATTTCCAAATCCCGTCTCAGAAAATTTCTTATTTTATAAGGCGCTCCAACTTTGAAGTCGATTTTATATTTCTTCAAAGGATGTAAATTATTGACATGCTTGCTGATAAACTCATACCTCTTACCAAATTTGCGATAAGGTTTTGCACTGCAACCTACTATTTCAGCTTTTATTTTTCACAGAACTTTGGGGTCCTGAAACTATATTTTCGATCTAATACACACTTTCTTTCAATTGACTTGTTATTCTTAAATATGAAGTTTGTTGTCCTGTTTGAAACCCATGTCCTTAAAATACCTTAAAAAATTTCTCTTTTCGTTATGTTTGGATTTTCTTCACAATATTTACAGATTAAATTGTGGCAGTTTTGCATGTTTAATGACATTTTTAAAACTAACTATTACTAATACTACTAACAAAACTAACTAACTATATGATCAGAGCAATTTTAGTTTTCCCTTTTTTGCTTTGTATTCGAACAAAGTATGATATATGTGTTACTAGCTTTACCCATTCGACTTTGCCCGGATAAATATATATCGTCATATGAAATCCAAAAAGCCCTAAGTTACGAAAAATTCGAAATCGACTTTTTGGTTGATTATGATGCACTCTTTTGAAATACGAATGTTCACACGAATTTTTACGTTTCTACAGTTAATCTAAATGGTTTATTTTACATTTTAAAAAGCTCTGCTTCTGTAAAATTTTTCAAACGTAGATGTCAAACTAAATCATTATTTAATTTGTATGGGAGGTACCACGCCCACTTATCCGATTCCGCTCACTTTTTAACTGATGGTTTGAACTATCTAAGAAATCATTTACACCAAATTCAGAACCTTCCATTGTTATCGTTCTTTAGATATACAAAAATTAATATTTAATTTGTATGGGAGCTGCCACACCCACTTATACAATTTCGCTCATATTTCGATTGATGATGTGTATTAACTACTGAGTTATTTAGATCAAATTCAGAATCGTCCACTATACCGTACCAAGGATATACAAAAATTAATATTTACTTTGTATGGGAGGGCTGGTTATTTGTATTGACCACAAAGTTATTTGAGCCAAATTTAAAGAGTCTTACTATTACCGTTTTGAAGATATAGACATATAGAGAACATTAATTAATTAGAGCCTATTTTATAGTCCTCTTTTACATATATAGATTCAGAAACTTCTACTTTATCCATTCTCAAGATATACAAAAACCAATATTTACTTTGTATTGGAGGTACCATGTCCACTTGTCCAATCCCGTTTACATTTGCTGCAGAACTTAGAATATGTGCATTGAATCAACGTGCCAAATCTTATTCAAATACCTTTAACGGAGCAGAGACAAAATAATGACATCCTACAAGCCACCTGTTGAAATTAAAAAATTTTTTTTTTCTAAACCTTCGCTTAAAAATTACGAAAAAAAAATTGCAGAATTAAGTATCCAATTTGGTCTAGTCGTTTTCAAGTTTTAAGCATCCGAACAAACCACAATCTATTTATATATACATATATATATTAACCAATTTGGCGCCTCTGTACCCATTTGAGTACACTCACAGAATGGAAGCCAGCTATTATCCTATAAAAGTTATAATTGTTTTCTGTCTATTAGTTAAAGAATGACAAGAGTAACATTAAAAAAGAAAAAAAAAATCAGCTTTTTTGACGACAAGTGTCGTAGAGTGATCTCTGAACTTACAGTGTGCAAGTATGTACGTTATCATTTCTTAATTTTATATATGTTTTTTAAAGTAAATAAATTTTAAATAAGTGGATTCCAGTTTATAACCGCAAACAATTTTTGTTTGTAATACATTGTACTCATTGGTGTAAGCTAATGATTTTTTTAGTTTATTCTTTTATTTACGTTCATTTAGATTCCTCAGACTAGAAAAATAAACGTTTCGAAAAAATATCATGCTGGTTCCACTTTAGCGGTTAATAGGTTAAATAAAAAACAAGAAAACGATTATTATTTTCACTTGTTTTTATTTGATTATTTAAACAAAAGAACGATTAATATAGATTAAACGTCTTGGTTACACAAAAAATATGTAATTTAAACAAAAACTTAAAACATTTTACAATTCTATTTGTAAATTTTTGTCATTTAATTTAAATAAAATTAGAAATTAAAAAGAAAATTTATAAAGTTATTTTAGTCATTACGTCGCAGGTGCTTGTTGTTGCTGCTGCTGCTGCTGTTGTTGCTGTTGTTTAGCCTCTAAATTAGATTGAACCCAAGCATTAAACACATTACGACAATGTATTATTACACATTCATTGCTACAGTATTCATCTTCCCAATCTGGGTTTATAATTGCTCGTTTATTACAATTTTCTCGTGTACATTTTTGCAATGAGCCCGCTTCAGCTGGTAAATTATTTTGATTAGCAGATGGAGTGCCAGCAGTAGCGGAAGTATTGGGAGTTGAAATTATCGTTGTGTTAGTACTAGTAACTTGACTTGTGCTAACATTATTTATATATTGAATACTTTGTTGCTGTTGATTGCTTATTATATTGGGTGTACTTGAAATGCCTTGCTGTTGTTGTTGTTGCATTGTCACTGAATCTGAAGCATTCGCATTTAGTTGTTCCTGTTTTTGTTGTTGCTGCTGCTGTTGATAAATTCTCATCTGCTTGATATATTCAGTTTTGGCCAATTCATTCTTTTTATTATAGACATTCTTATGGGCCGGATCTAGAGCATCCCACATAGAGGCCACAATTTTCGATAACTCTTGAAATGAACATGTAGGATTCTGTTGTTTTATAGCACTCACTGTATCGCGAAAGAATAACGCATATGCTGATAGTGGTTTAGCTGGTTCATTTTGATCTATGGGTAACATTTGTTTACGTGCAGCCATTGTAGTAGGACCCGTGGGATTTCCTGCTGCACTGTTTGGCGTTGTGTTTGTATTTGGCTGTATAATAGAATAACTCATTGAATTATTTGCTGTAAAGTTAAAAGAATCTTTATTGGCTGTATGATATTCATCTGACGAGGAATTATGAGGATTAATCATATGTTTTGTCTATTCGAGAGAAAAACATGAACGAATGTGAAAATGAAGAATAGACGTGACAAGTTAATTCATGCGATATCTTATAAAAGAAGCTTTTTAATTTCCAACGGCTACAGTATTGATATCTACTTAGTTACGAATTTTAAAAGCAAAATATTAAATTAAAATTAATAGAATACATCTTTTATGGACGGACCAGTGCTTTAAGGAAACAGGAAACTTGCGCACTTTTTAGAAAAGAAAAAAAAAAAATCATGAATCTGACAAACAGATAAAAGTATAAACATACTAAAAATACTGATTTTATACTAGAATACTGGTTATTCACTGCTAATGATGAAGTTCAGTTTTGTTTAATTTCAATAGTAAAAATATAGTTTTTAAATAAATAAGAAGTTTTGTAAAAACATTTAATTTGTAAGATTGCTTTTACAAAATTTGTTGATTTGCGTTCGTGGCAAGTTTCACAAGCTGCAAGTTATATGTTGAAAGTACCACAAGTATACTCGTGGTTGGCAGTAAATGTGTTAAATGATTGCAAATTAGAAAACTCAACACATACGTTCATTGAAGAATCGTCATAAAGCGGCATATGTTGTACCAGATTAATACAGGCTCCAGTGCCTGATAAAATCAACCCAGATCTGCTAAGAGTGGATCCCCAGCCAAGTGCCACCCTGCAACAAGTGTAATACAAAGCCTCTGGGATGATAATTAACTTTATGATGGAGTAAAAGAGGATTTAATCATCAACATACAAAAAAAGGTGACCTCACAGAGTGAGGCAACTGGATGTATGGTTAACAAGATGATTGCAAATATCATCAATAGAAGACCTGCTGACTCTCTCGACAAAGAATCATAAAAACAGCCCCCGCATTATAATTCAGCAATCAGTGGAATGGATATCCCCCTATTCTTAGTCTTCATCAACTTCGAGAAAGCTTTCAACATACTTGTTCAGGGCACTATATGTAAAACACTTGCATATAAGGGAGTACCAAGCAAGATGACAGAGATCCAGGAGTTATACAGGAACGTTAATTGTCGCATATTCCATCGGAATTCTATGAGCATTAAGGCCTACATTGAAAATGGTGTACGACAGGGCTGCATTTTGCCAAGGCAAATTTTTAACGTAGTATTGGACATCATTATGAGAAATGCAATGAGCAACAACAGAGACATAACATGAGGACTAGGTGAATGTCTGGTTGATCTTGACGCAGTCAGCCCGAAATGGTGGAAAGACTTAACATCGACTGAAGGTTCGTCTGATGATGTCACAAATCGGATCATGAAAGCTGGTCAGACTTTTGGACAACTCGGAACAGTTAGAAAAACGCCATTATTCTCCACTCGCACGAAAATTGATATCTCTAACTCGTATGTGAAAGCCGTTTATATGGGTGCGTAACTTGAAATAAGGCTGCTAAAGACGCGAACACACTGCAGGTATTTATCCATAAATGCTTGAGACGATAAATTATCAAACGATCAATTATGGAAAATACCGATGAGAAATGGTGATGGATGATCATGCATTACAATGACCACCTGATGATGTCACTCACAATGCTATTGATTGGAATCCTTAAGGTAGCAGAAGAAGAGTCCGTCCAGCCCACATCTGGCGCAGACAAATAGTTATAAAGGCTTTGCGAGCGGAAAAAGAGTTGGAATGAAGTTAAAAACACAGCGTCAAAAGATGATGGGAGAAATTTTGCCGAAGCCATATACAAGAGGAACTAATAAATGTATTTACATATATATATAAATAGTGTATTTGGTCTTTAATACTTGCATATTTTCACGTAGTACTCTTAATTTCCGTAGAGCACATCCGTTTATAGTTATTTGCTTAGTGAATAGCACAAAACTTTACAGAGGGGAGAGCTCGTTCTTTAGTATATAAACAAAACGCTAAGAAATGTGGCATACAGAGGATTTAGCTGCCTTAGTGATAAGTATATTGTGTAATTTCGATGCATGAAATGAAAAACTACTGTTATATGTGTACATATGTGATGAAATTAATTACCTGTGTCGATGTTGGCGTTTGTTGTTGATAAGAATACATATTATTGACCAGATTTCCTCCTAAAGTGGCAGCAGTTGGAGTAGATGTGCAAGAGTCGCCTGAATCAAAAACTTCGTCGCCAAATGATGGTGTATGAAATTGAGTGTTCATTGTTGTAAAGCTTAGGCTTTACTTTATTAATTGTCTTAATAACACAAATTTAAGTTAAAACGCACTATTTTTATTAAAAACACACAATACATCAAAAGAATTACAAGAAATGCTTGTGATATTTATTTTCGATTAATTTTTTGACATTTTCTTTTGCCGCCGTGTTCTTAAATGAGCGTAAATAGAAACTATACACAACTTGGCGGCACTTTACAGTAATGCCAATAAAAACAAGAAAGTGCTTTTTGAACAACTCTGTAAATAATTTTAACAGTTTTGTGATGTAAATATTGCCAAGCTGAAATTATTACTGCAAAAATGTTCGTCTTGTGAAAAAAATGGTGTTGAAAGATAAAAAGTGAAATGAAAAAAATAAGTTGTGCAAAAAATTATAATCGATACTTAAATTAATGTACATGTGTCACCAAAGGTAGGTACAGTAATTCTGTTCTAAGTGTGTAGAAAGTGGTTTCACTTTTAGATATGCTACAGCCTAATGAATGGCTACAGTGTCCTGGTTGTTTAAAACAGTATTTAAAAACCGAGACTAATGATTCAACAGGAATTTGTATTACTTTAATTATTATTATTATTGATTTCTAAGTCTTGAGGCATTTTAGAATGAAATTTCTATACAAACATATGACGGGTTTTTAGCTAGATTCAGAAAGAGCTGCTATTATACAATGAGAGCATGAAGGACTTTTGAGCCGGACATAAAAGACGTAAGCGACTTGGCATCTTTTCTGTTGGCCAATTCTGGTCGATATTTCTTGCTTACTTCGTGTTGTGTGCAG
This sequence comes from Wohlfahrtia magnifica, assembly GCA_023159175.1. Taxonomy (NCBI): domain Eukaryota; kingdom Metazoa; phylum Arthropoda; class Insecta; order Diptera; family Sarcophagidae; genus Wohlfahrtia; species Wohlfahrtia magnifica. The sequence continues at coordinate 929,027 of JAKWBJ010000169.1, read as the reverse complement.
TATGGATCAGCATGTAGAAGTTGTAATATGTAATTCTCTTCCAGCTCCACAAAAAATACAGCATAACCTTTTTTGCCGCCAATCCAAGCCTTGTAATCGTTTATGAAGTGTCGATGGGTTTTTCGTTTAATGTTTTCGTGTTTTAACCACATTATATTGCTATTTATTGTGAGCTACCAAAATAATTCGATTTCATTATGTCTCAGCAGTGCACGTTAGGGCAGCCCTAACATATTTTTGGAAAAAAGTCAATTTTTAAATATTAGAATTGAGGAAAAATTTATATGGGGTTTCACTGCTTTCACTTTCCCTGAAAGTACGAACTTCAAACTAAATAAAAAATTTTTATTTAATTTAGTTTTTATTCCAAAAATTTTATATGGTTAAAATATGTTGTTACAAAAATCAGGTTAGTCACCACTGCGTTTAATACATCCCTAAAATAAATAAACAAATGCTGAAAGAACAACTCTATACGTGCTGTTCACGAATAACCAAATCGACAGCAATAAATATTAGCAGAAATAAAGTAAAGAAAAATAGAGCGGCAACAACAAAAACTAACAGCAAAGAAAACAAGTAACAGACAACAACAAGCAACAACAAATACTAAAAGCTGAAAGAAGTAGATGTTTACATTCGCATGGCTACATAAGCAGGGCTGCCAGATGAAATTTGCAGAAAATCATCATTTTTCCGATAAATTTTAAAAACATCGTCATATCAGTTAAGGAAAATCGTCAAAGAAATCGTACCAAAAAACTCGCAAGTTTTTAGTATTTTCAATTTTTATTTACAGAACCTATATAATACCTATAAAAATTGCATACATACTAAAAATTACTTACCTCATTTGCCATATCGATTAACTTCACTGTGTGAATTTTATTAGACAAACACTGTATTAATTCAAAATTATATTATATTCAAGAAAAATTTCTTTGATAGTACTTTTAATAATACTCCAACAGTACAAAAGTTATTGCAAAAGATACACATCCGCTTGCATATTATTATGTCAATAGGAAATATTGAAATAAAATTTTTAAGCACATACAACTAGCATCCGATTTGGATGGGTCTCATTCCCAATACATTGTAAAAGTAAATGTACATTACAAGTAAAAAAGCCATAGCAATGTCTGTAGCATTGGACACACCCAACTTTCACCTACAGTTCCTGCGGCATTGGATCCATCTAACCTTCACTTACAATGTCTGCAGCATTGGACCCATCTGACGTCCTAGACCAACGCTGTATAAATCTAAATAGGAGTTGTATAAAGATATTGGATGGGTCCTAGTTGCATAGCATATGGTTAAAAGTTTTGCTGGGACTAAGCGATAAACATACTTATAATTTTAGTACTAGCTTTATAAAAGTTTTAAATTGCTTTCATTAAAATTTATTTTTCCACTAATTTGTTTATATAGTATGTTATACATATAAACAATCGTTACCATTTATGTTTAGTTGATATTTTTGGTATGAAGTCACATTAATTGTATGAGCCGTTACAGTTACATTACATTACGATCAAGTAAGCACTTTCATAGCTTTTCATATAACAAAAGTGATCAGCTGACACGACTATATTTACGGCATCTACATTTACGTTCGGCTAATTCTACTTTAAAGGTTACAAGCAGTGGTGCACAAAACCGTGTAAATAAAGGATTTTGATTAAAAACTAAACACAAGGTAAGAACGTAGCAATATTAATGCCATCAATTTAATTATTTTTTTTTTACGTTTAGACATATATACATGTTGTTATACTAACGCTAATTTAAATCATATAAATTTAATTTTTCTATGCTTCCATTATTCTGCGACAAGGGTTCGCAAGCGTATTTTTATATTGGTTATTTAGTCCAAACTGTATAGTTTCCGGCTATAGAAATTTCTTTCTGCGCAACGCTGCCAACCAGAATACTACTTCATTTGAATTTTTGTTTTGTTTTATCCATGTAAATAACACGCTACGACAAATAAATACATGGGACGTGATGCTACTTATCTGATAGGCGCTATCGAATACAACAAGAATTTGTGTTTACAATTTTTGAAACACCTTTAAAATCTTGAGATACGGATAAAAATCCGTTTTTTCGTACATTCATAAAGTTATAATTTATTTGAATAATTTCCAATTTTAAGTTTCTCTGCGGATGTGGAAAAAAGAGAAACAGACCTTTAAATTAATATACATACATACATATACATATATAGAAGATAATTAAAAAATAATTCAAAAAGAGTTTTAAAAAAATGTTTAGACTACATATGTATATGTATGTAGATCAGCCAAAGCCTGGTGATGAGTATTTTTTAGGCATTAACAAATTTCAGCAAAAATATCCAGGATTAACTCAACCATATAAAAAATATATACATACATATATGGTATATGTATACGTAGAACGTTCGTAATTAATATCAGTGGTATTAGAAGTCGCCAACGCTACACAAATTATTGATTCACAGTTGGGAATTAGTTCAAAATTTTAAATTACCTGTAGAAGCGCAAAAATCTATTAAAAAAATATTTTTTTTTTTTTATTTTCTATTTTTCTTTATATTTTTCAATAAAAACGAACATTTTTTTGATGATTCATAATACAAAGACCACGACCTTTCCAAAGATACGATTATTTTATACCTATACTCAGCGGTTTAATTGATTCCAAAAATGGCGCAATCCTTCCCACAGTGCTGTGTTTCATTGATAGTAATTCGGTTAATCAAATTTCTTTAGGTTATTTCAGGTACCCTTTCAGTAACCAGTTTTTTTTATCATATTAAGCTGCTACGTGGCATCCGCCATCGCGCACTGGTCTTGATCTACCTGCTGCAAAATTTCATTCACTTTTCCATTGGCTGACCGACAAGAGTAAGGTGCAATTTTCACAGCGAAATGTCCTAAACGGAATCGAAATTCTAGGATTCAGCAGTACTTACAGCATTCTCACTGTACATTTTACAAAATTGTTGTCATTTTATTAATTTTTAAATCAATATAACTTTTTCCACTGAAATATCACCTTTCAAACACTTTTCTTTCGTTTGACACCATACCATATTGTGGTATATGACCCAGTATTGAGTTAATTATTTTATAACTTCATATAATATAAAAAATTCTAAACTACTATTACTCATTTACTAAGGAAATGGAGAGTGATTTCTCAAATTTTAAACTTTCGATTCAAGTTTTCTGAGTTTTAACAATGACTGCTATTGATAAATCAAAAAGTATTTATTTTTTATTTTCGTAATTAAATATTTGAATTGTTACATACATACATTGATGTTTTTATAAACATTTTGCTTAATATCCATATATTCATACAACTATTATTCTTATTATTATTCTAAGGCTTTTATTGGTATGTACAACCACTAATTTTGATAATAAAATATTCGTATATAAAATCATATCACATTTTTCTAAACAACTTACAACATACATTCATACATAGAATATTTGCAGATATTTAAAATTATTTAAAAACTATTTTAAAAATAAATTTTTTTCTTTAACTAAGACGAGTAGATTACTATACAAATATGAATACATACATAAATATCAGCTAAATACATTTAATTCTTATTGACAATATACTTTTTGATCATTTACTGCGTTTTTGTAACTCAAGATAGGTGGCGGTGAATGTGAGCAGACGGTGTCTTTGTTTAAGGTTACGTGCACGTACATGTGCAGAATTAACCTCTTCAGTACAGCTGCTAGGAAACCAGCCAATTGCTCCATCACGTATGCGTTCACCTTGATACCAACCTGTATATAAAAAAAAGGCAATAATATTATGGCGTTATTTCACATGTCGTTTAGTTTAAGTTTCACTTACCGTCTGGTAATTTACGTGTTACATTAACGACATCACCCTCTTCTAAGTTTAAAACATCGGGTTCACTATTTTCATATTTCTGTTTGGCTATAACTTGTGGACAATCCCATTGTTCATATAACTTTTCACCTGGTGTTTCTGATTCTGGTGGGCGCATTGCTTGTAGCCATCTTTCTTTTTCGGAAACTGATGGACACGACAAAAGCTAAAAACAGAAAAATAAATTATTTCTGATTCACTGATAAATAAAATAAATATGTATTTATTTACAAGTTCCACTGTTTTACGTTCGTGATTTTCGAGTAAAGTCATTAAAATTAAATTTTTACTACTTTGACTATTTAAATCTTTGGTTGGTAATTGTGGCAGTGTATCTCCCGACGTTATTGTCAACATATTACGTGGACAATAGTCAAATACCGAAAACTGTTCTTCTGCTTTACGTTTTGTCAACACTAACAAATCCGAAAAGAGAAATGCAAATATGCTAGTTTTCGAAAACTTTTTACCAAACGTCAGTTTGGCATCATCGCCACGCCAGATGAGATGTGTTAGCTCGCCCTTTTTAACTAAATAACGTGGCTTAGTGCCGGGAGCCAAAACACCAGCTGGAGCAATTGCTAATGGTCTTATGGCCGAGGGAAACTCCAATTGTCTGGATATACGCTCAATTTCAAAAGCCTGCTCACTTTTATTAGCCGCTTCGTTACACTGCGTAACAATTTTATTCATTATGGCCAAACACATTTTCCAATTTTCATATTCATCATCGTTGGGATGACATTTACTGAACACGGCATCAATTAATAGGGGCAGTCTTGTAATTCTCTGCATGGGTAACATTAGGAAAGAATGCAAAGTCAGGCCGCAACAGGCAGGACTAGACTCGAGTAGTTCCAAATTTTGTGCAAATAAGCCTTTGGCTTCACGCAAACGTTTTAAAGTGCGATCCATGCGCCCCTGGTGTTCACAGAATTCTACATAGACGTGGAAATATTTTTCGGCAATAGTATAGATACGTTTACTTAAACCAATTAACATGATGTTGTCCTGCCAGCAGGATTCCAGTTCTGTTAGCAGCTTTTCCGAGCATTCATGTACGGGAACTATATGGGCAAATAGAGATTTACGGTCTCGAGAGGAAACAACGTTTTGATCACGAAATACTGGATGATTCATATAATGAGTGCGCAAGAGATTAAGGGATTTCAAATAACTTGCTTCGGAAGTGATAATTTCAAATTTCGCCTCCATTAAAGCTCGTTCTCGGGTTGTCATTGTAGCTGGAAAAGGATTGGGAACATTTATTTGTTATTTTATTAATATTCAATAAATTTTCTTTACTTACGGATTATATATGAGTTTATAACCTCTGGTATTTGACTCCACAATGTGCGTTCTGGACCACTCTTTGGCTCTACCAATTGTAAAGCAGATGGCCGAGAGGATTTCCTTGTACTTTCGCTAGCGTTGTTATTCTTTTGGCGATCTCCGATTTCCTCATAGCCATCTGTTGAACTTCCATCCTGCATGTCTCGTGAAATGGCCTCTAGCTTGGCTGCACTGTAGATCTGATACAACGGCTCATTACTGAACATACTGTGTGTCATTTCATCAGCTGGCCCTGCTTCATTACTTGTGGAGACACCAGAACTGCCACTACTACTGGCCACAGATACTCCTGAGGTTTGATATAAACCAGCTTCTTCATACCAAGTAGAGCCAGCAACAATGCTGCTACCCCCACTACCGTTTTGACCATTTAAAATCTGAGAATCATCATTTAACAAGTTGGTGGTGCCATTCTTAAACACACCACACTCAGCATACCAAGAAGTATTACTTTGACGCTTTGTCTTAGAGTTATTTTCTGGAGGCGGAGGTGGCGGTGGTTCATGAGGTCGAATACCAATTGTAGTACGTCTTCTTTGTGAATTTGCAAGTTTAGCTTCCTTTTTAGCTTTGCGGGCCACGGTAGAGAATTTCTGCGCTTCCGTTGTGGGTGTAGACGTCGTAGTTGCCGACATTTCTCCTGATAAAGCTTTTTCCGAAAAACCAGAATCCAATTGGCCATTACAGTTATTATCTTGCACCGGATCCTCTATATAAAACGTACTTCTGGTTGGTGTCAGGGTAGACAGCTGTTTACTGTCAAAGCCTACTAAACTTTTTCGTATGCGAGACTTTAAACTTTTGCCTGACTTTGATTTACGCGATTCAGTGGCGGTATTAATGGCATCAGGTTTAGATACCGTGTTTTGTGCCATTACTAGATTATTTTCCGAAGTACTTAATTCTTTGGTTGCTGGCACTTGTAAGGTAGAGGCCGGTGGTGTTGGAGGTAGTGCTTGTTGCTTGGACTCATACTGTCCTGTACCATAAAATTGTGATGTACTCTCGTAGATCTTTTGTTGGCTACCACCATGCTTAGAACTATTGGGCGATTTCTTATTCACTATGAAATTCTTAAATTTCTTAACAAACGAATACATTTGATTAGAAGATGTTGGCGGATCTGGTAATTTTGTTGTTCTTATATCTACACCACTATCATTGTGAGCGTTTTTAAAATGTTCGCTTTCATAATAGTCATCGGTATCTGAGTCAAAGGAATCATCCGATATATGTTGACCCAAAGCATGTGCAGAATATGACATTTGTTTGCCACGCTTAGAAACTCGCACAGGGCCTTGATTTCTTTGCAGACTACTAGTACGCTGAGATGGTTCGAGTAATGAATGGCGTTTGGAAAGGGCCTGTGGTGAAAGTTGTTCGTAGTAATGAGCGGGATCATCTGTAAAATAGGAAAAAAGATTGTTATAAATACAGATTGTTACAAAAGGAGTATTTGTAAAGCGTATATAGAAATAAAAAAGCCATTATCAAAGTAAAAAAACCTCCTACTTCAACATTCAAGAAAAGGAAATATTTAAAAAAGGATTGAGAAATATGTTTTATTGTTGTATAAAGGCCTTTGATATCATTTTTAGATATGCATTAGTATTATGTTTAATATTAAGCTTTACCAGGACTTTTTTAAAAAAATTAAAATTTTCTGTATCTTTACGATCTTGGTTTTAGTTAAATACAATATGCAACTTAAAAATCGAAGGCCGCTTTTACAATCCTTTCCTCTCACAAACTTGTATAAAAGGTATACATCAATTGACTTTTAATTTGTTTACATGGCTTACTTGCTGCACTAAGCTGTTTACTTGAATCATGAGTTAACCTGAAGAATACATAGAAGTAGGCTATATGTATATGGTTCATAAACTTTTTATGATAACGGCTAAGATCGATTTAACAAACAAAAAATTAAATCACTGTGAACAACATTACCATCTCAGACAAAGTAGTCAGACAATCAATCTTTAATAATCTTCTAAAATGACACCGTACAACCTATCCCTTTGGTAGATATGCTTTCCTTTACAGGACCTGCTAGGTGACAGGTTAGTCAAAGAAGATGTTAAAAGCATCACAGTGAATCAATCTATGTATCGATAAAAATGATCGGTGTTCCCTAAGCACAGTCTAGAGTGCTGATATCGCATCTATTTTATTGCTTGATTCAGCTGTAAAAATCAAATAATTGAGAATAGAGAGTACAACACTTATTCTCCGATTTTTTCCACCAACTACGGTTTTTCTCTGCAGACACATATTCTAATTATCTCCTAATGGGAAGTAATTAATCCTAAGAAATAGAATAGATAGTTTATGACATCAAAACAGTTGTCTGTGGTCAAGTGGAGTAATGGCTTTTAAAGATATACAGTAGTAGTGATCATAAGAAGACCTCAAGACGATTTATTTGAAATGAAATTGACTGGAAACATGCCTTCGCAAAAAGGTTCTTATTAGAATTCAATATTAGTGAAACCGGAATAACATAATCCGAAATAAAACTGATGACTCAAAATATTTAGATTTATTTGAATTGTCCCTCAAACCAGCGTTGGCAAAAATCCAGGTTAACAAAAATATTCAACCCACCCGCTTCCAAATTTCGTTCATTTCGACAATATTTTTTGTTTGTTAGTAGAATTACTTTGTTTTAATTACTATTGATGGAGTCAAGGCGGTATTGTGTACTATGAACTGCTAAAATTCGGTGAACGGAGCAGACTGAAATTTTTACGTTTGAACCGTGCATTACAAGAAAAACGGCCGGAATATAAAGACAAAAATGATTAATTTATTCTTTTGCATGATAACGCTCAGCTTCACGTCGAAAAAATTGCTTAACATTTTTTAGAAACGATCAAAAGCAATATCTTACCGCACTCGCCGTATTCTCCGAACATTGCTCCTTCTGAATAGTGGTTGTTTCGACGGATACAACATATTTCGGCATTTCACCGACTCGTCTTTAAGGTTAAATCAACTCAAAAGACGAAAAGTTTTTTTTAGACCGAATTAGGACACTGGCTCAAAGGTGGAGAAAAATGTAAGCAGTGATGTGATAAATTTTTATACTGATCAATTTTTTAGTTCATTATCGTTTTTGAGCTAAAAAAACGAACTGAATTCATTTGTGCTCCCAATATACATAAATTATGCTTGTTTTGTTGTAAATAAACTAAAAAAACATTTAAATAAAAAACACATCCGGGTTTTTTTTAAATATAATACTCAATAAAACCCGGGTGGGTTTAATTAGGTTACCCAGGTGGTTTGTCTCTCTCTTAAACCACAGAGAAATGTTATATAATTGAATTAGATTTTGCTGTTAAAAAAAATAAATAAATAACAATTCACAAGTACCAACCTATAAAAGTACTCATCACCATGCCCTCCCTTGTTTCATCCACTTCAGCTATTGTGGCACGTATAAAAGTCAAATGTATACGCTGACGTTGTCGCACACTAACACCAGTGCTATTTCTAGAACCACTTTCGACTCCCACTGATTTTTGTATTGTTTCCAATTTCTCCTTTAACTCCTCAATGCAGGTATTTGCATAGACAGGCTCTCTCTTAGCAGTGGCATTCTGGTCTTCCTCTTGTGTTTCACCATTTAGATAAACACAACTTGAAGGACAAGTTATTGACACTTCACCCACTGCACGAGGTCGTCGTTTACGCGGTAGAGTACGAAAAGTATTTGAATAATTTAATTTTGCAGTTGCCGATGCTGCAGTTAATGTTGTTGTTGCTGTTCCTATGGATGTGCTGTTTGTTTCCATTTTGTTTGTGTTGTATGTTGTAATAAAAATTTGTTGTGGAATTTATTTGTACATTTCATTTCGTTGTGGATTGTAAGTTTTTTTTTTGTGAATTTATTTTTAAATATAAAACGGGTTATAATTCATCCTTATATGCAATATGATGGACCAACCATATTTGTTGATGTTGTGTGTGTTTTATTGATACTAAGGCACAAAAACTTATTATTGTTGCAGAAACTGCAGCGGCTGCAATTGCACAAAATGAGTCATGTTTTTTTTCAGTCTTATTTATTATTTTTAAATTCCTGGTCGATTTTTTTCTTCTTAATTGATTACAATTATCATGAACTCTTTTAATTTTATTTTTATTTTTATTTTCTTTCTTATAAGTTTTTTGTTTGATTGCCTGTCTTTCTTTTGTTAATTAATAAATTAAAAACAAAAACCTATAATTTTCAAATAAAAAATATTTAATGAAATTTTTTATGTTTTATTTGTTTAATTTGTGAAGAAAAGGGCGTCGTTCGTTTTTAATTGTTATTAATTTTTTAATTTATTTTTTAACTTATTTATTTATTTTTATTTTTTGTATGTTTTTTGTAGTATAAAAAAAAACGTAATTTTTTGTTTCAATTGGAGTTGGCTGTGTATTAAGTCAATATTTTTTTTTATTCTAAATTTTTATAGATGAACAAACGAATGAGTAGCAGGCAAGCGATCGTTTCGATTGACCAGCTTTAGACCGGTTATTGTATTTTTTAATTTTATTTTATTAACAACTTTTCTGTTTGTTAGTTTTCGAATATTTCGAACGTTAAAACTTTGTGTTGTTATTTGTACCGGACACTTGTTTTTGCCATTTAAAGAGAAAGAGCTTTTATTGCAGAAAAAAAAAACAATTAATTTTAAATATTTATACATTTTATATTAATCCGAATTAAAAAAAACATATAGATTTTATACACTTAAAAAAATGCTGTTTAAATTCAATAATTACTATTTAAGAGGCCAATAGCATTAAAATATGAATTTTATTTTAATGTACTAGTTAAAATCCGGCGTGTTTCGCTACTTCTATCTTATTGCCTTAACTATTTCCTAGTTTTAATTTTTTAAAACCGATTCAATCACAAAAATTTAAGGCAGCCTATAGACACTGCAATATCGCTTATCGAATCTCTCCTGCGTTTTGGCTGATGAGGATAGATACCATTTTCTACATATACAAAATTCCATATTTATAGTGAATGAAAAGTGCAATGCCCACTTATTCAATCTTGCCCAGTTATTGACTGATGATCTGTATTGTCCACGAAGAGAATTTCTACTATTACCTTTCTCAAGATACACAAAATATAATGTTTATGTATGGGTGCTGCCAAAGCCAGTTATCAAATTCCACTCATATTTTAACGGATAATTTGTGTTCACTACGAACTCATTTTGCTTTTTATTTTTACTTTTTTTTTCTCAAGAAATACAAAAATTAATTTTACCTTTGTATGGGAGGTACCATGCCCACTTGTAAATTTCTGCCCATTTTTTAACTGATGTTTTGCATTAACTACGAATTTATTAAGGCTAAATTCAGAAACTTCCGTTTTAACCGTTCTCAAGATCACTATTTTTTTGTATAGGTACCATGCCCACATATTCAATCCCAATTTGTATTAACTATGATTATTCGAAGATATAGACAAAGATTTTGAATATTTTTAAAATTTATATAGCCTATAGGCTATATTCATTCCAGATATACAAACAGATGCTTATACGACACGCAATATCACATAAGCATATCTTATATTGGTGTGTTTGAAGGTTGACAATTTAGGTAATATTTAGTTTTAGAATTTGTCGAATCTGTAAAAAGTCGTATTGATTTGAAAATTATTAAAATATCTGAAGAATTTCTAAAAAAAAAGAATAAGTGTATGAAATTATGCATTTGGTGGGTCGACACGAAAGATGTCAAGAGATAGCGGAGGCACTAAACATTAACTACATGACAGCCTGGAATAATTGAAAAAAAGGTGGTTGCTAAAAGAAACAAATATCGAGTTGTTGAGTTTTAACAAAATCGTAAAAGTTTTGAAGCGGAGTAGAACTGACGAAACTGGATGAAAAATTTATGTTTCAACGAAGCAATTAAGAAAGCGCGACTACAATGGTCTTAGAAGAAGGGTGTTGTATTCCATCATGTCAATGTTAGCTGTATCCTGTTAAAATTATTAGAGCATTTGCCAGTTTTTTCATTGTCTGCAAAACTTTTTTGATGGTAAAGAAAGTCTCCAACCGAGGAGCCACGGAAAAACAACTTGCCTAAGTTTCGCGCTGATAAACGTCAGAAGTTCTATGTAATGGAATAATGAAGCGACTCGAAAAGTTTCATAAGGTCTATAGCTAATAAGGGGGGTGGCGTGGTGTAGTGGTTAGAGCGCACGCATAACAACACAAACGACCCAGGTTCGAGCCACAGCAGAGGATATGACGAAGAAAAAAAATTAATTGAGGTTTCGAATGTTTAATAAAAAAAGGCTTCAACTTCCCTACAGACAACTCCATCTAAAAAAAAAGAAGAAGCCCCCCTGATCTTTCCGCCTACCTCTGGCGATGATAACAAACATCAGACGAATAATCAGGAAAACACGTTACCACCAATTAGCAAGGATATTCACCACCACACAAAAATCATATGGAGGAAGCTACAGCGGATTAATCATCTACTTAGCTTGAAAAGATTAAATTGATTAAAGAAACTGAAACAAAGCAATGGATGCTTTGTGGAAAGGCAATATGCTCCCTAGAGTGACGGAGAAAAACATAGCTAATAATGGCAAAGATGTACTTGGATAAAATTTATTTTCAATCGAAAGAATTATAGTTCCGGAATACTTATTGATGCTTACTCTAGGCAAAAATTAGCTTTAGCTGGAATTTTAATAATATTATTTTTATAAATTCTTTGAAAGGAATATCGATGCATGATGAAGTAACAACAGCTGAATGTTACGTTTAATTTTGACAATTTCAAAAATTACCATTGCTATCTGGTCACCTTTTACAAGTTATTAATTTTTTTTTATTAATTTTAAGAGAATCTAAGAATCTAATCTTTATAAATCTTCTGAAGCAAAAATTAAAAAAAGAATGTACACACATTCATACACAATTAAACAAATATTTTTTTCTTTGTTTGAAAGTGTTTTATACGAACTGTCAAAAGTCTTTTTAAAAAACATTCTAAATCTCTAGTTTATGAAGACTGTGTTAAAAAAAAAATAATAAAATAAAAAGCAGCATAAATTTATTTCTAGTGGTTTCCCATTGCGGAAGTTTGACGAATTTTTGGTTCGAACGAAAAACTAGTTTTTTTCACCACAAACGATCCACAATCTCTCATTTTATAGTAATTTTAATTTTAGGCAATGAGTTAATTATTTTTATTATTATTAAATTTTTTTATGCAATTTAATTACATTTATAAATTAAATTCTTTTGGATTTTTTCTTTACTTGTATAAAATTTGTATGAGAATAAGCAAAAACTTAAATATACAATTTTTCAGATTTAATAAAATGCTTCAGGTAGCATATTTTAAAAATTTATGATCCATTTTATATAAGAGATTTAATATAAAATCATAGCGTTGCTATACTTTTTAATGAAACATATAATTGGTTCTACAGAATTGAATTTGTAGTAGTTTCATCAAATTCTTCATTCCAATTCCTGAACCCAGATAAATAGAAACCCTGTGGCATTGTTAATATCCTAAAATGTTTGTCTTTATTTTGTATACAAATTCTGAAGGGCCTTTAAATTGTTATATTCCATTCTTATAGGCTGCCTGACCACTGCACTATATTTTAAGCGGAGGCAGGGCCATATTGTAGACTGTGCAATGCTTGCTGAGTGGCAGAATTTTCCCTGAGAATCTTCTGATTTATTCGGAGAGTCAAGCTACTATCAGGTCGCTAACAAGCGTCACCTAACAAGCGTATCTTCGTTCATGAATGCCAGGAGTTTCTCAAGGAAATTTCGGGTCATTCGAATGTAACTATAATTTCCAAGACATAGGAATACTGTAGGAAATTGTGTTGTTGATGAGCTGTCTAGGGCGTCTCAGCTAGACTGGATATTCTCCGGTCGATGTATAAAGAGGCTCAATTTCGATAGCAGCATGAGGACACATGTGCCATCGCTACGCTCTGTTCTTCTAACGGACCATTGCCTCATTGGAAGGCGTGCCGATAGACTTGGCATTCGCTCGCATTACTTTTGTAGAAGCTGTGATTCTGAAGAGGAGGAAGATACTATCTTTCACTTTATCTGTCAGTGACCAGCTCCGCTGCGAGGTTTGTTTGAGAGTCAAAATAGTTTTCTATGGAAACTGTTTGATCCTGGGATTAGCTCCAATGCTTGTGGTATCACAATGGACCCAACCTCTGGCCTAAGCTATCTTGCACAAGCTTTATTTTAGGCTTAGCAGCTATTACAACAAACAAAACTACTGTCATTTTACCGAACATAATTTACTGTTAGAGCGGTTCTTTTGAAAAATCTAAGCCAACTTCCAACATGTTTCCATTAAACTGATATGTTTGAGCTATGTTTCCATTAAACTGATTTTATTTGCCATACAAGCGACACAATGCTCAAAGCTGTAAGAAAATTTCGTCGAAATTGCTATTTTTAGAACAGCGTTAGTTAATTAGCCACAGCGAATAAAAAGTATAGAAGAATTCATTTAATTAATGATAGGATTCAATGTTTTTTTTTTAAACACGTTAACTTTTATCGAAATAATATGTCAGTAAAAGATATGAGAACAAGTTATAATATGTGATAAAAGTATTCTAAGCTTTTTTTTTACAAATAATATTCTTTAAACCCATTTGATTTTATAAGTCTCATAGTTAACCTTTTCAAAAAAGCATGAATCATTTGATCTTTAAATCTTTGTCATTTTATAAAGCGAGATAGATAAAAACTCGTCTTTAAATTAAATCATATTCACTTGTTACGTCAATAGATTTGCACCCTATTGCTCTGGTTGTGAATTAAATAGTTTTATGCATTTGTTTGTAACGCTTCAGTAGCTGAAATCTAAGTTGTATATTTCCTATTTAATCTGAAATTTATAAGGAAATTTTAGCATTTCAGGCAGATAAAGCAATATAAATAAATCCGATGCGACAAACTTACTTTTTACGAAAAATGTTTAATTTTTATCAATTTGTACTTCGTTCTATCTGGGATCAAACGGGTAACAGCTATTTGAAGTTGTTAAAACCAATGTAATATGACCACGAGAAACCTGCATCGAAGATATTTGATATCTACTTTAGCCAGTATTGAACGAAAAGTGTTCGGATCGTTTTTATGTTAAGCCACCAGTTAAAATGTTGAAATTAGACTACGTTCCACTTCAAAACAAAGGTATCAATAGTTTTATGCAAACTTAACTAGTAGTATTATAGTACATTCGTTTGGCTTAATTTTTCTGTCTTATATTTTATAAAAAAAAATAATGATAACCATTGACGTTAACTGCTGTCTCAATGACTAATTAGCAAAATAATAACAATATTTTATTATAGTTTTTACATAAAAAACAGACAAAATATCATCTATTAATCCATATACGCTATTTTGTTAAAATGTTTAAATATGGAATTTCATATTAACAAATGGAAGAAGTATGTTTAGGTTATTCCCACATTTCTTACCGTATATTAAGATTAAATTATGTTTTTATATAGTAGCACTGTTCCTTAGAAATAACATATATACAGCGGTGGAAGAAATAATAGGGCCACATCAAATTTCTCTTAAATTAAAATTTTCTTAAAGTCTTATTCATCATTCCAAAAATTAAATAAAGAATGTATTGTAATTGAAAGAAGTTCGAACATATGATTTTCCATCCGACCCAAATAAATTAATCTTCGTTTCGTCAGACCAATTCACGTTGTTCTAGTTATTGAAAACAAATGAAAGTGTCCCTATTATTTCTTCCACCACTGTATGTACTTTAATTCATATTACTAATATAATATCAATACCGAAATAACCCTTAAGCACCACTTATAAACTAAGGCATGCGTTCAGAAAAACTTGTACATGTGTTATGGGTAAAATTTTGCAAAAGATCTTATGAACAGTTTTTACCTTTTTTACTCATTAAAAAACTACGCACATATGACGTCTTTAGCGATAAATGTAGGCAAACCTTGTCGGTTGTTTAATAGTTTCATACAATTTTAAAGACTCTACTCCGCCAATACGATAGTAAGTGTAAAATGAATGCTTCATTGGTTAAATCGATTAACTCGGCTATCTGCACTATTTATATATTATATATAAGTAAGTATTAACACTAATAAATAAAAAAATTTTACTTTTAATTGTTATACAATTGGCTTGGGGAATAAGTTCGTCAGTTTTTATACATATTTTCTTTTGAGACTGTCGATTGCTAAACAAGCCATGAATTGGCCGTAAAATAAACTGCAACCATGAAACGATTCTCAATCATCTCCATTCAAGGGGATTTGCCGAAAAATTGGGAGCATAGGTGCTCAAAACAAGGAATATCGCTTCAAGTTGCCTCCCAACATCTCACCCGTCATCGTGTAAGGCGCTATCATACCGAATCGTCACGGAAGATGAGAAATGGGTGCCTATATATAAAAATTAAACTAAGAAAAGAGTGGGTGGCTGCAAAAGATATGCAAAAGACCCATAATACAAGTCTTCAAAGATGCACTCCCTTCTTTAATATCCGCCGTATTCGCGGGACCTTTCACCAACGGATTACTAACTTTCTCGCTTCTTGTTGAGTTATATGAGGAGAGTTATTTCGAAAGAGGACCTTAACCCTCTAAATTTGATCCGAGCAACTTGGGATTTTTTTTCGAGTAAGAATCTGTAAAATATGTTTTTAGTTTATAGATTTTATTTAAAAAAAATAAGGCAAATTTCACAGTAAAAGTGAAATAAAAGCAAAAAAAAAAAATTACCTGAACCATTAAAATCACCAACATGTACTAAAATAAGAGAAATTTTAGCCAATGTGCATCGTTAATTAAAGAAAGAATAGACAATTAAGTCCATAGGTGAAATTAAATTTTTTTGTAGCCTTATCATTTAAAACCAATGCTGTATTTTCAGCACGAATGTTATCAGCTTGGATATTCAAATTCACTATCGCTTCTATAAACAGATATTCTTTATCAGAATTCATTGCATCCAAGAAGCCAAATTATTTGTCAATCTAAAAAATTGGCTAAATTATTCCTTCTATTGCATAAAACCTCATCATCGGTATTTTACAACCTTTTTTTTGGATATTAAAAGCAAACTTTTGTCGAAATAATTTTTTTTCGCTTTGACCGTTTTCTTGTACAAAATATTTACAGAAAAAACAAAACTCATCTGATTCGATTTAAACAAATTAATAACAATAAACAGAATTTAGAGGGTTAAACTGGAGGGTTAAAACTGGTTCGACAACTTTTTCTATATCAGATCATATGATTTTTAGGCGAGTGGTAGGAAAAATCGTAAGCAGCAACGGCGAAGTAGATTCATGTATTGTTATAATTATTGATTTTTGATTAAATAAAAACGCTACGAATTTATACTTTTTAATATAATTTTTGTACTTTTTTCACGAAGATAATTTTTTTATTAAGCTAATCGATTTGGTAATTGAAGCATTCATATAAAGATCTTATTGACATAGGGGAAATAGGTAAACCCGTCGTTAAAATTCCGCCTTGAGACTGGATGAGATGTACATGCATATGATATATACATATATGTGGACTTATATTTGTCTAATTGTTCTTTAAATAAAATTTTCTTAGCTAAAAATTAATTTTTATTAAGTGCATAACATATTTGAAAAGTAAAATAATTTAAAGCAAATTAAAAACAGCCTGTGCAATATCCGGGCTATACGGTGGCTGGATAAAAACTTTCTAGCCAAGTGTACTTAGTTTTGGGTTTTCTAGTATGTAATGTATAACGTTGTCATAATAGAATACAAAACCTTTTCTGTTTGCCAATTTTGGTGGCTTTTCTTGAATGCAGCATTCATACTGTCGATTTGTTAGCAGTACAGATATGAAATGATAGTTTCGCTAGATTGTAGCAGCCCCTAATGGAAATTTCCATAACGGAATAAAGCAAACAACTTGTTGCGTCGGCGTTCAATTACAGTATTATCAGCGTTTTTGTTTTTCTTTTTTATAGTAAAGACCTATTACATACCGTGTCTCTCAGATAACTTATTTGAGAGGTGTTAATCGCTATAGTGATATTTTTAGATAAAGTGTGAATAAAATTGGCCTTTTAGAGGGTTAGAAGAACTGTCTCCTCAATATGTAATGTTATCTGAAATATAAATTTTCAAACAAGTGTTTGTTTAACACAATCGAAAAGTGTTGCCCTGAATATAAAGGCATAAACACCATCTTGTGACAAATATATGTAAATATATAACCATTCAATAAAGTGTAAAGAATGAACTAAATATATTTAAATGTGAACCAAATGTAGGCCGATCATAATTTTGATTTTGTCTATTGAGTTTCTTTTAAAAGTAATATTTGCTAACCCAATTTAGTATTTGCTTAAAAGCCATAATCCGACTGTCATTAATTCATAAGATAGCAGAAATTTTGACTTATTTGAATATGCTTCTCTTGTCCGCAAAAATTGCGAACTACAGTTTAAGAAAGTATATTGAAAGGTTGACGTACATGGTGTTTATAGACATACATTGCCTGCGCTTTCATATGTACACGATATCTATAGCAATCCTGTACTCATATTTGGCATGTATTCTCTTTTTGGAAGCAATAAATGTCTATAAACTGATTGTCAACGTGTTAAAAGTGGAGGTGGATAATGTAAAAAGTGATATGTAGTGTTTTATAATGTCGGACTTGACCTGTTAATTTGAAATTTGTATTTATTATTGATTAACAATGATGAACATTTGAAATTTGATACAAATCTTCTGTTTGATTAAAAATTTTATTTATAAATTTGTGCATTTTCATGTCATTATTTGTTCATTTGTGCAAAAATTAATTTTATTGATTTTTTTCTTTCATTTCTGTTGTCTTAGTACACAATGTATAGATTATTGTATAGACACAAAGTTCATGATCTTGTTTATTTAACCTTGTGTTTATAAATTATTGACTTCGATTATAGACATTTATAGGAGGAATAAGTAGACAAGACAACATTTGCAAAAAATAAATTTAATTTGGTTTATACAAAAGATCAGTATTTCTTTATACAAAAGTCCAATGTACTTTAAAAAAAAGCCACAACAATCATTGTGTTGGTCAAGACAATGGGATATCGAAAGCGCAAAGCAACTGGGCAATTGCAAATGAACATTTGATGTGATCAACAATAAGTATAGTAAAGAGTTAAGGGAGTGAAGAGGAGGACAAATTGTACACTTTTATGATTATGACTGGCAATTTTTATTTTGGTTTTTCTTAATTATGTTAGACTTTCTTTATTAAGTTTAAGATTTTTCCTTATACAGAGTTTCTCACATTGTTACATTCTAAAGACCTTTGTTTTAAACAATAGCTTTTGAAATAGTATTTAAAAGAAAATCTTAAGATTTAATGTTTATTATTATTGTTGCTATTATTTATTATGGCCTTCTTTTTTTCTTCCAAATGTATGTTTTTCATCTGTTTTCTCCTTCATTTACGTTGTCTTGATCAAAACCGGAAAATATAAATTACTTCTGAAAGAGTTTGCCAGACGAATTAGTATTTTTTTAATGGCGAATATGTCTTGCCATCAATTTAGTTACAATTTTTCATAGGCCACCCCATTAATTTAACCCTCAATCACATGTCAATGGCTAAATGTTGTAATCAAATAAAAGTATGAATATATGTTGGAATTTTATTTATTGAGTATAATATTTGAAAAATGTAAGTGGTATTTGTTTGAGAATTATGCTCAATAAATTTTTATTAACATTAATTAACCACACTGGGTCTAAGACTTCATTTTCTGGTGATTTTAAGACTAAATAATTTTTGTTTTCTGTTTTAATTGTTACGTAAACGAATGATGTTCTGGGAAAGATCAAAGATCATTATTTTTCTTTATCGAAATAAAAATATTGGCTATTTCAATAAGAACTTTGATTTCTCACAGATCCATTTTGGAATATTATAAAAGATTTGATATTTAAGTTGTTGAAGTAATAGAATCGTGCCGCTAGAGGAGTTAGAGTTTATCACAGGTCAGACCAACTGACAATTTTCAACAGTGGTATCACCTCATAACATTGCTAGAGTGAGCGACTGATTATGAGTATTCACGTTAAAAAAATTTCTCTAAAGTTACGGTCACATATGGCAAACACGAAAAAAGCTTAACCATTATTTTATAGAAACATTTTATTAAAATATTTTATTTTATGACAAAATATTAACAAACATTTTTTCAAAACAAAAATCCGGTGGCGAACTTGAACGAAATTGACTATGATATTTTTATTGTTGAATCATCGTCACAAATTACCATGACTAACGAGAATTATGTATGATAACATCATTGAATGCGACAATACTAAAGAAAACTGAAATTTAAAGACATTGTCTGTTATGGGTCAACTGCATTCTATCATTTAGCGATGTTGTCTGTTATGAGTCTACTATATGCTGAACAATGCGGGATTTTGTCTGACGATATTGCTTGTTAAGTCAGTAATAAACAGCCCCTGTATAAAAATACCAAATTCTGTCGTCTACGACAATTTGAACAATTACTTTAAAAAGTCATGTACGACATCAAAGAAAAATCATCTTTAGTCATCGTTGATGTATTAACATTGCCAGTGTTTGTCACGGTGATTCACTTTACAGTTCGCCACTTGATAATAGTACCAAAAAGTTTTAATATACATATATATTTTTTCAATTTAATATGAAAAAATAAATAATCAAAACAAAAAATGCATATTTCTATAAAAAGGTGGTTACTTTTTTTCGTCAAAGATTTGCCAAAGGTATGGTCACACCTTAACTAATGTACCTGCTGTGCGGTTGCAATTCGTTGATTGAGAAAAGTCTCTTTCCAATTGGGATAACGCGGGAATTATGTATGTATGTATGTATGTATGTATGTATGTATGTATGTATGTATAAAGTAATAGAAACTTTAGTTTAAATTTAATTTCTCATAAAAATCGCATTAAATACTAAAAAATCACTATTAAAATAGCGAAAGCTCCATTTTGTAAGATTTTTAATAGTCAATAGTTACCGTTCTTTTGAGACCGCTATTATAAATTTGATCGATCAGCTACACAATGTGTTAACACAAATGTGTGCTACTTCAATAGCAAATATTATCTTATAATTTTGTAGCACTTGATAGAAGCCATCAAAAAAAGGAATGCATCTCTTCCATTCACCGTTAGGAAGGAATTAAGCAGCTGCAGCACTTCTTGTACTGTAAGCTAAAGAAACCCATGAAAGAAAGAGCTTGAAGCTATATGTTACTACTACATAATACTCGCTAGATGGGATGAGATTTAGAGAAAGAACCGTTGTTTTACTAAAAATACTTTTAAAGCAATGTATAATGTATAACATTTTTAAAACTTTTATATATTAAATAATGCTTAGTCTACCGAAGTGAAGACAGAGCTCCTACTGCTCATGCGCATGGTAAAATTTAGTAAATTTACAAAGTTTTTAAGCACACATCTTTATCGAATTGCAAATACAAAAGACAATTGCATAATAGTGCATTAGGAGAGGACTTTAGGTGTTGCATTTAGAAGATCTTGTTACCTTGGCCAATTGTAATAAATTTGATATATCATGCCAAGAACTAATTTTCCTTAAATGGAATTACATTTTTGACCTTTTTCACAAATTTTTCTTCTTTTACAACTTTGTATATAGAATGCACATTAGAATTATTTTAAAGGAATTTTAACAATTAATTGATGGTTTTTTATAAATGTTGAATAAATTACTGCTGAGATGAATTACATTTTCCCATAATAGTTATTTTTTTTCAAAAACATTTCAAATATTTTTATGAATATTTTTTAAATACTATTGAATAGTACTTGTTGTTAATTTGTTTTTGTGGTTTTGGTTACGGTTAATTTTTTCTTGTTTCTGTTTTCAAAGTAGGTGTTTTAGAGTTTGTACAAAGATACATACTTACATACATATATGATTTATACTCGTAAATGTACATTGAACTTTACAAAATATCTAATGATATATATATGCACTACAAGTGTGTGTACGGTGTAATTTATTGTATTTTTTAAGTATTAATTTAAAATTTTAAATTGTGGTGTATACAGATGGTATTTATTTCAATATGATTTCGTTTTGTTTTTACCGAAACTATTTACGCGGAAGCCCATTAACGCTATGTGATCATAGAAACCACACAATGCATAGGCATCAATCAACTCAGCGATGTTGCTCTTCTTGTTTATGTTTGGGTTTCTGGTAAACCCCTTATGGTCGTATGGTGTTTTTAAGGGTCGGAAATTTTTTTAAGCTCTATACGAAGATGTAGTTCGAATTAGAGTCAAATTTTGAGTTGAATGAAGCATAATGAGCCATCCGTTCTTTGCTGTGTTTATGCAAATCGTATTATTAAAAAGAAATTCTCAATTTTAAAGATATTTTGGTGAAATTTTGATTTCGATATCTTTTATGCGAAACTACTTTTGAAGCAGCTTTTATTTGATGGGCATTACTCGTTCAAAAATAGCTTTTTGTGCCAGAAATTTGTCTCAAATAAGCCTTTTTATAATTGAACTAGAATTACCCTTCCCGCGTTGCTGTAGTCCTCACAAGAAAAATTTAAATGAATGTATTAAAACTAATTATTTGTACTGACTACCAAGTGATTTAGACCAAATTCAGAAACTGTTATATTAACCGTTCTCTAGATATACAAAAATCATTATTAACTTTGTATGGGAGGTATCACAATCACTTATTCAATTTTGCCCGTTTTCGACTGATGATATGTATTTACTACAAAGTTATATGGACTTAATTCAAAACTTTCCACTATTACCGTGATAAGAGGTGCCACTCTCACTTATCCAATTCCACCCACTTCTTGAGTGACGATTTATATTGACTATAACGTTATATGGATCGAATTTAGAAACTGTCTTTATCACCGTTTTCTAGGTATATAAAAATCAATATCTACTTTGTCTGGGAGGTGCCATACCCACTTATTCAATTTCACCTATATGTCGAATTATGATGTGAATTGCCTATGAAGTTATTTAGACCAAATTGAGAACCTTCCACTATTATCGTTTCAAAGTTATACAAAAATCAATATTTGCTTTGTATGGGAGGTGCCACTTCCGCTTATCCAATTCCGTCCACTCTTTTACTGATGATTTGTGCTGACCACAAAGTTATTTGAGCTAAATTTATAAACTATTACTATTACCGTTTTAAAGATATAGACATGTAAATAAAAATTTTATATGGGCGTGGTACCGCCCAGTTGACTAAAACCATCAGTGTAAGTACACCTTTTCAATGCATTTATTATTTTGTAAATTCGTGTGGTGGTTTTCGAGTTATAAAATGACGAACATAGGACAACTTATTCTTCTATATATAGATTACTGTTCCTAATTTGGTGAACAGTATATACAGTGGTTCATAGCTTATTTCGTAAGCTTTGGATATACTTTTTTATTCAAAAGAATTGAAAAAAAATTATATATTCATGTGTTTAAATATTTGTAAAAGTAATTTAAAGAAAACTTGAAATATATGAAAAGTTCAAGTCACAGCTTATAAGTTAGAAAAAACTTAGATGGAATATGTTCGTCCGTGAGTAACTTAAAAACTCACTCACTTTGAAATGTTTAAAATCAATACATGTGTTTTTTTAAACAGGCGGTGCCACGCCCATATAATTATTTATTTTTCCATGAGAGACTCTAAATTTGATATAAATAGGTTCGTAGTCAATACAAATCATTAATCAAAAAGAGGGCGGAATTCGATAAGTTGGTATGATACCTCCCATACAAAGTAAATATTGCTTTTTTGTATATCTTGTGAGTGGTTAGAATAGATTTTCTGAATTTGATCTGAATGTCTAAATGTCTTGGTAGTCATGACAAATCATCATATACACCAATTTCTATTAATTATTTTTTGGGTAACTATCAAGTTGAAGTTGCTGGCCATTTTCTTGACCTTGGCATATTATTTGAATATAAATTGAACTTTAATTCGCATATTATAAGTATGATCAACAAAGTCAGAGTTGCACTTGGATACATAAAGCTAGACCACCGCTTAATGATCGATGTATTACCAAGACATTATACATGTCACTTGCACGTCCAATTTTAGAGTATGGGTCAATAATATGGGATCCCATTTATCAACTATATTCCAATGCAATTGAATCTGTGCAAAAACAGTTCCTTTTATTTTGCTTACGTGGTTTACACATTGACTCCCGAAATTTGCCGTAGTAGTCTGTCCGACTAGCTCTTATTAAATTGCCAACGTTTAAAAGTCGAAGAGTTATGTTAAATGCGACATTTTATTTGTGTATTATTAGGGGCGCTATATGTTCGGGATTCTTGATAAATGAAATGTCATTTAACATACCTCAGAGAGTATTTTGTAATTTCGTACCATTATCTATAACATATTTTAGAGCTAATTATCCTGATGCTGATCCGCTTATAAAGATGTTAAAACTCAAATGTAATCTTTAAATTCAAATGTAATAAAAAAACTTAATAATTGTGTCTCTAAACTCTTAATATATCACTTGTTGTATTTACATACTTATATATATTTTTTCAAACCCTTATAAAATTGTACTCTATTTAATTTTCTAGCTCCATAGACAGAAATAAATAAATAAAATAAATAAATAAAAAATGGGTGGAATAGGACATGTGAGCATGGTACCTCCCATCCCAACCAAATATTGATTATTGTATATCTTGAAAACAGTAAAAGAAGTTACTGAATTTGGTTTAAATTACTTCGTAGTCAATACAAATCACCGAAATTGGATAGATGGCATCTCCCATACAAACTAAATATTAATTTTTGTATGTCCTAAGAACGATAATGGTAGAAGTTGGTAGCCCCATTCATACTAAATATGGTTATTGCATGTGTGGAGAATATTAATAGTTCAAGTTTCGTTATCCACATCAGCCAAAAAGCTGGAGGGCTGTACTTTTTAGCCTTAGGGCCGAAAGGATATAAAATGTGGGAAGAGTAAACAATTATAATTAAAATAGGGGTAGCGAAGTACGCTGGGTGTTTAGCGGATTCCATACAAAATATTACCAAAATACCGAATTCTTAGCTGGGCACTGGGCAATTTAGGCGAAATAAGATTACTGCCATGTTAAAAACATATTGAGTAAAACATAATTTATTGAAATTCTCGTCAACTTCGTCTCAATAAGTGATGATATCTCTATAATTAACTTTAACTGTCATGCAAATCGAAAAACCAGTAATTCCTTCTGTAGGCATTCCGATTATATCGAATTAACCTGACTAGATTGGCTACTTAAAGTATAACGTCTCGAAAATTGGCACAAAGTACTTAGTCCAAAAAATTTAACGTATCCCGAAAGATATAAGGGTGCCATGTTGTATAACCAATGCTGCAAAGATGTAGGTGGTCGCCGTATGATTAGCGAGTAACTAAGTTTTTCTTTCATACCGTACACTGCATTCTTTAAACATTTTTTGATACTTGATCAAAAACTCTGAAATTGTCAATTCAAAAAATTGTGCGTCGATGGAGATGATAAAAACAGAATTTTTATAATTTTTACACGTTTATAATTTTTACACGTACGAAGAAGTCGTCACGTCAAAATTAGTCGATAAAATCTATGGAATGATTTTGAATGATCGGTGTTAGTGAGCGATCACATTTTGCACGAATTTTTTGGACATTAAAAAGCTATCAGCTTATGGGTACGAGAGTGCTCAAAATCAAACGTGTGACTACTTGAAAGGCGTTTTGGCGATGTTCAGAAGCAATACTAGCACCGTTTTGTAACTCTGAAAGAAACATGAATCATCAGAAAACACCAAAGACCAATTTAATTTCTTTGGGTAAAAGTTCACCAAGCTATACGATAGATCGAAGGTTTGCGTTATTTCAGTACTTCTCTATACGACGTGCGTGAAGCTGAATATATCGACTGACAAGTAAAACACATCAATTACATTCAATGGTTAAAATAAATACCGGCAATGAAAAAATGCTATTCTTTTAAACTTATTATTTAAACATTGTAAAGACTTGGTCACCAATGGGTTATAAATTTTTGTATTTTAATGCACTTTTTCTATTACAAAAAACAAAATTAAAAAGTAAAAAGTCAATGGGGAAATTTTATTTATTTATGTACGTGTTGTTCATTAGGTTTTCGTCGTCTTTGGATACATTTTTGTTACGAGTTTTGAGCTATTGTTTGCAGCCAAATGTATATAAAAGTAGTTGACGTGTTTGCCAGTTACTTGCTTGGCCATTACCATAAAAATCCAACACATAATAATGCAATTTTTCAATTGCATAAATATCAAACCAAAATTGAAATTCGCAAATTATTTTATTTATTTATTTTTATATTAAAAAGAAATAACCTTAAAACAGGGTTTAAAAATAAAATTTGCTCTTCAGCGGCTTTTATTAAAAATTGAAATTGAAATTTGAACGATTTTTTATTGGTTATTTTGTTTTTTATGGCTATTGTTAAAGAGGCTTTTTTGAAGCCATTATCATCTTTTTTTAACTTTTTATATATTTTGTATTTGTTTTTAGTGGTTATTTTATTTATCTACTCGTACATAAACTGTTTTTCAAGGTTTAAGCAGTAAAAAAGCGATTTTTACTAGTTTTTTTTAGTTATAGTGGTGGTTGGTTTTGTTCAGATACAGGTTTCATTTCATTTGGAGTTGTTTCTTATTGTGCTTTATTTTATTTTGTATATCACATTTTCTGTTAATAAATTTTGCACTAAACAATGAATTTCGTCATCGACGCCGTGTGTTCACTGGTTCAAGCCGTTGATTAGCCAGCCAGCCAGCCACCAACAAACATTATTTCTATTTTATTTAACACTAACCATTATATGATAAATAAATAATATACACATGAATTTATTTTAATTGTAGCAACAAAAAATTCATTTTAAACACTGACGGACATCTTCTCTGTGTGTTTTTTTAATACGCTTAGCGTACAATTGCAAATGATCAAGTTACGTTTAGTAATACTAACATCACACAATTATGATCACAATCACTTGTTGAACTCAGTGTCAAACGTTTTAATTTTATGTTAAATATTTTATGGTTAATTTTATTTATTATTGTAAATTTTGTTACATTTTTTGTAATTTATTTTAATTTTTTTCTAATAATTTTTATTAAGTTTCACTATGTTTGGCAATTTTTCAAAAAATATTTCGTTTTCTTTTCAATAAATGATTTTTTTTTAATAAAATTTCTTTTTGCGTCTGGCATACAAAATACTTTTTTTTCAAAATTATAACTGCAATCTTGTTATTTTAATTTTTTTCTTTAAAATCCACACAATCCGTAATTTCATACACGCCATCCGTTCATTGAAATACTCTGCTCGCAACTGAATACTAAAAAAATATCTCTATTAGTTGGGTTTTTTTGTCTGTTATAATTTGTTGTTATTGTTGGTTTTGTAGCAGTAATTGCAGTTTATTTTTGTGTATATGATCCCCCCTTTATAAAGAAAATCATCATTAAACTGGTTGTTCTTCCAGTTTTAAATACCCTACATTATAAATTATGCGGGTTTTGTTAGCTGGGTGTGCTATGAAACGCTGGTAATGTGAAGGGTTTCGTCGATAACATTTTTTAAAGGCTCGATTTTTATCTATTTTGTTTATATTTGTTATCAAAAGAGTACATAAATTCTTTTTAATTAAAAAGTAATCTACGATTACGAGCAAATAGTTCTAAAACACATGTTAGGCTGATATTGGGAATATGATATTATGTACCAGCAGTAACAAATATTCTACAAGAAACTAGTTATTGAACTCTAGCTAGTGTTAGTTAAAATAGTATTTTTTGCATCACTAGCCAAGTGTTATTGTAAATTATAAAAAAAAATGTTAATGAAATTCTTGATAAATTGTTAAAACTCAACGTTTAGTTCAGGTTATAAGGATCATTCACTATAAACGGATTACCTCAGAGGCTGACAGGACTATTGCTATATCACAAACATTCTACGAAACACAGTTCGCTGGCACAGAGCCAGCCAGCATTTTCAAAAAAGCCAAGCCGTTGGCAACAACGCTTTCGATCTAGGAATGATTTTCACGCAATGTAAAAGAACAAAACCAAGAAAATCTTCTAAGGAGACAGTTAATTTTGACTAAACGACATTACACCATTATTGTTGAATTTTGTTTCTTTTGAAATAACAAAGAAAACACTTACCGACAATCGCCCTTGGTGTAAGCCCCGTGGCCAATGTCATAGTGAATCATCGTGACAAACGCTGACGATCGCAAACCATCAATGACGGGCAATGAATTTTCTATCGTGTCATATATAACTTTTTAAAGTAATTGTCCAAATTTTCATACATGACAGAAGTTGATTTCGTTCATTAGTAAGTCCTAATAGAAGGTGTGGCAGATAAAATTTTGCATCGATATGCATATAGGCGACTTATAACAGACAATGTCGCTAATTTTTAGCATGAAATCGACTCATAACAGACAATGTGGCTAAATTTTAGTATGCGGACGACTCAATGACAATAAGACAATGTTAAATTTAAGGTTTCTTTAGTATAGCGACATTACAAAGAAGTTATCATACATAATTCCCTTTATCTGTGCCATTGTTACTAACACCCAATTTATACGATGACTTTAAGGCGTGCCTTTTTTAAGTTCTCTTTTGAATTTTATTCTAAAAATCGACTGCACTTACACCATGATTTTGAAGTCATGATTTTTTTTCTTGCAGGGTTGATTTTTTTAACTATAATTGTTTTAGTTTACATTGAAGAACAACGGCCAATGACAAAAACGAAAATAACCGTAAAGGAGACTACAAAAAAGTGAAGAGAAACTGAAATCGTAAGATTCATTAATTAAATTTTTCATTTGTGATCATTTCATACAAATTTCGACTTGATAATGATTTTGTGACGATGGTTCATCGATGTAAATATCATAGTGACAGTGTCGCTCAAATATGCCACCAGGAAGCAATGTTACTAACTCTTTGTGGCGAGTGGTGTTTCTAACACGATTCCGCTATATGCCGTAAAAGCGGCTGAAATCCGTAACGCCTTTGCTAAATCTACTATAAGCCAAATATTTTGAACGGTGCTTAAATTAATAATCAAAAAGCAATTGTGGAAATGAGGTTGTTACTCTACTGTCATTGCCCTCTCATGTAAGTGGTGGAGAATCTACAAAACACAGTCTATTTAAAGGGTGTCCAAAATTGAGGTATCATTTTAATTTTAATAAAAAAAAATACTTCTTTTCACATATTACAAATATTTTTATTTCAGTTTATTAAAAATAGGTTCCGGCTCGGCATGCTTCTAATCTTTTACCAAAATTATCAATCAAGTTTTTCAATAAACTGTTGTCAATGGTTGATATCTGGTCCAATATGTTGGTTTTAGGCTCTTGAACTGATGTGGGGTTATTGCTGTACACTTTCGCTTTCAAAAAAACTCACAAAAAAATCTAAAGGTGTCAAATCGCACGATCTTGGTGGCTAATTTATTCCTCCTATACGAGAAATAATACGATTTTTCGAACATTTCTTTCAATAGACCCATTGTTCCTCTTCCTGTGTCACAAGTGGCACCATTCTGTTGAAACCACTTATTTTCTACGTCTAAATCTTAAATTTTCCGACACTAAAAACTTCGTAATCGCATTTCCATTTTCTTTTTCAAAAAAATATGGTCCGATAATTCCTCCGGAACACAAACCACACCAAACCATAACTTTTTGAGGATGTAATGGTTGCTCTCAGATAAATCTTGGATTCTCTTCAACCCAAATGCAGCAATTCTGTTGTTGACGTAGCCATTGAGCTGGAAATGAGCTTCGTCGGTGAAGATTATTTTGTTTAAGAAATCCTTAATTTATTGAAAAATGTGATTGATAATTTTGGTAAAGAATTTTGAACCTGCCGAGCCAGTAGGGTGGGTCATTTGATCGACATGATTTTTCATTTTTAACTGAACCTATTTGTAATAAACTGAAATAAAAATATTTCAAATAAACTTTTCAATAAAGTTTTTTTTATGATAATTGATCGGGTTGGGTTGCGGCTTTCTCCATACCTCTCTATTTCTGCGCGTGCCAATTCCTTATTCCAATTGCTCGCATATTCTCGCCGACCTTTATTTATTTTATTATTTATTTATTATTTATTTATTATTTATTTATTGAGTTTTGTGGAGTGTAGTCCAGAACAAGCTTTTGCGCTCTAAATTTTGTGATATAAAAAATTCTAATTTTACTCTTTGTGGTTAGAACTCTACAACAATTAAAAACATGATCAATTTATCAAACATCGCAGTGGTAAAGACAGATTATGTCATTCGTATTTTACGGTTCTCGCTTCTATCTCTGAAAGGCTTGATTTACAATTACATTAAATAAATGACAAATACTGCTATCATCTGCAAAAGCGTAAATACTATAGGGCATCTCTAAGTCGCTTTTAATCGTTTTTTCATTTTTGTTTTTATTTAGACTTTCGTTATAATCGCTCAAAATGTAAGCCTTAAGCTTTTTCAGTTTTGCCTTTGTTTATTGTACAATATTTAGTCATAAACTCATAAAATGTATGTATATTTGGTTTGTATAAACAACAAGTTTATCTCATCGCAGAGAGAATAACTCTATGTGAAGACAACAATTCATTTACGTCATAAATAATTTTGAAATTCTCTTAAAAACTTTTTTCAATGATCTATTTGGAGCATTAAGACTCTTGATTAGATCTCCCTATTTAAACAGAGATGTGCTTTTATATAGTTAATTATTGCTGTTAACTGAAGCTTTAAGATAAAGCTTTATTTTGTTAAAGTAACTGTAAATTTAAACTCAAGTCTGTTTTAAAGCTTTTCTTAACATATTACTGTAAAAGACAAGCTTTTGAACATCTGTTAAAAAGTATATATAAAATAAATATTAAATTATCGTTACTTTTTGTAAATTTAAATGATTTGTAACATAAAAGAAGATTTTCTACTTCTAGCTGCAGTCA
This sequence comes from Wohlfahrtia magnifica, assembly GCA_023159175.1. Lineage (NCBI taxonomy): Eukaryota > Metazoa > Arthropoda > Insecta > Diptera > Sarcophagidae > Wohlfahrtia > Wohlfahrtia magnifica. Next base: position 898,612 of record JAKWBJ010000169.1, on the reverse strand, counting down.
CCGTTGTTTGTACGGCGTCTCGCAGAAATTCCAAAAGTTTAGCCTAAAAGGCGACATAGTTGCACACAAGACTGGTGGATATACAAAATGTGAACGCCAGATAGTCGGCTTAGCAATACCTATCGAGCAATAGACTCTATTATTTCATGAAACCAACACTCAGAGGATGATTTCCATTTTTTTTGTTGGATTTTGACAGTGCCAGGAATACAGTTTGTTGGACAGAGGTAAGAGGTAGTGATATTTATGATCATTTGATTTTAATTTATTTGTGTACTTATATCGTAATTTATTTATGGGAAAATAATTTCACAAACTAATAATGTGTGATAAAACGTTGTGTGATTCATTGGACAATAAATCACAAATGGATGCTCCCTACGACAAAAACAAGTACGTGATTTAAAAATATGTTGTTATCCGAAACCATTGATTATCAATTTTGCACTTTTCTATACGCGGTTAATAAGTTTCAAAAAAGACATAAGAAGTTCCCATACAAGAGAATAAATGGTATATTATTTGCGAACACTTCAAAAAGTAAAGGTACTTGAATGCCCTTTTCGACACATTCAAAATTATATAATTCAACCAAAAATCACTGTAAATTCTTAATACCACAACATCAAGAGCATCTACCAGTGATGGGAAAATTGATAGAATCGTACTTTTTTGATACTATTTAACTTAAAAAAATACTGTAGCACTCCCCAAACAGACTTGATATACTCATAAATATTTCCCTATATCTACATTTTTTACATTACCTTGTTACAGCATTTTCTGGTTTTTATTTATTTTTGGTACTAATGGCATGGAATGGAAGTTGAAATATATATGTATGTATGTGGAAAGTGATACAAAATACCTCAAAATTATGAGTTATTGGCAAAAAAGGTTTTTATTGCTTTCATAAGCTAATAACTTAGCCAAATATTAACAGATTTTAAGGTTCTAATATGGAAAGAGGACCAACAGAGATATAGTCACGCGGTTTGTCCGATATTACGTGATATTCAATAGGGATATTTTCATATTTACAAAAGATCCCTGGAGGGTATGCATAACATGTAGGGAATTGGCCACGAATATCGGGTGTCTCTGCATGACATAGCGAGATATTCGACGGCTACCCTTGCTTGGGTTCAAGGAACCTTTTATGGGTTATAATTGACCGTTTGGCTGTTGGAAGACATGCTCAAAGGATGGGAATTCCATACACTTATCTTTGCAGAAGCTGCAATGATGAAGAAGTGGAGGAGTCTAAAGAACACCTTCTTTGCCACTACTCAGAACTCGACGATTTGAAGCTTTCAGTGCTTGTTAAATGCTACTTTGCTTTTAAAAATACGTTGGGTATTGACGGAGTTATTAATATAATGAAAAAATCTCTCTGTTTGATCAAATTTGTTACTCTTGTTATCAGAAAAGTACTCTCATTTTTATTTTTATTTTTTTGATACCGAACGAAAATTCCATTTCCCATTTTCCCATCACTGGAGTACGGTTGACTTCTAAGTGCGACCAATTTAATTTTACTAATGCTTTTGACTCCAATAATACTTAAGAAGTTCTAATCTTCTTGACCCATAATCTGTCACTCTATTTTGTAGATTTCAGAATAATGACGCTACTGCTTTTGTAAACTCCATTAGACACAAGAATAACTGTGTTTGAAATATAGACATTAGAACTGCTGAAAAATCTGTCATACTTTTCTTAATGAATATAGCCTACTCTTCATGAAAGTTATTGGGTTCTAACCGTTCGTTTTCGGGTCTCTGTAGGTCCATTTCGGCTAATAACCGTTATTCCAAATACCACTCATCAAAAAGGTTGTATATGTAGATCTTAGATCTGTTCTTCTGATGCTAGTGTGGCACATCTCTAACCTTTAACTAAAAACGTAAATGGAGTCTGCAGACGCCCATGTCGTGTGCACACGACGTCTACAGCATTCCTAGTGATATAAACACACTTAAGGCTACCGACCATCGACTACAAGGTGTTCAAAATAGAATACATCTGTGCGTAAGATATTAATTATTTTAGCGACAACATGGCTACCGACTACACGACTACCGTTGTAGCCCGTAGCCAACTTATTTTAATTATTTTTTTTTTTTTTGCGACAACAAACAGTTTAGTGCTGTCAATACAATAAGATGCACGAATAGGCGTTTAAAAACGCAATACATGATATATATACATTAAAAACGCGAAAAAAATGTACGTGACACCACTGAAAAAGAAGGTTCATATGTACATTTGTTTACATATCTCTTGTAGCTGTAGTCGTTAAAATAATTAAGTGGCTGGTTATTATTTTTGTAGTCATACAGTTGGTAGCCTTGAATGTGTTTATAGCATTAGGCTGAGATCACACGATAGTAGCAATGCTTTAATTATTGGTACGGCAATTATATGACCGCCCAACAAGTTATAATGCGGCAACAAAAATATCAAATATGCGTGAATATATATTGTGTTCTTGTGTGACAATCTAAGTTAACAATACGTACCAATAATTACATTTATGAATTTATTTTCGCAGGATAAATTGGGATAATTTTAATATTTTACGGCAATAAAGCACAATAGAAATTGTGTCATATTGGTACATTTGCGACAATCGTGTGACCCTAGCTTCAGAATTAAAAAATTTTTTTAACAAGAAGTGCTTTCTTATTGATTTTAAAATAAGTTTCAACTTATTAAACCTTCGTTTCACTAAAAGTTCTTAAAATTTGAGAGTCGCTTCTGTTTTTTACAAATGTGTAAAAAAAAAAATTTTGACTTACCATCTTCAATGCAACTTTTTGATTTTCTTTGCCGTTTATCACGTATTCTTCTTGACCAATCAGGACTTCGATGAACCTTAGAACGTTCTCGTACACTGGAAATAGAATTTTTTATTTTTAGTTCTTTTATATTTTGTATTAATTTTTATGTAGTAAAATGTTTTCGTACATGTACTCAAAATGTGTTTCTAAATATAAAATATTCATATTTCAAGTTCCTTTTTTCTACGTTACTTAACAAAATCCAAAATGTAACTAAATATTGATTTAATTTTACCTTAAACTCAAATTTCTAAAAGTTATGAATTCTGTTGTTCTCTATAGAAAAGTTTTTGTTCAATTTCATCGTTATCAGTTGGAATAACAAAGTTTTTTTTTACGTTTGTTTTTGCTTTTATTTTCTGGGTTAGTGGGGTACTCTACAAACAGTTGCAATATCTATACAAAATAAATATAAACACAAGTCAACAGAAGAAATAAAAACAAAAGCAACATCCTATAAAAGAGAACAAATATAGTCAGATAAACAAATTGTCAAAGTAACCGATAACCATTTGAAAATAGTAGGGAACATTTAAAGAAAACACTGGTTTACAATACTACTCGAACGTATTTGGTTAAAAATAATGGAAAAGCAAATAAAAGTTCTTATAAATAAATAGAGTTTTTAAAATTTTTTTTGCAATATTAGGTGCTCGGTTAAAAATTTGACCAAAATTTAAATACTTTTCCTTGTACTTGAAACGAGTTTTATTAAACCAAATATGTTCCGTGGGTGGCGTCGTGTAGTGGTTAGAGCGTAGGCATAACAACACAAGCCACCCAGGTTCGAGATCCAGCAGAGACCATGAAGAAAAAAATTTAATTGTGGTTTCGTGTGCTTAATAAACCGGCTTTAACTACCCACCAGACAACTCCATTTGAAAAAAATAAAGAAGAAGCCCATCTGGCCTTCCAGCTTGCCTCTGGCTATGATGACAAACATCAGACGAAAAAATTAGAATGCTAAAGTATAGATCACCACCACCAATTAGCAAGGATATTCACCCCTACCCAATTATATGAAGGGGGCTACAGTGGATTAATTATTTACTTAGCTTGAAAAATCAACTCTATTAATGAAACTGACATAAAGCAAAGATGCTTTGTGGAAAGCTAATATGCTTCCTATCCTAGAGGATTTACGGAGAAAAAATGTGCCGTTTTGATCGATAAGCTTTTGCAATTTTTAGAGTAAAGACATTATTCAATTAGATCGAAACAAGCGATAATCTATAGATGCAAGGTCCGGGCTATATGCTGGATGCACCATCCAAGATCTATCAGTTTCTGCCGGGTCATCAAAGACGTGTGTGGTCTGTCGTTATTATGGCGGAACACCACACCTCTTCTGTTGAATAATTAATTGAATTGCTAGCTCCTATCATATTAATTTTCTTCATTGGAGATCAGAGTCAATCATTTTACCAAGTTTGTAAAAGCTCACAGCATTAGCTATATTGGTGTTAATACTGGCTCTGCCACCATCTGCGAAGCTTCACCTTGCTTTGTCCATGATCTTTTTCACATATTATTGTCGTTTGTGATCCTCTTATGTGTCATTATTTAATCGACTTTTTTTAGTGATTAGTCTCCGTAATTTTTCCTGCAGTCTCCGACGCATTCTTAATTTTTCTATGGCAGAAAAGGAAAATATGACGGTAATGTTCCGAAATTTCACTTATTTTTAAACGTAGATAACTTTTCACAGATAATGCGATATTAATAATGTCTTCTGTTTCTGTCTGTGTGAAAAAGCACTAATAAAGATGAATTTATTCCAAGTCATTAATTTGAATTCTAAAGTATGAACGGCACAATTCAACAAACACACAGAATGATGAGTGTCATCAGAGGAACTTTTACAGAAAAGAAATATTGCTCACGCGTTTGACAAAGTATGGCACGAAGACTTGATATATGAACTGAGACACGATCAATATCTCCAACCTTTTACAGGGACACCTAACTGGTTAAATGTTTAAGGTTAAGGAAGACGGTCATATATATAAGAATCTGAGAGTATCAACACCGAAATACCCCGAGAAACTATCGTTGAACCCATCCTACATTTGATATATACCCCCGATATGCCAAAATTCTGTAGTATCAACAATTCGACATTCGCCGGTGATGCAGCTAAGTATCCTTGAAGACTCACAGGAAGCAACTCGGATTTTGCAAAACCATATAGGTTAACAAGAAAAAATGTACACGCGTGACATTTACTTTGCATAAGAAGTCTAGTACAGCTATTAAAATAAATACCAAATTAATCTACCAGAGTACTGAAGTTAAGTATTTGGGATAACATCTTGACCGCCGGCTAACATGGAATACCCACATAAAAATAAAGGCGATACAATTATATGAGATTATTAATGAAAACTCCATGCTTAGCTATAAATCTAAGCTCTTTTTTATAATTTGATATTGAAACCAATTTGGTGCTAGGGAGTACAGTTATGGGGCACTGCCTCAGCTTCAAACATGGAACGAATGCAATAATACGTAGAAGAACGAAAATATCGTCAAATATATGGCATGATTCGATGTAGTTTCGTACTGCACTAGCTGGACTAAATTAGTATAAGTTTTAGTTTTGCGACAAATTGTTAGCTCACGTTATAGTGAGGATCCAATTAAATAAAAAAAATGTCTTGTAACAAAGTGAAGCTTGAAATGTCACCTTCAAACAAGCTATAGTATTATCTAATGCAATTAATATTACCAGAGATATTACATTTTAGAGCTATTTTACCGACAATTTGTAATCGAACTTAACCAAGGACCTAACATTTTTGTATTTGTGCAAATGGCTGTGCAGTGCTGTAACCTGCGTATTCTACACGGGTTATTACGATGCGTTCGATTATAACAATACCCAGACATTGTTGCCTATGCTTGACGAGACTAAAGCAGAGTTTTGTACCATATTAAGATTTAGTAATTTAAGTCATTCTGAAAGAATAAAAAAAAACACTGTTAGCCCATTCTTTCAGTGGACTATCACACCTTAAGTGGACATATATAGAGACAGGATAGAGCGGCGAGGTTAGGCCAAATATTTAATTCTGGTAACACCAACTCTAGGATCTAATTTTTTTTTTTTTTTGGTTTCATACATCAGGTTTATCATCGGTTCCCATTTGAATTCAAAATACTGTGGCTACTGTAACTAAGCGATAAATTGAGATAGAAAGACTATGAAAATGAAAGTACGGAATACACAACTTTGTCGTTTTGAAGAATTTCAGTCCGGTAGCAACATCGTTTGTTTTGCACAATGTAAACTTTATACTTTACAGCTTTTTAAAAGGGAGAAATCAGAAAATCATAAAACCTCGAAAAGAATTTTGAACGTTTCCTTTAATTAGCTAAAGAACTTTCAATGTTTTTTTTCTCCTGATCATTCGTTTGGCGTTTGTCATCGTCGCCAAGAGGTATGCTGGAAGGTTAGGGGGCTTTATAGATGGATTTGTCTAGAGGGAGGTTGGAATTTCTTTATTAAACACTCAAAACCTCTGCTGAGTTTCGAACATGGACCGTTTATATTGTATGCCTGCGCTCAACCACTACACCACACCACCTCTCTCGTGATAGATTAGGTATAGTAGTTAAATAACGACTTGTATATTAGTTTAGTGAACTAGTTCGCCAAAAGGCGTAATTTTAATGCGGTTGTAAAACTATTCATTTAAGAGATCTACATTTTTAATTTCTTTTTAAGATAAGCCTTCTAGCAGGGACTTTTGACGCACTTTTATCGCACAGTGACAACGAGATTCCGACAAATCCATTAACTCTTGTCGAAAGAAAAAAATTAAAATCACCACCACTTAGCAAGAATCTTCACCACTACAGTCAATCTTATGGCGTCGAGTTACAGTAGATTAATCATCTACTTAGCTTGAAAATCAACCTGATTACTAAAAAAAATACTAATGGATGTTTTGTGAAAAGGCAATTTGCCTAAGAGGGTGACGGAGAAAAAAAAAACCATCCGGTTATCGAGTTTTAAAGTCTTCTCAAAAATCATGCTTCATATCTAAAAATTTTATGCGTTATCATAAAAATAAAAAGCATTTTTTAAGTAAGTTTTACAATAATAATTGTGACAACCACCTATTGCAACATATTACATATTCGAACTTCCCCATTTCTTATCTAAATTTCAAAATTAATATTTACAACAAATAAGATATCAATTCATTGTGAAAGGTAAAAGCAAAATTAATAATATTTTGTTTGCTGTATCAACTTACATGATAAATTTTGGTTTTGAATTCGCTTCGTCGCTTTCATTATCTGTTACATCGGTCCATTCATCACTAGTATCACTTGTACGGCCAATGGATGCACCATAACCACCAATAACACTGCTGTTGCCATCTGATACCGATTTCATTATACCGTTAGCGGTATGAACATTTAATTGATCGATGTGTCGGCTAGAGTAGTGTAGACTAGAGTTGAGAGAATCCTCATATAGGCTATTGGTTTTATTTTCGGAAGAAATTGTTAGAGTAGAACCATTACTGCTGCCGCCACTGTGGTGGCCGATAATATTGGTGCGCTTAAAGTGCGAAATACTTTCGTAGCAATTCGATGTCAACGATACACAATCGGAATTTTTAATACGCATAAGCGAGGGAGAACTTTGCATTTTATTGGTGACACATTGTAAAGATTCATAACAATGTGAACCCTTAATGGTGTCATAGATGTTCTCTTCACCACTACCATAGTAGTGAGGTTCTTGACAGGGGTATTCACGAGATTCTTCAGTAGCTGTCTGTAGGTGGGGTAAAGGAGGCTTAGGCGCCGCTCTACTAGGTACAGGGGATTTCGGTAAAATTCTTTTGGGCTTAGGTAAATCGGGTAGTTCATCGGTAACTTTACGTACTGCCGTGGTAGTGGAAGTTGGTGTTATGGGTGCCATTTCCACATTGGGTGTATACTCTTCATAACCATCATAGGTTACCGATTTGGTAGGGTTGTTGACATCACATTTTAGCGAAACAGCTATGTCATCGGGATTTTCTATGGGTTCATAACCATCCAATTCAGGTAAAGGGTATGTGACAATTTCAGGCGTATTAGTATCTTTAATAGCTTCTTCAACCGTTTGATAAATATCTTCCTCTATAATATGGCCAATTTTAGTAGTTTCCGAAGCGGTTGTGATGTTATATTCACAATTATTGTAGGATGCTTCAGTCTTAGGCTCTAAATTTTTATCAACCACACATATTGGTTCATATAAAGGTTCTTCTGAAGTTTGTTTTCTAGGTGGCAGTTGTGGTGGTGATAATGGTGTAGGATCTGTGTTATCTTCTTCTTTTGTTTCGATTTCTACTTTCTGTATCTCCTTTTGCTCCATTATCATTTGCTCTCCTTCTATGGCATTGACTAGCGTAACATTGACCGCTTGAATAACACTACTAGACTTTACTCGTGTATCTTTGGTGTAATTCGGATGTAGAAATGATGAATTCGGTTTAAGAGGTTGACCATATTCGTCTGACTCGAGAACAGGAGACGAAGGAGTTTCTTTTGTTCTTTCTGTTTCTTGTGACAAGTTTTGTAATTTCTTATCGACTTGCTCTAAAGCATCCAAGAGTTTAGCTTCTGGATTAAACATTATGGAATAGACATCATCGCAGTAGGTTAGCTCACATTTAGGAGTAGGCGATCTCATAGGCGTATATTCGCCAGATTTTAAAAGGCTTGTTGAGTGAGTTTCTTCTTCATTTAATAGATTTTCGTTTGGGGTTGAAGGCTCACTAGGGGCCAAATCTGTAGAGCTTGGACTAGTAGTGTTAAATTTCTGTTTCTTACTGCTATGCGAAAAGGGTGTGAAAAATCGTAATTTTTCATAGATTTTGGCATACTTATGCTTACGTTTTCTCTTCTCATCATCTTCTGGTACATTTAAGTTCTCAGAGCTTGTGTCAGGAGTTTCAAGGGCTTCCGCTTTCACCTCTGTTAAAGCTATCATGGGTGGTGTCAGGGACTCTGTTAGCGTCGTAGCAGTTTGTGGTTTAGTGGTTTCTTTCTCCTTTGAGAGAGTTTGTGTTGGTGTCATGGTCTCAGTTATCGTTGTTGGAACTTTGGTTTGCTTATCTGCTGTATGATTTTCCTCACTCTTTACATCAACCACTGCTGTATCTGATGCGTTATCTTTAGTCAATGGCTTTTGTTTAATTTCTTCGCAAGTAGTGGTTTTCGTTTCAATTTCTTTATCAATATTTTCAGTTTTTACTTCTTTCTTCTCATTGTACTCCTCCTCATCATGACACTTCTCGAGCACCAACTCTAGTGGTAGGTGACTAATTTCTTTCACTTTGGTAAACTCTTCTTTCTTTTCTTGAGTTTTTTGTATGGTTTTGTAAATAACACTTTCATTTGGCTTAAGATTATCTCTAAACAGTTCTTTGGATTCCTGTGACGTTTCGGGTTTCACATCTTCTCTAATACTCTCTTCGGAGTATCCTAGAATTGTATTCTCCTCATTGTTTTCTACTGGTGTTTTGACCTCCTCCTGCACCATTTCCAAAGTGCTGGGCAAGGCCAACGTTTGTGGTTTGCTTTCCGATTTGACATCCAAGTCCTTTTTATTGTTTCCACGATTAACTATAACACGCATTCCATTTGCTTGTGTTTTACCTAAAACCAGTTCATTGCTCTTCTTTAGAACCTGTAAACTTTTCAGAGGCACTTTTGGTTTAAGACCTCGAGATTCACTTTCAAATTTTTTGATATTTTTCTGAACTGTCGAAGAGGGTGTAGAACGTTTATGTGGCAAACTTCCCTTTCCTTCTAGAACCTTTGAACTATTGCGACTCACGGTAGGAGACTGACTTCTATTAAGGGAGGCAGTATCCACCACTTTGTAAACATGCCCCTTATGTGTCATTAGTATACCATTTTTGCGCTTTATTTCCTCCAATAGGGTTTTATCTTTTTGTATGATGTCGTTGAATTGTTGAGTTAGCTTAGCTACCAAACTATTTCCAGCTGCATTGCCAGCATTAGTGGAATCCTTGTTGGTGTGCATTTTTCGCGGCACATGATAGGAGCGTGTATGTGTCTTAAAGCTATATTTGCGTGCTGAAGAATTTCGTTTCACCACTGTTCGGTGGCCGTTACTGGTGTTGCTAGTGGCTGCTAAAGATGTTGTCGAGGAATCTCTACTAATGCTACTGCAGCTGTTTAGCGTTTTTGCTGAATCTTTTCTGGTTGTTGCTTTACGACGACTGATTGTGTGTTGAGGTGAATTTGTTTCATTAGGTGTTGGTGTTGAAATTTCGCTACTATTACTGTGTTTGTTCGTATTGTGTTGTGCATTGTCAACTTCATGATTATTTTGGCCAATTGCCGTTGGCAAAGACAAAGAAGAGTCTGGTTGTGTATGCATTTTGCTATTGTTGTAACAAGTAGCGGAAGTGGTAATGATAAGCTGTTTATCGCCGTTATCACTATGTTGTTGAGAATTCGTGGAGATGACGGGGTATTCTATGTAGTCTACAGTTTTTTTGCGTAAAAATTTTTCATGACGTTTTAACCAATCAAAACGTTCAGTCTTTTGGCCTGCCGGCAATACTATACCGTTGCTTAATTTACGCAGAGCAGAGTGTTCGCTTAATTCCCGTAGCTTAGAGGCCTGTTCGGCAGTTTTATATTTATAAAAATTATCTTTTTCTAAATGTTTTTGAACATCGATGTCGGACAAGGAAATTTCATCGAATTCGGGTGAATCTCTAGAGCAGTCGTGTAGGCTTAAGGCTCGTAATTTGCGAGCCTTTAGAAGATCCCTATCACTTAATATTTCTCTTGAAACTGAGCTCGCTCTTGGAGGTGGTTCTCCGGTATTATTAATGGCATTCACCAAACAACTCACTGATTTGCTAACGTTTTGCTGTTTAGAGCTTTTCGTTTTGAGGGCAGTTTCCTTATTGGCAGTGATGCGTTTATTCCAGAAATTTCTAAGAGTTTGTACACCACGAAACTCTCGTAAGGTATCGTCGTCTTTATTTGATTTTGTTGTTGTTGTTGTCCTAAAAAATGAAGCTGAATTCGTGTTATTTAGTTGTTTCACTGATGGGCACGTACAACTTGTGTTGTCTGTATGATTTAATTCTGTTGAATCGTTTTTAATTGTATCAGTTCTTTTAGAGTCTTTTTTATCAATTGTTCTATTGCTATTTATATTCACACTACTATTGTTGTTGTTGCCGTTATTGGTTGTATTTTTTAACCAATTTAATATTGTTTTAGTTTTGTTAGGCTTTGTTACAGGTGCGGCTGTCGTTGTATTTTGATTTTTTATTATTATTTCTTTATTACTATCTTTAGTATACTTGTTGTTGTTTGCTTTCTGCTTAGCATTTGCCAAAATTTCTATTGGCATTGTTGCCATACAGTTTTCTGTTACCATATTGTCCAACATTATTAAAATTTTTTTCACGTTTTTCGTTATTGCACTTGTGGTTTTTGTAGGTGCTATGCATGTATTGTGCACATTTAATAATGCAGTTGCTGTTGTCTGGTTGACTTGTGGGGCTGGTAAGCCCACAAATTAGTTGGCAATCTTTCGGAGGCCTTAAAAGAAAAGGGAGAAAGAAAGTTATTGTAATTAATGTTTCTCTCTTTAAATAATTATAAAACAAAAAAATTATATTACACAGCATTTTCGTAATTCATTTAAACTTTTTGTTTAAAAGAAATTTTGTATTTTTTTTTTTGAGAATTTTTATTGCATAATCCCATACCAAATGTTAAAATATCTGTTAAACCCGTTCTATCGCCAAATACAATTCGTCGACGTCTAGTATCGAATTAGATTTTATCTTCGAAATTTTAGTCGAAAATAGAAGTCTCTACGTTTATTACATGTTTTAAAAAAATAAGAATTATATATAGTGCTCAACAAACTTTACTCTAAACACTGTGTTTTCGTAAGTTTTGCTTCAGTGACTTAATATTTTGTTTTCTTTATGATAGTCATGATTTGAGAAAAACACGCTAAAGCGCTATTTCTTACTTTAAAGGAGTGTTTCTTGTAATAATAATTGATTAATATTTTAAGAAAGTTGGTTGAACTGTGTAAAATATAAGATTGATTCCAATACAATGACTTTTTCAATTTCAGTACCTATTTGGCAGCTTTAAAGTAATGGTACTCATATACACTATGCCACAAAAGTGTAGAATCTGCTGTATACAGTCTTCAAATAAACATATATTTTTTTACCCGGTGTGCTTTGTTCAATACCCGCTTATCCAATCTTTACGGTTTTTTGGCTGATGTGGATAGATAGCAAATCTGCCATAAAAATTCCATGGTTAGTATATATGAATGGAAAGTGCGACGCTCACTTATCCAATCTCGCCCATTTTTCTTTTGACGAAAGAAACTTCCACTTTAACCTTTCTTAAGGTTAAGAAAAATTAATATTTAGTTGGTATGAAAGGTACCCTGCCCACTTTTTGACTGACGATTTGCTGTATTTAGTTGTATTTACAGACCAATTTCAGAGGCTTTAGCTTTAACTGCTCTCAAAATACACAAAAATCATTTTAGTTTGTATGGGAGGTACCATGCCCACTTATCTAATTCTGTACACTATTTAATTGATGATTTGTGTTAACTACGAAGTCATTTAGACCAAGTTCCTAAGGTTCTAATTTAACTGTTCTCAAGATATTTAAAAATCAATATTTACTTTGAATGGGAGGTACCACGTCCACTTTTTGACTGATGATTTGTATTGATTATGAAGTTATTTGGACTAAATTTAGAGACTCTTACTGTTAAATGGTAAAATAGAGACAAATAAATATTACTTTGTAAGGGAGTGGCACCGCCTATTTGGAATTTTTGAAATTTATATAGCCTATAGTTCTAGACATACAGAGAGATACTGTAGAAATTTCAAGGCACAAACAAACATACATACATTTTATTTACCTATAAGAAGATTTGAAAAAATTTAAATTCAACTATTTTGTCACAAAAAAAAACAAAATAAACAAAAAAAATTTTAAATCTTAAATTCTTTACAAATGTCTGCGTATGAATACACCAAACGATCCTTTAAGTTTTTCAATTACTGGTGCAAACTCTTTACAACCTATACATAGAATACGTAATTTTTTTTGTAAATCCTGTGGAGACATTTTCCCATTTATCCGTTAGAATTGACTTAAGGTGCTGAACAGATGACGGATTTGTTTTTGTGCCTGTATATTTAAATATGCCCACAGGTGTTCAGTAACGTTAAGTTTAGTAGATTGAAGTGGATACTCCAGGGCAGCGATCAGTCCGTAATTTGGGCGTGGCTCTGAGGTTATTAAGTATGGTCGGACGGACTTGAAACTTCTTAAAGAATTTCTTAAGGGCCATTGTGGGCTGAGAGCATCTGAAGTGTCCCCGATCAATTCACACCAGGGTTGCATAAGTTGGTACAATTGTAATTTTTTGGTACAATTTCTGATTTAAAAGTACACCAATTACTCATTCGGTACAATTTACGAACTTTCTCAGTTAATTTCTTTAATGGAATTTCCCTAGTTTATCGTTTAATTAATTTACAGTGGCAACTCATCTTTACTATCATTTCTTTGTGATTTAGGTTTTAAAGTTGCCTGTTTATTTTCAAACAATTGCAAATAACTTCTCTTCGATTTTAGTAGTTTTCTTTTATTATAACAATTATAGCTGACAGCTCCTAAAACAAAAAATCAGCTGTCTTACAACATATCATGAACTACTAAAGGGTAGGCAAATTTGAAGTTAGTAAGTAAATTGGCTCAAAAACACATTTTTTTTTTACAAATTCAGTTTTATTCATAAAAAATAAAAATATGGGAATAAATAATGGGATATGATGTCGGGCAAATGTCCACCTCTAGCACATCGGCAGACGTCCGCTCTTTTCATAAAATTTTGAACCAAAAAATTTGATTTAGCCTACCATCCTACCAAATAAAAAATGTTCTATCAATTTTGGTAGAATTCTCCCAACAGTGGCAACACTGGTTGTCACTGAAACATCTACACGGGCACATGTGCAGCGGATGTATGTTGTTGACTTTTTTAAATTTTTTTAAAACATCAACTTTACTCTCTCTCGGAGAGAGTTTTTCCATGTTCTCACTAACACAACTCCATTTTACTTTTGGAAATATTTAGAGCAGTGCTGTACAAAATTAAAAATGTATTTGTGTTAGTGAGAAAAACAGAAATGCACTGTAAGAACACTTTTAACCCGTTAAAAATTTAATTTATCTAAGAATTTATTTTATATTCAAAATATAAATGTTTTGTGTAAAATTTATAATGCATTGGGGATTACCAAATGCATTATAAATCATAAAATATCCGTTGGACATTCTTAATAATTTTAATCAGTACATTTAGCAGAAAATAAAAAAAAAATCACAAACTGCCACTCCACATGTTAATTCGTGGCTGTTTCAGTGATGACTAAATGCAAAATTCTTCCAGTGCTTTTGAAAAAGACCACAGACAAAGAGGGGACTAAAACCCAGAGCGTAAGAATACGTGTGAGTTGATTTGCTCTATGAAATGAACACCATTGATTTAAAAAGACATAGAGTCCCATTGAGAGACATATCCACCATTATGGTTTCAGATCCGCTAGTGTGCATTAAGTAGTCAGCAGATCTGCTGAACAAACTATAGACCGGAAGGGACACAATATATTCCATGTGCCACAGTATCCTGAAATAGTGCCTGGTTAGAACGATGATAATGATAATAAAAGATGTTAATGCTTAGGTTCGTCTTATTAAACTGCTTTGCAACGTTATCAAAAAACTTCTTTTGTAGAGTTTGCGCGCAGTGTAAAAGTTAAATAGAGTTTAAAGGGCACGACGATTCCCTAACGTCAGTTTCATTATGTTTTTAACGTTGTTTTAATTTAAATTCAAATTTTTTGAAATAAATTGTTTATGGTGGAAAATATTTAAATATTTTGCGGCAATAAATCAGAATAAAAATTGTGTCATATTGGAGCATTTGCAACAATAGTGTGATACCAGCTTAAGAATTATTTTTCAAAGATGTTTTTTTTTTGGTAAAAAAGAAAATGATAATTTTGTGTTTAAAGTTTCTAAGCCCCAATTAACAATACTCGATTTGTAACTTAAATCATAAATAAATTCATTAAATAAAAAGCTTGTTAATCCATGTAAGTCTTTTGCAAGATAAGCGGAAGTATAAAAGAAAATCTTATTGGGCTTTACCACTAAACTGTAACCAAACTTTATTTTATTAAATTTACTTTAATGTAAGTAGCATTTAATTTTAACGGAAATACTTGGTTAATAAGATTTTACCACCTAAGGTGATTAAATGAAAAAAAAAACAACCGTTAAAAACAATAAAGCATCATAGCATCACATATTTTTTTGGTTAAAAATCTCTTATTTTTATTCGTACACGTTTAATGATTACAAGATAGACCACTATTTTATTTTATTTTATTTTATTTTTTTATTAATCAAATTAAAATAAAAATTTTTTTAAATCACTACTTTATGATAATTTACAGCATATTTTAGCATGCGAAACATGTATGTGGTTTCAATTGCATTTTTTGCTTTTTATTTATTTTGCGAAATGCGTGTTAAAAGTGGGGATTTTTTTTAAAAGAATTTCTACAAATTGCAAAAGAATCTACAATAAAAACAAAAATAAGTAAGAATAAGTAGTTAATTTTTACACATTATTGTGGCTTTTCAGTTTTCTTCTTTTACCGGATTTCAATAATAGACATTATTTTTTGTCACGTTCTTATTTAATTGCATTAAATTTTTACTGTCTGCATTTCTTTAAGAGTTTTTTTTTCCAAAATATTATTGGTTAGAAAATACTTCTTACATATGTACGTATTCTTATTAAATGAAGAATATAAAAGCTACATATTTACGCCTAACCAATCTTAAGCTTTTAAATTAACAATTCACAAGAAGGGATTAAAAACGGTTAATGTGTATAGACTGTTTACCACGATTGTGATTTATTTGTTTACCTTGCTCTACGACAGAAGTAGGGTCATATAAGACTTTGTGCTAATAATTGCAACACCTAAATTTGCTGATTCTATTCTATTCAAAAGGCTATTAAAAGATGGCGCTATAGAATCTACTAAAATTTAGTGAGGCATGTATTTACATTTTCTGTAATAAGTCGTTATGACCTCTTTTTAATTAGCGAGCTAAGTAAAAGTTGTTGTTAAGTTGAACTGTCAAGAAAATTTCTAAACAAAATCTTGCAAATAAAGGGTGGTCCAACCATAGTGCTCGATGTTAATTGCGAGTCACACCTTAACGTCAAGTTTTTAGCCCAACTTTATTTGACATTTCTTTGTTTCGGTGTTTGACAAATTCAACCATGATGAGGTACACAATTGAGCAGTGGAAGCAAATGAGAGCAAATCAAAATGCATTTCGTGCACTTCGTGATTTTGTTTTGTTTAGAATAATCGACTAAATGTATTAACAATCGGGAGAATTATGCGCATATTTCAGCAAACCGGGTCTGTAAGAAATGTGGAAATGTGGTGGCATCATCGGGCTGTATTTCTTCGAAAATGATAACGCGAGATGATAACGGACTTCTTGTGGCCAGAAATTGTGGATATGGACCTGGCTGATAAGTGTTTCCAACAGAATGCTGCCAATTGCCACACAGTCAACGAAACAATGGCTCTTTTGCGCGAGAAATTCAGTGGTCGTGTTATCTCATGACGTGGCGATGTTAATTGACCGCCACGATCATGTGATTTTACACCGTTGGACTTCTTCTATGGAGATATTTAAAAGAATACGTGTGCGTCAATAGGCTAAGAATAATTCAAGAGCTAAAAGATGAGATAATTTGGATCATTAACGATATTGT
Source organism: Wohlfahrtia magnifica (assembly GCA_023159175.1). NCBI lineage: Eukaryota > Metazoa > Arthropoda > Insecta > Diptera > Sarcophagidae > Wohlfahrtia > Wohlfahrtia magnifica. Next base: position 881,842 of record JAKWBJ010000169.1, on the reverse strand, counting down.
ACAACTTCAACTAAAGTTTCAATTCAACTGAGTAAAGTTGTAAACCATAATAGGGGTGTAAGCCCTTTTAAGTTAAAATGTTTCTAAAAGGATCCAAATTAACAATTTACTGACTTGATCGCCTAAAAATAATGTCATAAGTAACTTTTTTCTATCTCGGTTTTGATATATTCGTGATTCAATCTAACATTGAGGGCAACAGTGCTCTCAATAATCATTGTTATAAAGAGCTACTACCACGACCTTTCGATATGTTTAGGGTTCTATATTATGTTTCCCTCAATCCCGTTTCCCTGACGAACCACAGATTGCTGGTCTTTGTTAGTAAGGATAACTCTCTGTCTAAGACTTAATTATCCCTCTAAAATGTTTTAAAGTTGCACAGGCTCCATTTATGTGCTCTGATGATTCTGTTTCCTTCTCACAAAATCTTCAAATAGACGTGAATAAGTCTATATCCTGTGCAAATGTTCATTGAGTCTACCTACAATGGCCGTTAATAAACCGGTTACCACTCTTGGGATATTCTTTGGTAATCTGATACAACCTTTAAATCTCTTGAAATTGTAAATGGTATCCAAAATTGAAAAATGACTTTTTTCAGATAAAAATATTTTTTATTTCAGTTTACGATATTACAAATAGGATACGGTTAAAAATGAAAAAGTCAAGTGAACCCCCTACTGGCTCAGTAGGCTCCTAATCTTTTACCAAAATTATCAATCACGTTTTTAACAAACTATTTCCGATAGTTGATATCAACCTATCTTCTCGATAATATGGGTTTTAAGCTCTTGAACAGTTGTAGGATTATTACTGTACTCTTTCGCTTTCAAAAAACCCCACAAATACATCTAAGGGTAGCCAATTTACTCTTCCTCTACTGAAAATAATGTGATTTTCGAACTTTTCTTTTAAAAGATCCATTGTTTCTCTTACTGCGTGGCAAGTGGCACCATCTTGTTGCAATCACATATGCACTAAATCTAAATCATCAATTTTCCGCCACAAAAAGCTTCGGATCATCTCCCTGTAGCAATTTACAATGACCGTAATAGCATTTCCATTTTAGTTTAAAAAAAACTAACTTTTTGTGGATGTAATGGCTGCTCTAAGATAACTCTTGGATTCTCTTCACCCCAAATGCGGCAATTCCGCTTGTTGACTTAGCCATTGAGCTGGAAATGGGTTTCGTCGGTTAAGATTATTTTGTTAAAAAATTTCTTCTTTTTTTTTTTGTTTTTCGATGGCCGATTTGCTGACGTAATACGTGGTCAACTGGTTTTAATTGTTGGGCCAGCTGGATCTTATATGCCTTTAAATGGAGATAACGATGCAAAATGGTGAATAATGTGGATCGTTTCATGTTTAACTACTGCGAATGATGACGAATGGATGTTTTTTGATGTTCTTCAACACTTCAGCTCACAGGTTGAACTACCACTACGTTGATAAATTCTGCTTCTGTTATCATGAACGGATTTATTTCTTCAAATTATTCAACCATCAGCTTGATGGCACGATTTGTTGGAGCAATTTCTCTACTGAATTTTGTTCTAAATTTCCTAATTACATCTTGAATTTGCCATTTTCAAATAATGTTTTAATATAAAAACACGTTGTTCCTTCGTGTAACTTTCTATATTAACCGGAATTATTCAGAATCTGAAAATAAAAATTTTGAATAAAAATTACCTCAATTATAGACACTCTTTAGTTGCCTAGTGGAAGTTTAGACTGTCTTAAACCCACTTCGATTAAAAAGAGTTCCCACTTCCCCTCATCCATTCGCTGATCAAACCCTTTCAGAATCCGCTTCCCATTCCCCATCAGTAGCGTAGAGCTGCCTTCCTAACAAGTTCACCTTCCTGTTCATTTTCCTGATTTTCCATATGACCAGGGTTCTAGCAGAGAGTAACCGTATTACATATACTAATTTCGAGTCAAACTCATTGGAGCTAAGTGCTCAGATGGAAGCCTGTTAGATAGTATGGACATAGCCTTTCTTCAAGTTGAATTAAGCACATCTTTCGATATATGTACATACACACTTATGTTAAGCATATGAAATAATTTCATTTTTACAGGTTTTCTTCTAACGTCTTTTTATTACACACGTCAAGTTTATTTGGAAGCCTTTCTTTTATTAAAAACAATGCCAGTCATGGCGAATGTGTCTGGCTTGGTTCTACCACAGACATATGTACACACTTATAAAGGTTCTTAAGAACAACAACGACAACGACAACAAAAATAAAATAAAAATTATGAAAATTTACTAAAACTACATATTACATAACATTATTATTATGGTTTTTGTATTTATTTTTATTATTTCATTTTAGCCTACTTATACTCGTAATGCTTATAAGTTAATATATTTAATTATACTCGTAGTCTATGTTTTGGCTGTTCATTCATTTGTTGTGGTAGGTAGAGCAATACAAATAATGTTAATAATTGTTACCAAATACGCGAATAAACTTTTTGGTTAATTGTTATAATGCCTTCTTCATTTAATTTTCTTTACGTTTCGTTACATTATTTTTCTTCTGTTTGGTTTGTTGGCCAACCACGTGTTAAAATACCAATTTTTTTATTGCTATTTAGTTATTACACATACAATTCACTTTAATGCAATAAATACAACACAATACATATGATTATATTACTTTATTATAATACTTTACTCATAAAGTTTGATTTTTTTTATTTATATGTTTAAATTAACGTGAGGAAAAAAAACTAAATCAACATATTGAATATCAGCCAAAAATAACAAACAATAGTTCAGTATATTTAGCCGTACCCACTTGGTAGTAGACGCTAATTAGTATTCAATGAATGGCTTTTAAATTCATGGTTGCAATATCATCATCATTTGGTGTTGGCCACAACGCCAATCGATTGCTTCAATGTTGTTATTTTTTTGGGCAATCTATCATGATAGTTTGGTTTTAGAACCTACACCACAATAGGCGGTAGTGAGGGTTTATTGTATTTGTGCTGATGATGATAATAGCTTCGAATGCGTTATTGAGTCGATTTAAGCATTTCCGTCCATCTAATTTTATAAACTTTTATTGCAAGGTTATTAATGGTCAAAGATGAGCTAAAGCTAGTGTTTTTGATTAACCTTTAAACAACTAAGACCGTCTATAGAGGGTCATCAGAAAAAACTGATTTTCAGCAAACTTTACTCTTTGGCAAGCTAAACAGTTAAAAAGAGTACAAAATTTTAAAAATAACGGTACCAATTCAAATACAGTCAATAAGGTAATTTGGTAGAAACGATCTTTCTTTTCAGAACTTTTATGCAAAAAGGGAAAAAATTGCTCCTGAAGATTTAGTGAAAACTAAAATTAGAAAAAATAACACGTTCTCTTTATTGGATTGTTTTTTTTTTTTGGTAAGAATTTGAAATGTTTGCTTTTATAACATGCGGGTATAAAGGTAAATCAAAAAACGGTTTGGTTACATTGGAGGTTTTTGTGAATCTGTACGTTTCTTTGGTTCTGAAGCTTTCCAGGAGCATTTGTTTTGAAATTGGAGTCCAAATTCGTAATTTTCAGCAGAACACTATACTAGAATATACAAATTAATACGTATTTCAAATTGGGGTATTTAACGGTTAAAATTGGATTTTATTTATGTTAAATACCTATCACACAAAAATGCGTTTGATAAAGTATTTTTGAAAATCGTTACTCTTTCAGAGAATAAAATGTTTAAGTGAATTTTATACACCTTAACAATAGTATCGAATCAGATAAAGACCGACCAATAAGTTAACCAAGTTGAACTTCAAAATATCTAAAAAATCATAAAAATCTAAAAAATTAGTAATTATAGGAAGGACAGTGTGCTATCGTTTTTCTTTAATGCCCCCTCTATAACAAATTATTTGTTTTTAATAGTTCATAATAGATGAAAACCTTTTTCTTTTATCCAACACAGAGTCCTAGATACCCGGGCTTTTTATATTTGTTTATTATTTTTAAAAGTTTTCAGTAAGCATTCAGCAGCACCGTTGTCTAATTTCTAGCTAAAAACTGCAGCAAAGCAAAAAAAAATTATTTTGTGACTAAGCAAGTTATTTACTATTATTTTACTTTTTTCTTTTGGTTCTTACTTTTGCTGTGTAGTTTTCTTTATGTTTAGTTAAGCAACAAATGCATTGAAAATACTCGTAGTCAAGCATTTTTTTAACGCTGCTAACAAGTTTCCATTTATCGGATTATTGAAAAAGAATAGGTAAATTGGAAGAACATTTTTTTATTATTATTATTTTTTATATAAGACCAGCACCCAGGGGATGGCCCCTACTCATGCAGTGCATTGTGCTGGTACTAGGAAAGTAGGTTATTGGGTGGAGGACAGAGGCAGTAGTGTTTAAATTTACTTATGTCGTTAGTGGCAGGAAATACTTTCGCTGGAAGATTATTCCACAACCGAACAGTGCGACCAAAGAACGAACTCTCCCTATAATGCGTTGTGCGATTTACTGTACAATCAACTACAAATGGATGCGCTCTACGATGAATACGAGTACTACGTAAAAATATATGATTTTTAGGAATTAATTCTTTAATTTCGTTAGAGCACATTGCGTTATAGTACCGATAGAACAATGAAACACACGCCACATTGCGACGGTGCTCAAATGAATCGATAGAGTTCGCTACCCTACCGTCATTAATGAGCATCTTCGCCCTCTCCTGTACGCGGTCGAGAAGCTCCAAAATAGATTTTGGAGCACCGGCCAACACATGGGAGTTGTATTCCATTTTGAGTCGGATATAGGTTTTGTAAATATTAAGGAGATCAGATGGAGTGAAGTATTTCTTGCACCGTCTTAAAAAACCAAGGCACTTGAATGGTTCTTTCGACACTTGAAATATGTGATCATTCCAACGAACGTCACAGTAAATTCTCATGCCCAGAACATCAAGAGCATCTGATTCCTCAATATCCACATTACCCATTGACACAGATGACAGCGCACCACCACGTCTGTGTGTTAAAAAACAACATTGAGTCTTACGTGCATTAAAATCGACCCTGTTCGCACGAACCCTCCAACCTCCAAAAGGCTCGGTCTACGATCAAAAGAATATGAGTGACAAATGTTGCTGTCATCCGCAAAAGAGTAGATAGGATTAGAAATGAGAAGAAGAAAGTCGTTAAGAAATATTAGAAAAAGAGTAGGAGAGAGAACAGAGCCTTGCGGTACCCCTGAGTTTACCCTGAACTCGTCGGATGAGACCCCATCTATAACTACTCTTATAGAGCGATCTCTGAGAAAACTCGATATAAATCGAGAGAAGTGACTACCGACACCAAAAGCATTAAGTTTTGAAATGAGAGCCTCGTGCCAAACTCTATCAAACGCCTTTGAGATATCCAGAGCCACAACCTTACTCTCGCCAAAACCATGAATGGACTTGTTCCACTACTCCGAGCGCAACGCCAGCAGGTCACCAGTAGAACGGCCCTTTCGGAAACCGTACTGACGATCGCTAAGTAAATCGTTGGACTCCAGATATCCCACAAGGTGGTGATTAATCATACTCTCCAAAACCTTGGAGAGTGCGGAACAAACTGCTATTGGACGGTAGTTCTTAGGGTTACTAGCCTCGCCCTTTTTGGGGATTGGCTTTACATTAGCAACCTTCCAGCAAAATGGAAAAATACCGGTGCGATATGATACTCTTTCAAGTTCGGGCAGTGGTTGAACGCTCTCCGGCAAGATTTCGGGCAAAAGGTTTTTTTCAACCGGGTTTGTGGATGTGTGGTCATTCTTTATAAGAGCAGGAACCGAAAAGGCTAAGGCTGAGCAACAACGCTATCCTCAGCATTTTAATGAATGACCAAAAGTTTTTACTTCCCGCGGAAAAGTAAGAACTTTAACACGAAGTCGCTGCTCGTATAAAGCCTTTTCGCGTCTAAGAACCGCGGCCTGTTTGCGAAGCAACTCAGTATAGGCACTGGATCTGACTGTCAATTTACACGTCAAATTTAATCAAGATTTGTTTCTAGGTTTAATCGAAAGCTTTTTGGATGGGATGAAAATATCCATCACTATCCTTATTATATCCACTACCATTTCTGCCATGGCATCGGCGTTTGAGTCAAGGAAACAAAGTTTCCAATTAAAATGTCCAAAAAAAATCTTTGAACTCAGCCTAACGAGCATCCTCGCAGTTAAAATAAGAGCGTTCCGTAGCCATGGGTGGAACGTCGCGAAGAGCGGTGGACGAGAATGAGGCAGAAACTGTGCAATGATCAGAATTTCCGAGAGGTGCAAGAACCTTAACTACATACTTTTCATGGTGGGTAGTGAGGAAAAGGTCGAGGGTATTGTTCTGGTGCCCATCTACACACGATATATGTGTAGGTTCAGTTCATTCACTAATTGCCTAAGGTGATTCTGCGCGGCAAATAACTCAACGTATTGGCCTTCTGGAGTTGTACGGCCAGAATGGCGTAACCAAGACGAATTATGAACATTGAAATCACCAGCAACAACAATTTCACTGTTCGGATAATTCGCAAAGATACTTGATATTGAGTCGGAAAGGGAGTCAAAGCCAGATATGGTAACCTCTCTTCCCGCGTTTGGGCTTCTATACAAAAAGCCAAAGTGCAAAAGATGTGCCATGATTCTGAACTTAACCCATAGACAGTTTAATTCCGCATCACACATGCCAAGAGGTTGCTGGCATTGGTACACAACTTCATTGCGAATGAACATAGCAAGACCCCTATGAAAATTAAAAAGGGACAGAAGGTGATAACCAGGGATATGAAAATCCTGTGATTCAGCATTTTCAGAAACCTGGGTCTCACATAAGGCAAAAACATCCGGCCTATGGAGACAAATGTGCGCATACACGGAGAAAAAGTTCGCCCGTAGTCCACGCATATTGCAGAAATCAATCCGAAAGCACCCTGCCATTACGTAAATTCAACCAAATAAAAGAAAAGATAAATATATAAATTAATCACGAGTAAACAAAAATCAGACAACCCCCCTTTGAATGCGTACGATAAGGAAATGGGTTACTGCTGGTTGATTATTCAGCAGCCAGTGTTATACCTTCACTACTGAATAATCCAACTGCAGCCCCTCCAAGTGGTTCGCACCCAAATGTTTGGAAAGAAATAATGAGGGTAAGGGAAAGCACTCTTGTCGATGGTAGGGCACACACTTAAATTTACCCCTAGACGCTAATTAGTATTCAATGAATGGCTTTTAAATTCATGGTTGCAATATCACAACGCTAATCTATTGCTTCAATGTTGTTTTTTTTTTTTGGGCAATCCATCATGATAATTGAAACTGATTATTGAAAAAGAATAGGTGAATTGGAAGAAAATTTTAGAAAAAATTTAAGGTTTCGGCAATCTTGAGACTATGCCACGAATGATCTAAATTCCACTTCATCTAGCTTTATACCAACCCTACAGGAGTAGGTGTTATGAAGTTGAAAAGTCTATTTCAAATATATCTTCTTGCTGAAGGTTGAATCACGTGCTTTTCTTTGATTACAAACATTTCACGAACTATTAGACGGATGAACATGCTTCTTAATTTTAACTTTTTTTAATACGTTAACGCTCAGCTTAAAATCGATGAATGCTTCTAAAATAAACTTTTTGTTTCAATTGTTTCATAATGCTAACGATAAAAGACTGCTATATGCGGCGGGGAGCAAAAACAAATGCATGTTTTGAAATTGAACTGTTAAGTCAATTGGGCTTCGAGGAATAGCTTCAACATCTATGCCAGCGAATATTACGAATGGAACAAGTTTTTCCTTACGTTTTTAAGTATTATTGTAGATAGTACGTCAAAGTTCTGTAAAAAAGCCATAAGAAATTGGAATTTCTGCGAAAAGTGTTAAAAATATAAGTTCCTATCTATTTGAGCGAAAAATGAAAAACTAAGTGACTGCGGATTTTTTTTATATGATTGGCTTTATCATTCCGTATTTGAATATAATACTTTTTGTTAATGTTTTCTTGAAAGGACTCATCAAAGAATAAATGTGTACCGTTTTGTTTTATTTGATTGTGTATTTAAATTTTTATAGGAACTTTTTAGTTCAACTTCAAAACATGCATTTGGTTTTGCTTCCCACTGTACGTAACGTATTCCCCACGCGAGGGAAAATCGACAACTGAAGAACGGAAAATTGACCGGCTCGGTTCATATGCCTGTCGAACTAGTGAAATGTGGTACCGAAAAAATTGGCGAATCTTCAACACCAATGTTCCTACATATTTGCAAAAATACCCTACCAGTTAAAAAATTGGCGAGCTATAACAGTGCTCAACGTAATTAATAAAATCCTACCGCTTCTTATACCAAATCGTATGACACCGTACGTTAAGACAATCTTGCGAAAGGAAAAGATTGTTTTCAGAACAAGTCATGCCGGTACACTGCGCATACTGATCGAGCAATCTCTAGAATTCAATGGATCGCTATACTTGCTGTTCGTCGACTTCGACCGTGGCTTTGACACTGTTTAAAGAGACGCTTTATGAGCTTCACTATATTGATCCGTGAACTGTGCGTCAATGCAACCTGCGCTGTTTGCTTCAATGGCAATGAGAGCCTTCTTTATCGACGCTGGAATTGGTGATGCAACAAACAAAAGTCGATAACCCCTCTGGTATTCATTGGAACTTACCTAAACAACTGATTTTTTCCTCAACTTACATCGTCATACAGGACAACCTAAACCATCTTACGCATAATGTGGCGAAAGTGAGGCTTGAAATTAACACGCATAAGATGAAACTAACGCGTATTGGTCCACTTGATCTTGATGGGGTCATAATAGAGATAATTAATACATTTTCCTATATTGATAGTACTAAGACTTCAGATGTCCGATCAGATAAGTACATCAATGACAGAGTTATTAAATCCTATTCAGCTTTCCAATCGCTCTATAAAATCTGGAAAGCAAACAATATTTACGGGGCTATAAAGCTTCGAATTTTTTACAGTAGTATCACGAGCGTGCTCTTGTATGATTGCGTCAGTTAGAGCCTGACATAAATCAGCTTTAGAAATTAGCTGCAAACATTTGCCAACCGAAGTTTGCGCCAGATTCTTCTTTTATTCTCGCCCTACTGTGGCACGAGTGAACAACTGCTTGATTTGGTGAACTTCAGTACCATCGGGTGTGACAAAGGAAACGTAAATAAAATTGGATAGGACACACACTAAGAAAGTAATCGACAGAAACTCACCGTGCAGTCCGAGAATGGAGTATGGAGTCCGCAGTTGCAACGAAGACCAGACAGCTCACGTTCTACTTGGATTAGAAGAACAAATAGAGAGTATGAAGAATTTCTATTGATATGTAACCAAGTCAAAACCTTGTGGGGAATGGTTAGAGGCTTAAATTAATACTGATCATTTTATTAAGTTTTTTATTTAAGCAAATTGATTAAATAAAGGAAAGGAAAAATTATATGTTATGAGCATCTGTAATCACATGCAATGGAGATTCTTAAACGTTACTTACGTCAATTTGTTAATGCATAAAACAGTTTAGAGCTTTAGAATACTAATTATGGGGCTTCCTTAGGCATAAATAGCTCAAATAACATTATTTTTTTTAATATTAAATATTTTTAGCGTTTTTGAAACAGAGTAATTCGTAGACTGTTGGCGTGTCGATACAGGGATTTTCAGCGCGGAAGCCATCCTGTTCTTATTGTATTTTAGAAAGAATTGTCATTGATAGATTTTTGTGCGTTGTGTGCTCTGTTACTTTGTTCAAGAACCACGGTACCATTTCAAATGAAACTGTATAGGAGAGACACTAAGAAAATCAACGACAAAAATCTCTTCTGCAATCTTAGAATGATTTCTGCAGGTGCATTGAAGGCTAAGCCGCCCTACGTACTACATGAATTAGACGAACAAAGAGAGAATATATATAAATAATCGTGATAAGCGTCACTTAAGTCAACGTGTTAATGCGTAAAAGAATTTAGAACTTTAGGATACTAGTGGTGTGGATCGTTAGGATTCGATAGCTCAAGTAACAGAAAACAGCAAAATCGATAAGAACGAACTTTACTCGATCAAAACTGTTTCACAATAATTCGTAATTGTTGACGTGGTCGATACAGAATTTTTCAGTACGGAAGTTTAGAAAGAATTGACATTGATAGACTTTTGCGTGTTATATGCTCTATTACTTTGTTGGTCGTGCTTAATAGCGTTACACTTCTACAATTCTTGCGGTAGATTGGTATTCAATCTTACTGAGAGGTCATTGGCTCTTAAATATTTTTTCTATTTATTTTAAAACAAAGAAATAATTATTTTACTTTTAGAAGATATTCAATTACTTTTATTTCTATTAAAAGTAAAGCAAAAGTAGTCTTAGTTGGATTCTATGTTAGAAGAGACCTTTCAAGTGCTTGCAATAGATCAAGTAAGAGTTAAATAGGTGGTAACCTCAATTTATTAGCATTTAAAGGTGTTCTACAAATAAAAAAGGTCTCACATACGCACTATTCATTAACAATTAGCAGTAAAAGCCTACAAAATAAATAGAAACGTCTTTACAATGACAATCTTATTCTGCGAGGGTATGTATTTAAAACAATAACGTATTGTTTTCATTATTTTTTAATGGTTTTAATAAAAGAAAATTCAATATATTCGCTATTTATGTTTTATTTATAATTTATTAAGAATTCCATAAGCATTTACGGCCAATAACATTTATTTTTAAAATTTTGTTTAAAAACTTCACAAGTTTTTTTATAAAATATTTAACATTTTATTTTTTTTCAAATTAATTTGCATATGAAAGCATATCAATCAAAAATGAAAAAGAAACAAATAAACTTGACAAGGAAGGAAAGAAGATGTACGATAGCATAGTTGTGTGTGGTTGATTTAAAAGCGGATGGAAGGCAGAGAAGAGGCTTTATTACAAATCAATTGTTAATTACATACAAGCAAGTTATAGTAGAAATGTATCTTTTATTGTTTAAATCTATTTCCATATTTATTTGTACTGTGGTTTGACTTTGGATCTGTCAGTCATTCAATATGTAAGAGAGGTAGACAACTAGGCAGACGTCTTTTTAAAATTCTTTATAGTGATTATGGTGCCATGAGATTCCATTTTCCATTGTTTACAGGTGGTTGTGTTTTAATTTTTTGTTTTATTTTATTTAAAAATGGAATATTTAATTCATATGTTTTATGCATTTTTAAATTTTTAATTGTCATTCAACATCAATGCTAATTTTAGTTTTATTCATCCATTCAAACATACCCTTGCTCTCAGTGAGATATGGAAACATAGTTATGGGTCTGATCAAAACTTATAACATTAATACGGTAGTAAGTTTATGGTATGGTGATGTTCTCTATTGAATAATTTTTGTTTTTTAATATTCTATTCCATTGATAAGACAACTGTTGTCTTTATGTATTTAAGTTGTTAATGATTTTTGCTTTAATTTTCTTAAAATAAATTCTATTTATAAATATAGGGTCCGCCAAATAATTTTTTTTTTGAAAATGCTATAAAAAAAACTACTGGATATTTTCTCAAATTTCTTTTTTTATTTGAAAGTACAATCCTTCCGGTTAATAATGGAAAATAATTTCATTCAAATGGCTACCTCGGCTGGCCATGCAGTAGCCTACACGATCGGTCCAATTTTTAAGCACATTATCAATTGTGTGCAGCTGTATTTTACCAATGACTTCACGAATATTTTCCTCTAAAGCGTCAATTGTCTCTGGCTTGTTGGCGTAACACTTATCTTTGACGGCAACCCACAAATAATAGTCCAACGGTGTCAAATCGCAGTTTCGAGGTGGCCAAACGACACCAGCTCTGCGGCTGATAATGCAATCTTCGAAAACAGGGCGCAAAACATCGAGTGTAGCTTCGGCTGTGTGGCACGTTGCGCCGTCCTGTTGAAACCAAATGTTGCTAATATTCTCCTCTTCAATTTTTGTGAACAAAAATTCGTTTGACATGGCCACATAACGATCGCCATTGACTGTAACGGCCACTCCTTGCTCATTTTCGAAGAAAAGTGGCCCAATTATGCCTCTGGACCAAACTCCGCACCAAACAGTGACTCGCCTTGGGTGTATCGGCTTTTCAATATATGCGGGTTTTCTGTGCCCCAAATGCGACAGTTTTGCTTGCTTATATACCCGCCAAGATCAAAATGAGCTTCATCTGAAAAGATGACTTTTTTTTCACAATCATTACCATGATTTTCAAAGTAATGTCGCAATATTTCCCAGCGTTGTTCAAGCGTATACACAACCATATTCGTTCAGCGGAAGGATAAAACTAATTATCTGTCAAATCAGACATGAGCTAAGTGTTACCATTCACGAAATAAGTACTAGTTGAAAAAAAAAAACGTTGGATGGCGGACCCTATATTTAAAACCTGTAAACGATTTTAATTATTAAATCCCATAGAAGCATAGATATACTCGTATGTTAAGTGTATGCTAAAAAAATATGTAATTATAAAACAATAAAGCTTTTGTGAACACTTTTGTGCTGTCATATCCTACACGACGGTAGCATCAGTCGGATAATTCCTATCAAAGCCATTGTAAGGCAAGGAGCTTTATCCTCACCAAATCTTTGGACTCAAAACAAGGCTGAATATCTTGATTACGCCGACGACATTTATATTCTCACTCACAGACATTGCGGCAAGCAGCGGAAGCTGGATTTTGTACAGGGATTGTATTTAAATATCGCCAGAACAAAAATTATACGAGTCAACACTAATAATTGTGCAAGCCTTTAAATTAAGAATAACAATTTGAAGAAAAATTCGTCCTTTTTCTACCTCGGTAGCCTCCTTATGGCGTCTGGCGGATACAGTGTTGACATATGAAGCACAATGAATTTGAACAGTCAATCTTTTGTCTGACTGAGTCCCATATATACACCGATCTTCACACCTGTCATCCCACACGAAAATAAATACCTTTAACTCGTGTTTAACGTCTACACTTTTGTATACCTGTTAATCTTGAAATGCAGCAGTTAAGCAGACCAGACCCAATATCCTATCCGACGATTCTTCATGACCAAAAACGTAGATCAATAAATGAATTAATAATAAAATTCATTTGATTTTTTCAAACCACTTATTTTTGTATGTAATGCAGTGTTGCCAGGAAGGGAAAATCCATACATGTAGGTATTTTTCCTGCTAAGCGCAGGGAAAATAGAACAGATATTTCATATTCCGCAAAATGTAGAAATTTTTTCTCATTTTGCATTATTTGTAGAATAAATACAAACAAATTTATTTTTAATAATATTTTTTTGTTTTGTTCGAAACGGTAACAAAATTGTATTTTCCTAAAATAGCTTAAATATAAATAAATGTATGTTATCAAAAAAAAGAAGGGCGGTATCAAAACCATGTTGTCAACCCCAAAGGCAGCCATACACGGCAGAGTAGCTTGCAATAAGTCGTTCATATCAACGAAGAATATCAAAAATCGACTTAAATTTTTAGTTTATATGATATACATAAATTAAGTGTGGTGGAAGACCACAACAGAGCGCCAGAATAAACTGACCTAGCGGCAAAATTATGTTAAATAATTATTTATTTTATAGCAATTTTCTTTTTTTCAAGTAGTATTTGTGGAAATACTATAAGAAAAACAAACTTCTTATATTATTTAGGACAAATGATTTAACATTTTAGCATTATTTTTTAGCAGTTACAAATTTTCGTTTGCATTATTTTATAGCAGTTTTAGTTGCAAAATTTTGGTTGTGGCCACACTGTATTAAACTCACAGTACTACCTTTCTTGGCGTCAATTCTGACTTTGCCATCGACAGCAAAGCTTCACCTTGCTTCGTCCAAGATCTTTTTTCTACAGTATTGTAGTATTAAACAATATTAGCAGAGATATTACATTTTAGAGCCATCTACCGATATTTTGTAACCGAAGTTTTTCGAACATAAATGTTCTTGACTGCTACGATTTTTTTTCAAAATCAAGTTTTTGTTTCTACAAATGTCAAGGATTTGGTAATTTTTAATCTGGCCACCATAAAGTTGACATAATTTCTTGCATATTCAAAAATTTGAAGGTCGTTGTTTTGTGATACTTGGTTGCTTGGAAAGGAAAAAAAAATAATTGGACATTCGAAAAATTGAGCGAATTATGAAAGCAGAACGTTTTATTGAAATTTGTTCGTATTCCTATCTATATGGCCTGGGAATGCTTGGGTATGATTTAGGTCTTTATATGAACCGAACCTAACATTCCTTAATACTGAATTTAATTTAATCTGAACAAAAACAAGTTAACAATTATTTAATTTTTTATCACAAAGATTCTCACTTATAAAACCACAGCATGAAAATGTATAACGTGGGCTCTTTAAAAGTTTGAATTTAAAAATGCAATAAAACAAAAACGGTTTGAGAATTTGCCAAATTTATTTATTTATTTTTTTGGTGTGATGTACAATTATTTCATTTATAAGGCTGCCGCGGCTGGCCTCACAGTACCCCATTCGATCGGATCAATTTTCGAATATTTTTTCTAGTGTATGGGGTCGTATCTCTGCAATGGCATTACGAATGTTGGCCTTCAAATGCCCAATTAACACTCGTCTTTAACGGCGCCCCACAGAAAATGGTGTCAAATTGCATCTTCTTGACGGCCAACTGACATTACCATTTCGGCTAATTAAACGGCCATCAAACGTTTGACTATAAATCGATTGCGGCATGAGATGTGTCGCAAGTTCACATCGTTCCATCAATACTATGAAGAGCGAGCGAGCACAAAAAATCGGTTATCATGGTGCGATAGGTGCCTCCATTGACCGCAATGGTTGCGACGTCCTCATTTTCAAATGAATATGGGCCAATAATGCCTCCGCTCTACAAGCTGCACAAAAAAGCAATTTTGCTTATTAACGTACCCACCAAGATGAAAATAAGCTTCATCCGAAAAGATGATTCTTTTTTTGGCAAAATCGACATCATCGTGCAGTTTCTCGTTGGCCCATCTAGCGAAGCGAAAACGAAGCGTATGGTCATGTGGCTTCAACTCTTGAACCAATTGAACTTTGTAAGGCTTCATATCGAGATCTTTTCGCAAAATTCGACGTAAACTGATGCGTGAAATTTTTAATGCCTGTGAATGATGACTAGTTGATATTGATAGATTCTCACGTACACTCTCAGCCAGATATGAGCACGCTTACGTCTTGGCACATCAACAATGAAACCAGTTTCACGAACTTTAGCAATAAACTTGCGTATACCGGCCACTGTTGGTCCTTCTCTGCGCCCAAATTTTGTATGACATTTTCGTGTAATTTCCGACCAATTGTCTTTGTTTTGAAAATAAATTTCCAATAAATCCCAAAGTTGCTCAAGCGTAAATCGATTCATTTCGTTCAGTGGAGATGATATTCTGAATTTTGTAACAGAATGGAATGACATAAGTATTGCCAGATTCGAAATAACCGCTGATTAAAATTTAGACCGAGAGATGGCCCATCAGCTAATTTCATTAATACCACATAGGGTGTAGTTTATACTAAAATACAAATTGTGACATAATTTATGTCTATCACCCTTTTTAACAATAAATTGGTAAACTATCATCATCAGTTTCATTCATAAACTATTTGTGCATATAATACATTTATGTTTCATTAATATATTTAATGTTTTTCCTTTCTTTTTTTTCATAATTTTTAACATACAATATTTATTTATTATATTCGTTAGTGATCTCTTTTAAAAACAAGTTCAATTCATTCACAGATTGAATTTTATGATCACGTAGTTTACAGGTAATAAATAATATGGAAAAGTCATTATTTACTTTATTTATTTTTCTTTTAGTTTTTATTGTTGTTTTCTTTAAAATAATTTTTATATTTTCATTATTTAAGTAATTAAATGAGTATTAATTTTTATTTACTTAACATGGTTAAAAATTTAACTCTTTCCTTTCTTCTCACTTTATATATCACCTTTTTTTAAATAAAAATAAACAAAAATTTCTATAAGAGAAAGTTTTAGGCCAATCGTTTAAACAGAAATATTAGATAATTTATTTAAAATCAATTTTAACTGCCGAAAAATGTGTAAATGCGATAAAAAAGTAATAAAAATAAATTTTAAATGCTAATGAAATCTAATTTTTTAAGACCTTTTACTTTTTTTCTTGTAAAGGGTCTTTCATTGAGGCCTACCCATTTTTATATTTCGATAAAAGATGCGCGCCTTCCAGCGAAGCCGCGTCGGACACTTAAACGATGTCATATGTTATTATGTGTATACAGTGGTATCGGTATACAAACAATTGTAGTCCCTAAAAAGCTGGCCGCTACTCTATATCTCATACCATACTTTGTGTTATTTAACTTAAAAGATAGGAAGCTCAAAATGATAGACTCTTTATAGAAATGAATAATAAATTGACGAAATTAAAGAAAATTTCGAAGAAGATAAGAAAAACAAAGGGTGTGATTTTGTACCCTTTTACTAAGGGAGTTGTTCATTTAATAGAGTAAGTGCGAAAAATATTGTATACCTATTTGTTTGTAGACCGTCAAATGTTTAGTTTTTATCTGATTAAAATAAGATTTAACCATCCACAAACTACATGTGTTAAGCTTTCATGAAGTCATTTGCGAAATACTATATTAAACCTACATTTTCAGAGATATTTGAGAAAATATTGCAAATCCCATGAAAAGCGACTTTGAAAAAGAGCAGGTATTGTGGTATACCATATGCTTGCAATGTATTATAGTGTACCGTGGTGTAACTACGAAATTAAGAAACTTCCACTTTAACCGTTCTCAAGATACAGCCGGTTGCCAAATTATTAGGGACAGTCAATTATTTTATCGTTATATGGTTTTGAGTACACTTAGACGTAATTTAAAGCGAAAATCTTAATGCTGTAAATTATTATTTATTTCGGACGTATTTTTTTTAATTTTTTTGAATGGTTCTTGTTAGTTAAGAGGTGTACCTGATTTCTGCAACATTTTAAATAGTAAGAGTGCCGCAGAGTGTTTAAAAAACGGAATAAAGAAAGTGAAATTAAAGCTTTTAAACAGTGTTATTTTAATTGTTTTTGTTAAATACTTAAGTATATTTTTTTGGTAATATTTTGTAATGAAAATAATTTCAATACTTTTTAACTCCAAACATGATTCAAGGATACGACATGTGCCCTAGAAAAAACTCTGTAATTAAAACTCTTCTCCAGCATATAGGTTACTTTAAAAGGAAGTTAGCAAAAATTGCAAGTACTTCTAAATCTGCTTTTAAAGGAATTAAAATGAAATTGGATCAAAAACAGCCCATTACTTCAAAGAGGAAAGGTAAAAATGTAAGAAAACGTTTTACCACACCACGTACAGACAGGAAAATTCGGGATATCTGCCTACAGAATTGAAAAAAAAATGCAGGGGTAATTATACAGTTGGTCCAAGAGTCTGGCATACCTAAGAGAACTGTGTAGAGAATATTGGCAGAGGAAGATTTAACGGGCCATCGTCCAGTATAAAAACTTTGGTTGACAGAGGCAATGAAGAAAAAATCTCTCCCGGCCACGGACTAATACTACTCTCCACAGATGACTATTGAAGACTGGAATAAGGTAAATTTGCATAAATTTTGCTATTTTTTTTAATCAAATAGAGTGTTATTTTAAAAAAATTTAAAATCCATTTAATTTCTTTAGGTTTGTTTTTCAGATGAATCAACCGCTTAAAATAGCTTTGACAGGCGATGATCACGTTTTACAAGCTTGTCTGTTACCAACTCTTGACGAATGGTTCCCAAATGGTAAAGAATGTGTTTTAATGCATGATTCTGCACCATATCATAAAGGTAGAAGCGTAACTAAGTTTTTAGAGGACAACAACATTCCAGTTCTACCTTGGTGTTACAATTCTCCTGACATTAACCCTATCGAAAATCTGCGGGAGATCAAGTAGCTGTAAATAGCCCAGGAGGTGGTAACTGCCAAGGTAAAACTAATTAAAACTCCTACTAATGTTTGGCATCACAACCCAAAAATAAACTAAAGTGCCAAACAGTGCATATGAAGCATGCCCAGGCGTTCCTACTTATCAAATCACAAGGAAATGTTACGAAATGCCAATTAGATTTTAATAAATTACTTGTATTACATTATCAACATTTATTTTCTTCTCATAAACAAAGCATTTTTCATATGTTTTTAACAATAAAATACGTTATTATATAGGGTTGGTCATTTCAAAGTTTAAATTTAAAAATGCAATAAAACAAAAACGGTTTGAAATTTTGCCAAATTTGTTTGTTGTTGTGAAGTACAATTGTTTCGGTTAGAAATGAAATATTATTTCATTCATATGGCTGCCGCGGCTGGCACAGTACCCCATTCGACCGGACCAACTTTCGAGAACTCTCTCGAATGTATGGGGCCGTACCTCGGCATCACGAATGTTGGACTTCAAATGCTTAATTGTCTCTGGTTTGTCGGCATAACACTTGTCTTTAACTGCGTTCCACAGAAAATAGTCCAGTTATGTCAAATCGCATCTTCTTGGCGGCCAACTGACGTCACCACTTCGGCTAATTAAACGATAATCAAACATTTGATACAATAAATCGATTGCGGCATGAGATGTGTGGCAAGTTCCACCATCCTGTTGAAATCAAACATTGTTCACATCAATACCATGAAGAGCGGGCACAAAAAACCGGTTATTGTGGTGCGATAGGTATCTCAGTTGACCGTAATGGTTGCGAAATATAAAATATGGGCCAATGATGTGTCCGCTCCACAGCCCGCACCACACAGACACTCGTAATGGGTGCAATAACGTACCCACCAATGAGCTTGATCCGAAAGTATGATTTTAAAGATGATAAATTTCCAGTAAATCCCAACGTAGCTCAAACGTACATCGATTCATTTCGTTTAGTGGAGGTAATATACTGAATTTTGTGACATAATAGAATGACACATGTATTGCCAGATTTGAAATAAGCGCTGGTTCAGATTTAAACCGATAGATGGCCCATCCGATATTAATAAATATATTTTAACATAATTACTTAAAACCGTGTTTTATTCATAAATTTGAAGCTAATCCATGAAGACTACAGTTTTTAAGTACTGTCCATAATAATCGCCTGTGTACAAAAATCAATATTGATTTTGTATGGGTTTGTATCCAATTCCACCCACTTTTTGAATGATGGTTTGTATTGACTATGCAACTATTTGGACCTAATTTAGAGACTCTGACTGTTACCATTTTGAAGATAAAGAGAAATAAAAATATACTTTGTATAGGAGTGGCACCGCCCCGTTAGAATTTTTGAAATTTATATAGCCTATTATAGTCACTTCCAGGAATCAAAAAATCAGTTCAGTCGTTTAGTACACACAAACATGCACAGTCATTTTTATATTTAAGAAGATGTGTTTATTTAAATTCATTTAAGAATGAAATTCTATGTAAGAATATATTCTTTTGGTGGAGTTAAAAATGTAATATAGTTTTAGGGTATTAACCAAAAATATAAACACCGAAAAAAATACGTAAGAAGGCAATTTACCGAATTTAATAGATAAATCTTTAGCGATCTGTATTGATTTCTCCATCAAATCGCATTTTTCCGAAATTGAGTTTTTTTGTGATTGCAATACGTTGCACTAATATGTTTAGATATTTTATTTTTTATTTAAAAGCATATGATTTGTTAATAAGTTAACAAAAAAAATATATATTACTTACACCAATAGGTTTAAAAAAAGTGTCATCTTTTTAACCGCACTAACTTAACATAATGAAATATTTTCTTTCTTCTTTTTATTTTAACACTCCGTTGAAAAAATAATTTTTTCTATTTTCTGTTTTTAGGGACTTTACTTTGGTAATTTCTATAAACCCTTGAAACAAGGGATGTTTATTTGCACCTTAACTAATTACTATTTTTATATTTAATATTTATTTCCTAATTGTTTTTTGTTGTTGTTGTTTTAAAACCATTAGATGTAACTATAACAACGAAATCAATATTTTTTTCACTTAAATTTTAAACAAAAGTAACCGCTTTATTCGCGTACGTCTGTCGCTTCACGTTGAGAAACTCCTGAGTGCATAACTTTTAGAGCAGCAATTGGACTATGAAAATTATTGTATTGACAGCACACACTTATTATGTGAGTTAAAAAAGAAAAATTTCATTTTATTTGTATTACTTTTGTAGCGAATGCTCTGACTGATACGCGACAATTGCGACGGCGTACTAAATTGTATGATTGACGCTCTGATAACAGTCAGTAGTAGTAGTTCGTACGTCTCTTTGTCAGGCCAGTTCGCGCAACCGAGTTCCAGACAACTGCCACTGTTACACTGCATTCAACTGACTGAATGACTTGAGAATTGTTATTATTTTGTTTTTATTAATGGTTGACCTCTGGAGTACTACTAGTCTAGTACTACTGCTGCTACCGTTTCATATACAATGAAATGAAAAAATAAAAATTCAAAATAAAAACAAAAATCTTGTCTAAAGAACTAAATAAATGGAGAAAAAAAGATATTTTTGTAGTGCGTATTTGTGTTCTTGGCAATTACATAAATGTTTGTCATTTTAACACGTAGGGCTTGATAATAAAAGTAACAACGGAAGCAAGAGGAAAGTTTAGTGTTTTTTCTAGTTAAAAACTCGCATGCCATTACCAACCCACATGATAAATGTTTACAAGAATTTGTAAAAGAATTTTTAAAAATATGTTTCAAAACATGATTATTTCAAATATTTTGAAACAATGCAAACAATGTTGTTTCATTAAATATAATGCATTGATATTAAAGTATTGGTAAAAAATGACCAACAAGATACCCTACATGTTAAACGAAAGAATTTTTGATTTAAATGTTATTTGTTTGGAATTAGGCCACAGTAATGGGGCTTAAAAAACCCAACCCAGCAGGTTTATTTATTTATTTATTTTTTTGGGTTTTGTAACTGCTTCCTAGTTTCACTCAATTCGACAATATTTGTTAGAAAAATTAAATTGATTTAGATTTATAATCCAATTTTAAACTCTTGGTCGTATCAATTACTACGTTTGAATCATGCATTATGAGAAAAACGGTCGGAATATAAAAGCAGACATGATTATAAGTTATTCCTTTGCATGATAACGCTCGGCTTAACAATGCATAATTTGTCAAACGATATCCAAACATTGGTTCCACAATATCTTTTAGCGTGTCACCGAATGTTACTTGTCACTTCTTTTCAAGAAATGTAAAGCGGGCTTTAAAATTGGATCGCCTTAAAATAAATGAAATTTTTCTGAAACAGGATTTGGAAATTGGTACAGAGGTGGGAAAAAGTGATTTCATACATTTTATTTTGCTAAATTTGTTAATTCATTATCTTTTTCGAGTTAAAAAAAGACCGAATTAATTTGTATTCCCAATACGTAATTATACTTATTTATTTTGTAACTACGAACTACTTTAAATTAAAAAAACACCAGGGTCTTTTAATATATAAAACTCAATTAAACCAACCTGGTGTTAATGGGTTTAATATAGAAAATTAGTTGACCGTAGGTTTTTTCTAATACACCGTTTCATTTGATACAAAATGGCCTATTTGAATAAGTTATTGTAAATGAGTTTGATTCGTTTCTTGCCTCAACATTTGTTGAGGTGTGGTTTTGGGATGGAATGCATAAATTACTAGAAAGATGGCAAAAATCGTAGCCTAAGATGAGCTGATGATAAATTTGTTTTGGTTTTAACCCAGGATATTAAAATCTTTCTTTAAGTTTCGATTACTCTTCAAAAGAGTTAATTAATAGATCTTTCAGTAAAGGAAAAAGCAATTCAATTCAAGAATTCAGTATTTCTTGACTATGACCGACAGCCAAATAGATGATGTTTGTCCGTTTTACTATTTACAACGCATTTTATAGTCCTCTTTTATATATATGTGGATAAAGTGTTGCATGATGCAATTAATATTTGTAACCAAAGTTTATCGAATACCAAATATTTTTGACTGTCAAGTTTATTTTTAGAAATCAAGATTTTTCTCTATAAATGTCACGAAATTTTCAATGTTGAATCTGGCAAACCTAGCGCCAGACCACATTAATATTTGATAGCCCGGCCGAAACAGAAAGACCTTGGCTGAGAAGTTTTGATGCATTCGGACCTTGCACTTTTGATCTCTGCAGAGCTCTCTTAATGGTGTAAATTTAAATTATGTAATAGTCTGCCAAACGTAATTGGATCAATTTTTAACCGAACTGAATAAGAAATACTTGTACAAGTGTTAACCCGAAATAACCCACGATTGCCATATGGTAACGCAAAATATCATCTTACATTTACACGATTAAATCTAAAACAGCATAATAATAGAAAAGAACAACGTTATTTGAATTAAATTAGCGAAGTTATCGCATGTCAAATTAAGGTGACAAAAAAGAGGAAAATTCCAGTTTTTCGATATGGCACGCTAGTAAGTGTATGCATTTAAAATTACTTAAAAATAATAACACTAATTTTGAAATGCTTATATCTTTTAAAAAACGTGTCTGAAAATATTTTCACTTACATAAAAAACATGTACTCTAAGCGACCCATAGTTAAAATACGGGATCGCTAGTTTTTCGCGTTTTCCGCAAAAGTGTAACAATGTATTGAAAACTTGACTTCATTTTTGTGCTTAGAAGGTCGAAATATGCATATTTTTAACAAAATATAAGACAAACAAGTTCTGGGAATTAACGAGTTAATTTTAATACAAAAATAATCATAAAATTAAATACGTGATCGATTTATTCACAAAGATACATATCATTGTTGGAAGAATTTTCTGTTCATAACAAGTCCAATCCAATATGATTTGTTAACATTTAAGTGTTTCTTTGGCATTTTGTTCTAAAATTTCTTTAACCCTAGGATGTCCAATAAACACTGTGAGTAGCTTAAAAATACTACCAAAAGTAAAACTAAACAAATTTTTTTTAATCAGGCAAGTAATTTAATTAGATTCTCGTATTATTTTACTAAATATTAAAATTATTTTATATCATAGTCATTGCAAAAATACGTTTTGGTCTCTTCGCAATGTTGTAAGCATATGGGTTTGCCGTATGGCATTTACTGGAGCAAAATCGAGTTTTGCGTTTCATTTTACTTGTAAGTTTACATAGCATTTCTAATATGTGGATAACTTGACGCACAACAGTCGGTAATTTGATGACGATGAGGGCAAATCTATTGTTTCAATTTCAGTTTCTGATTGTTCAGACTGATGGTTAGGTGTTTCGTAAATTCAACGTTTATTTGATTTCCTAAAACAAATGGTACAAATGCTTTGTTAGCGAAAACAGTACCGACTAGATCAAGACGAATTAATAGTAATAATTTGAGGTCCAGCCAGACCACAAAGGTGCATTTAGCGCACTCTTTTTAAATGATGGGATTTCACCCCCTTAATGTGCCCCGATCTACTGTAAATCAATTTTTTTCGATTCAAAACATTTAAATTGTAGAATTCATGGTCGTCGTTTTTCTCTAACTTATTTAAAAAAAAAGATATTGAGCATTAAATTCGAAAATGGTCTAGCCAGATCAAGTAGGACATCCTAGGGTTAAATACCATTTGAGTTCTCATAAAGTAATTATTGTTTTCGTCTTGTTACTGACCCAGTTTTCTTTGTGCGTTCTCTTGCTAATATTTCCCAGTTTAAATTGTTCTGATTTGAATAGTGTTTGGTGGTAATTTGATTTAATTGGACTCGTAAAGAGGTAAATTGCAACATTAACTCATACATAAAACGCCCCTCGACCTTGTCTTTAATTAAATTTTGTTTGCTGTTGCTGTTGTTGCTGCTGCTATTTCTGTTGGTATTTCTTGGCTATTTGGATGAAAAAGCAACAGCAACAACATACAAAACATGGGTGTTAACTGTTGTTTTCTTAGTGTTTGTGTTATTGTTGTGCTTTTTCCACAATTTCAATGTAACCTCTAGTTGTTGTTGTTATTGTTATTATATTTTCTTGGCTTTATTATTTTCTTTTTCAGGGTAATTAAACGGTTTTGAATGTTGTTCTTTCTTTCTTTTTTTCTCATGCTTTGTTTTTTGTTCGTTTTAAATTGTTTTTCTTAAATTTCTTCTGTTTTTTTTTTATCGTAAAGAAACTAAAATTTCTTTTTTGCTTAAACTTGGCCATAAATCCACAACACCTGCATTATGTATCTGCTTAACTTCAGGCTTAAGAAATACGCTCTTCGTATTTAAAAGTATATTAATTTTTTTTTTCTACAAATAAATAATTAGTTAGTTAATAGAGAAGCAGAGCAAATAGAAACTACTGAACGAAACATTTGAATTTTTAGCTTAAAATATGATTTTGTGGCCACAATCAAAATTGAATTTGTTGTTCTAATTAACTTTTACATGGCTTTTACCCTGGGTGGTTTTTAAAAAATGAAATTTAAATATGTTAATGGTTTTGTTAGTTAAAGATTGGAGAAATAATTTTCAGTTTTAATCTGGGTAAATTAATTAACAATTGGTTTTAGTTCAATAACTTTAGTGGTATGTAGAAAGATTTAATGCATTTTATTGAGTACTGGAGCATTAGTTAATTTCGATTTCAGTTGCTTTAAGGGTATTTTGAAAGTTTTTTTTTTAAAGTTTTTTTTTTTTGATTTTGTTTAAAATTCCAAAGATATAAGGTTTGTTTAATTTCTTACCTAGATAAAGGGTCCGCCAAATAATTTTTTTTTTAAATGCTATAAAAAAAACTATTGAATATTTTCTTAAATTTCTTTTTTTATTTGAAAGTACAATCCTTCCGGTTAATAATGGAAAATAATTTCATTCAAATGGCTGCCTCGGCTGGCCATGCAGTAGCCTACACGATCGGTCCAATTTTTAAGCACATTATCGATTGTGTGCAGCTGTATTTCACCAATGGCTTCACGAATATTATTTAAAGCGTCAATTATCTCTGGATTGTTGGCGTAACACTTATCTTCCACAAATAATAGTCCAACGGTGTCAAATCGCAGCTCCGAGGTGGCCAAACGACATAAGCTCTGCGGCTGATAATGCGATCTTCAAAAACAGGGCGCAAGACATCGAGTGTAGCTTCGGCTGTGTGGCATGTTGCGCCGTCCTGTTGAAACCAAATGTTGCTAATATTCCCCTCATCAATTTTTGTGAATAAAAATTCGTTCAACATGGCCCGATAATGATCGCTATTGACTGTAACGGCCACTCCTTGCTCATTTTCGAAGAAAAATGGCCCAATTATGCCTCTGGACCAAAATCCGTATCGGCTTTTCAATGTATGCGTGCGGATTTTCTGTGCCTCAAATGCGACAATTTTGCTAGTTTACATACCCGCCAAGATCAAAATGGGCTTCATCTGAAAAGATGATTTTTTTTGGCAAAATCGGCATCTTCTGTAAGTCGATCGATCAAAGTAATGTCGCAATATTTCCCAGCGTTGCTCAAGCGTATACACAACCATATTCGTTCAGCGGAAGGATAAAACTAATTATCTGTCAAATCAGACATGAGCTAAGTGTTACCATTCACGAAATAAGCACTAGTTGAAAAAAAAAAACGTTAGATGGCAGACCCGATATATAATCACTATTTATGGGCAATATATTTGACTATATGATACTCAATTCAAGAAAAGAAAAGATTTCGACAAAAAACTAAAAATATGTTATTTACACGGGAGACTAAAACATATTTGATGAGTCAAAATTTCTACATTGAAACAAAAACCACTAATTTTCAATCAATTTAAAAATGATGCGGTTATTAGAGTTTGTTAGCGCACTTTGTATTTTATAGACCTTTTTTGCTTAAAACCGGAATCAACACCAACAATATGCACATTTAATTAGAACTGATAAGAAAAAAAATTTAATAAACATTTTGCTTCAGTTCGATTTCTTGATGCTATAAAGTGACTTAACACACATTGAATTCCTGATAGTGCTTTTTAGATGCTTTTTGTGTGCTTGAGTTGCCTAAAACTTAATAAAAAGATATTTTTCATTTTTATTACTAACGAAGGCATAATTTGTCTATCTAATAAAGAAAACAAAACAAATTTTTCTTTAATTCTCATTATAGTCTCCTGTTATCTCGATACACTTTTCACAGTGATATTCAATAGCTTCAATATATTGTTCATAGAACGAACTGTCTAGCTCCTTAAAACAGCCATCAATCGCAAACTACACATTTTTGGCTAATCTTATCATTTTGTAAAATTTCATTTCATTCATTTTTCCTAACCCATTCTGGCGTGGTGACCTTTTCACTTGGTCGACGATATTCGTCTTGCCAGCTCGTATTGAGTCCCACCCAATACATATTTTAATATTTTTATATTTCAAATGAAAGTATTGTTTTACGTAACGGTGAGTTTATTCATGTTTATAAATTCACTGAGATCGTTTATTTTTGATGATTCAAAATAGAAAAAAAGTTTTTTAATTAACCTGGCGCTTTAAAAGTTAAAGCATAAACTATTGCCGGCATCTACATTCCATTTCAAATGTACAGGGTTCACCAGTGTTGTTTTTTGTTTCTTCTCATGTTAGATTATTCTGTCTTAGTTCTTTAGGCGTTTTTGTCGACCACAATTTCTTTAGCCTTTAAGATTCCACTTTGGCTCCATTCTATTTATATTTTCGGGTATTTTTCGGATGGTCTGATCAGTCTACCTCTATTTGCTTTTACTTATTTGCTTCAGTATAAGTTCCTCCATTGGTCATGTCCACAGTTCCGTGTTACTTATGGTGTTATGCCAGAATATTTTGCATATGATTCTGAGGGACTTGCTGAAGCTTACCTGAAGCTTTTGCTTGATGTTATTTGACAAAGCCAGGTTTTACTACCATCTCTCTATATTGAGCTTGTTATCTAAGCCTGTTTCTGCGTGCCATTTGTAGTCATTGTACTTCCTAGATAGCAGAACCTGTCTACATACTCGACCGGCTGACCTTGTACCGTGATGTTTTGGTGCTAGTATTGGTGATTATCATGGCCTTGGTTTTCTTGATATTTATTTCAATATTGCGAGCCAATCTTTCTAAGTCTTCCAGTTTCAACCACGTATTAATAATCTTATTTATTTATTTGGTTCAAACTGTACAGACTAAAGTAAAAAAGTTTAATTAAAATACAAAAAGTTTACGAAATGAAAATTACTAATTTAAGCACAATGGCCCATATTCATAGTCAAAAAAAAAACTATACTTTTAGAAAAAGTCGACTCTAACTCACTCATAAACAACTTAAGTATACTTTTGGCGTTAAAGTAGACTCTAAATATAAAATAAGCTGAACCTGTTTTTAAATAATTAAAAAAAAGAAAATTAAATTGAAATGAAGAATTTGTGAAAAATGCTTAAATTAGAAGATATTTTGCTATTATTGATTATTGTGACAGATATTTTGATTAAAGGAAGTCTAAAATATATAAAAGAAGGTTTATATCTTTTGGTCTAAATGATGATGAATTTTTGTGGCGTTACGTTCATGCGTAAAGTATAGCGTATTACTTCCCACGTACTTTTTTCATTTCTATTATAGAAATAAATGTCATTAACTCTGCTCTCCACACTATGTAGCTTTAGATGTTATCATTTGATCAATGATACAACAGTCGACAGCGATATAAGATGAGGTTATGGAATTTGGCGATGATGTTTGCCTTTTAACACAAGACCATCATTATATGTTTGCTAAACTTAAGTCTCTGAGGAAAATAGTTGCAAAGACTAAGGCTCAACATTGAAATATGTAAGATAATTTGCTGTGTGGACTGACTGCTATCTCGAAATGGACTAAAAAAACATATTCAACTGATGCATAAATAAGGATTCCATATAATAGATTCGTATTCAAAGATCGGTCGAAGCAAAGATGTACATATATAGCTGCTTCGAGATATATAGTTCAGATAATTCCTTTGACCAACGCTTTACAAATTTTAATACCTCATTAGCTTTATTAACCATCATTGAAATATGATCACAAAATGTTAGTTTATGAACCAAAAATATTCCTTTCCAAACTTGTTACTTTAAAATGATAAGAAAATTCAAGCTTATATGAACGGTAAAATGATATGTACGAGTATTTACATATTCTGATATTCAAGTCCAATAAATTCAGAGATATATATCGCACTTGATCAACAAGAGGGTATTAATTCAAAATTTTAAAATTTTCAGTAGAGGTTAAAAACTGTTTGTGGTTACATTTTAAGAGAATTTAAAAATCAGAATACATCATAGTAAGCAAAAAAAAACATGTTTATGAACGTATACGATACATTCCTATTTCCACTTTTGTATTAACTCAAAATAATAACTTTTTGGTGATATAAAGGAAGTCGCTAGACTATCACGAAAATGGTCTCAAATGTAGTTTTCGAGTAATCGCAATGCGTTGAAATGTTTACAGTAGACAGATATTGATGTTGTTTGTTGATTTCTTGCAAAAAGTGAAATTTTATATCCGCATACATAAGAACATTTGAATTACAAATAACAGAAGGAAGGTCGGTTATAAATAATGTAAATAGTACCAACGGATATTACTAATAGATACATATTTCATCCTCAGCACAGCGAGAACTGAATTTTAACTATGTACGAGTATGTAGGATAAGCACTAGCACGTTGTTTAGAGTTAATAAAATTATAAAATGTTTTAGGGTTAATTCTCATATTCCTTTTCATTCTTTTGAGAGCCAAACAACGTATATATTTTGTATAGTTTATTTGTCCTATCTTTTATGTTTGATAAATATGCATTACTCCATGGTGGTGTCTCACTACTTGAACTTAAATTTTGGGAACCGCTTTAAAAACGCCATAAAAATTCGATATTATCCTATCCAGGTTGTCTCGCAAGCAAATAGAGACCGAAAAAATTAATTCATCTTATGCGAAAGTAGACAAATGTCATCCGCACAGTCAAAATCTTAGAGTAGGCGTGAGAGACTTCATGTTGTTCTTCTCTTTGAACAGAATCTGCTCGTAGGCATCTATGTTTTCCATTGATATGATTGATATTCATTTTTATTATATATATAATTATATATTTTTCCCCTCATCTGATGGTATCAAATGTCTTCTTAAAGTCGACATGCAATTGTAATTTGTAGTCTAAATTAGAGTTTCAATCTAAATTTGATAAGTTTTTAAATTAGCGTTCTTTATGAAACATAAATTTATTTCAAAATAAAAGATATAACGTAGGTATAATATAGACTGGTTAAATATAGCTACGATACGTTGTGCTTAGGAGTGGGTACAATTGTTTTGGGTACTAGGACGCAGTTGGAAAGGGTTCCTTGACTCCCTACATTGATCCGAAATCCTACTGTGCGGCACAATATCCTCCATCTGATTAAGGATTGGGAAATTGGCAGATGCTTGGAACGCTCAAAGAGGGCTTAGGCATTCTAAGGTGCTAATCAGTCCGCAATTTACACGTTGCCCTGTGTGTTTGAGCACCCTGATAGATATTAAAAGTCCTGTTACAGATTTAGGTCTGGACACAAAGCTTTTTTTCTTTTAAATTCCTTTATAACTATGCAATAATAATAAATATCACTCATGAAAGTACATGGTGCTCGAGCACTCTGGGTAGAAAAAGTTAATACAAAATATGGGTACAATTTCAGGTTTAGGTATGGCAGGTCGGACTCGAAACTACTAACCAACTTTCTACAGGCCATTGTGGTCTGTATATTCTTGAAGGTTTAAATGGAAATGTTTATGGTTTCAGATCTACTGAAGCTCATTAGGAATACAACAGATCTGCTCAACAAACTGTAGATCAGAAGGGCACAATAGTTCCCGTGTGTCGCAGTATTCTGCAAGAGTGTCGCAGTTTCCTGATCAGGATGATAATGATAATATTAAAACCTCAGTCGGATTATCAGTATCTATTAACTATTATTTTTAATCAAACTAAAATATTTCTGAAAATAATATTGTAAAGAAAGTAACTGAAAAAATTGTTTTTTATTTGAAATGATTGTTTTATATTGTTTTTATTATATATATATATACCTTTTCTTTTAATTATTTTTTAAATTTATTTAATGTAATCTCTTAATCCACCTTCATTATGAAGTGAAATTTTGTTGAGAAAAGCTGATAATTTTAGTCACTTTTTTATTTGCTGAAATCAACTTGCTGGCATCAATTTCTGGTGGATTTTGTAGATGTTGAAAAGCAGAAGAGAAATTTTTCAGTTTATTTTTCCGTTTTTAGAAAATCACAAGCATTTATGAACATTTCACTTGGCTTAGAATCACGATTCGTAAATGATGTTTTAGGTTTTAGTTTTAGACATGTTAGAGTAGACTTAATTTCTTTTTCTACATCTCTTATCTGTTCTTGTCTAATTTGGTAATGGTGACAAACGGAATTTTTTTTTTTTTTAATTTCTTCTTTAAATTTTTAAGAACGTTGACTTTAAAGTATTAATAAAAGAAATAATATTTCATACACGAAAAGATTCCCACCTTAAATTTAAGAGAAAAAATTATTAAAAGGCACGAACGACTGAAATCTTCACACTTACACACCTTTTTGACTCTTTTTATGAATAAAAAAAAATTGATTTTATTTTTTTATACATTTTCTTTTATTATTAAAAAAAAAACTTTTTTATTAATATTTTTCTTTCAATAACTTATTTCAACAATAACTTATTATTTTTTATCAAGTTTTTTTGGCCTTTAAATTTTTTTATATTTTTTCTTAAAAAAATATTTTTAAAACCAAAAAAAAAAAAAAAATCGTACCTTTTCAGCAAATATTCACGTCGTTTAGTATTATTTATGTTAAAATTTGGTATCAGCATTTAAACGCGTTTTTATTTTATTATTTTAATGGTTGTTGTTTTTTCACTTCATTTTTATTTCGCTATTTTTTGTTGTTGTTAAAGAAACGATAAATACGACTCGTTTACCACACGTCTGAAAGAAAACTAAATATACAAATTCCAAGAGTGAGTTTTAGCTTTTGAATTGATTGTGCTATGGAACTCCTATTTTGTATACAACAACAACTCTATAAGACAAGAATAACAATATAATAACAGCAACAATATAAATATCGCTGATACCACGGAACGTATTTTTTATTCACATAAAAGCGACCCATCTTCTCAGTTTGGATTTAGAAAAAAACATACAAGACTCGATATACACATCAGATTTAAGTTGTTAGCAGTAAAGATTGTACCCGAAGAATTTATTTCAAAACAAGGCTTAGAGTTTTTTTTTTTTGTAATAATTACCTCTTATTGTAGTAAAAAAAATTTAAAATTGTAATCTAATTCACAGTATTTGTCCTAACCTAGATCAGTGTAAACCAACTTTCTGTGTCCAGAGCTCGCTATAATTAAAAAAGCGAAGCAATATGTGACGTACAAACGGAAAAAAATTGCTAACTTGATCATTTCAGTTGGCTACCGCTATCATACGATAGAGTATGATCTACGCCAGTGAAACCAAACCAATCGTTTAAATAATATGCTATTCAATACATAATAGCATAGTCATACCCAATTAGTTGAAATATTTTTCTGTTGTTCTCAGAGAATGCGGAAACCAATTTAAGTTTAACAAGGACCTTATCTTTACAAATTTGACACTTTCTCTATATTGATGTTTCATTGCAGTTTTGAAAACACACTAAAAAAAGAGCAGTACTCAGGGGGTGATCCCTACTCACGCAGTGCACTGTGCTGGTACTGTGTAAATAGGTTGTGGCAAGGAGGCAAAAGCGAGTGGTGTTTGTGGACATTAAATTCAAATTTACTCATGTCTTAAGTGGCAGGAAAGACTTTTGTGGGAAGATTGTTCCACAAACGAACCGTGTGAGTAAAGTAAATACAAATTCTATCTTCAATGCATTGTGCTATTTTCTGGATAATCAACTACAAAGGCATGCACGCTGCATAATGAAAGAATTATTAGATTTTAGAAAGTTGTTTTTCATTTTATGCCGGATATAGATCTTGTAAATATTAAAGAGATCAGATGGAGTGAAGTATTTCTTCTACCGTCTTAAGAAGCCTAGGCATTTGTTTGTTTTTTACTGCACTCAATTTATGTGATTGTTTCAATGAACATCACAATGAATGTCCAGAATCATATTCCTCAACATCTACATTACCCAAGGACATAGATAACCCCACGCAACCAAGTCTGTGTGTGAGAAAAGAACATTGGGTCTTGCGACACACGACCCCACTCGAAATTTTCGACAGGTCGCTTATGAGCTTGTTGTCCATATTCCGCTTTTCGCCCTAATCTCTAAGTGGCCTGACCTACGATCAAAAGCATATAAATGTCAAATGTTGCTTTCATCTCCCACTCTACTTCTTAATGGAAATTTCTTAATAAAAATAGAATGGGGGAAAGAAAAAAGTATTGCGGTACCCTTAAATATATCCTGAACTCATCGGATGATCTCCCATCCATAACCACTCTTGTGATTTTTGAGGAAGGTCGATATAAATCGATAAAAGTGATTAAAAACAATAAGTTTGAATATGAGCATCTTGCGACAAATAGGGGTGTACCACAGAGTTCAATTCTCGGACTTCTATTATTTTGTCTGTACATAAGTGATGCTATAGAATATTGTGATGTACAAATGTATGCTGACGATGGGTAGATTTATAAAAGTAGCATGGTCAATAAGTTTAATTAGAAAACTAATTCCATTTTTGTTTTTAATTTTGTTAAATAGTCTATGCTAGAAATATATATATGATTTTTAGTTTGTAATTCTCATAAGCACTTTAACTAACTTTAAGATATCGATATTGTTGTGCTATGCTCATTACATAAATAAATAAATATTTAATCGATCTCACATTGCTTTTTTTTGGCATCTACTTAGAACTGTTTGTTACTTTAAAATGTATTAATTAATTTAAATTTTTTGTATACACAATCCGTCAATTTCCATCCGATTTTAAAAAGTGCAGTATAATTTCATTCATAACTAAACGTACTACTTTAATAAATCTAAAGAGAGGATATCAAATGGCGTATAATATCTTAGAATTGGAATTTTAGAGAAGTATTGGATAAAAATGAGTTTGCTTGAGCAATATATACACATCCTTTAAGTTTACTTAAACAAACTAATAGATCTCTTCATCTTCTTTTTAAGTCCGCCAGGGATATTAAAATCGATTAGTATTTTTTTAAGCTATGAACTTATATATATGTGCATAAAGATGCGAAAAACGAATGCATTTAAAAAAAGAATGATATCACTTCCCACGTGTTTCTACGACATTCGCTTTTATGGCATAGTTTTCTACTTGTACACTTTTTTGACACTTAAAAGATAAAATGTATCGTTTTTGTTGTGTAACTTCTGTTTTTGTAGAATTTTTTTTGTTGTTTTTCAGAATTTTGTAAAGACTTAAATAGAGTTTTAAAAAAGTATATGAAGTTTAAATTCATCATATTTTAAAAGACTGAAATCAAGGTTAAATTCTAGAGAATAAGGTTGTACACTTTATTTTAACGCTCACAGTATGTTTGCGACAAGTGTACTAACAACCGTGGAAGTATGACTCGAATGTCAAAACTCATCTTGTGTTCTGACTAAATGCCGTAAATGTGTTTTTAATCGCCAATTGGCAGGCCTTATGATGTGCGTTCAAACGTAACGCAGACAACCACCAACTTATGAATTGAGAACTTGCAACTGGAAACAATTTTCGAAATATGAGTTTGTTAAATAGGTGAAGTCAGCTCTTTTTAGCCAGCTCTGCTTATATTTCACCACTATAACTGTAAACCATTCTTTTTACTGCCTTTGTTAAGCTACACAGTGGTGTTTACAAAATAACAGATGTAATAAGAGCGTTTCTTTATTTGCTTTTGTTGAACAATTTATTTATAGAAATTTCTTTGTGTACAAACTTTACAATAACAAAAAACCCGTTGTTGTTATTTTTACTACGGATGACGAGAGTGAGAGCTCATTTCTTAACAAACAAACGCACACACACACTTGCACGCTTTAACTGCTAATCAGAGCTGCCACAGCTTGGAATTTTTTTTAACCGAATTTCAATAAAAAAGTAGCCTAAACTAAAATTGTATTACAAAATAAAAATACATTATTGCAGCATCCAATTATTACTGTTGACGTAAATTTGATCCATTACGACAACCCGAATATTAGACCAGACTTAAGTTCACACCTTGTCCGTCTGACTGACAAGCAAATTATTCGAAATTACGCTAATCAATATTTTGAATATATTGTATATACAATTAAAGACCTTGCACCTTATTAGAACCTGATCCATAAACATAAAAGGAATCATTACTTTTATCTTTTCCTTCGAGAAAAAAGTAAACAAATTTCTGCATCTACTTATCGAAGAAAAAATAAACATTTTTGGTTAGAAATTACTAAAATGGCAACACTGCTGCTAGCATACTTGTATGAAGATGTTTCTTTTGTTTTTGTTCTTATTGTTCTGAATAAAAATAAAAAACAAAACACAAACAAGAAAGAATAAAGCATTAAACTTCAAGTTTAACTTAACATAACAACAACTCCCTCCTTGTTATTGATGTTGTTTTTGTTATTTTGGGTATTATTAGTATTACTTTTACTACCATTGTCGTCCGCAGAGAAATAGAGAGCAATAACTACTTTACACCACTTTTTACTTCTGCTGCTTCTTCGTAAGCTAGATCTACTATTTTAAAGTCTACCTTTTGAATGACGATGCATTCTTGTTTTAATGGCCACAAAGTGGTTATGGTTATTAGAGGAGTTTAAATTGAAAAAAATTCAGGCATTTTGCCAATTTTCATGTCTACGTACTTTTGATTTTTTTGTTTTCATTCTAGACGTGGTTTTATATTTTACAATAGAGTTTTCTTCGGCTTTAGTTTTAGCACACTTCCCCTTACACTTTGTTATCCGCCTAAAAATATACAATTAGTACTTAAGTTTATGCGCAAGTGTATGCGTATAAGTGTGTGCATTTTGTTGTTTTCTTCTCTGTTATGCTCTGCTTTCTCTACAAAAGCGCACTCTATAATCACACACACAGAGCACAAAATACTTGTGCGAGTTGTGCTTAATTCTAGGCCCGTTCTTCTTTTCACCAACATGTTGTTGCCTGTTGAACATTTTTTCATGTTTCGTTTATAATGCAATGTGTGCGAGTATTTTTAAAGAATCTATAGCAGCTATAAAATTAACTAATTCTGTAAGTTTTTGTTATTGCTGCTGTTATGTGTGTGCGTGTGTGTATGTGTATGTGTTGCCTGTTATTGTTATTATTTATTAAAATAAAACCGTAAATCATAATATATTAACATTACTTTTTAATTTATTGTGTATAATTGTGTTTTTAGTTTTTGTAAAACAAAATAGTAGATTATGAGAAGAGGGATGGATATGAAAAAAAGAAGAAAAAACCTAAAGAAAATTATCTACTCAAAGTGTAAAACTGTAACTGTGCTCTTGTTGTTTGAAATGAAAAGAGTATTTCTGGGAAATTGCTAAAGCACGGTGGGGCGGGAAAAAACTTAGTCGAGGTAATTGGATTGTATTATGCGTTGGTCTTATTCTAGAAATCTTTGCGAACACTACCTACTTATAATTAGGCGAGAGAAGAATTTAATTGAAGTTTAGAAGTAGAAACCATGTAGTTGATTGCAGTCTAGTTAACTGGCAAAAAAAAAAAAATAAAATAAAATATGATCTAAATATTTTCTGTTTTTTTGAGATGTTTGTTTTGTCTTCAATAGTTTAACGTAATTGTTGCAGCCAGAAATGGTTAACTTTACATTATTAAAAAAATTAACCACATAAATCCATTCAAATCTTATGTTAATCTTTACATAAAAAGGCGGTACTTCCTAAAACCACCTTAAAAGAGATTCCGTACCATATCGAAATATTCTGGTGCTCAGTTTTTAGAAATTCTGTCAAGCTTCTGATCAAGATCAGAACCAGTGTTTTATTATATGAACAGGACTACATATCTACTAGTTATTGTCGATCATTTATATTGAAATTAGACTTGGATTTCGGTTTTCATTAAACGACTTCTGTAAAAATGTTCAGGACGTAGAAGAGCAGGTGGTCGACTCTAGTCGTTTTAGAGAAAAGGTTTCAGGAGACTCCATTATTAGATGGATTCTCGTAGTGAAATTAAAGTTTGAAATGTTTGTTAGAACAACGGATTTCCTTTAAGGTAACGTAATAGTATCACGATTATGGATGGACTCAAATGGAGTGGTGGTTCAAATATGTTGTATACAATATACGTATATGTTCTAATCCTAAGGAAGATAAGGTTATGTGGATTGCTTACAAATATGCTATGCTACTAGCAAGCCGTATGGCTCATTGTGATGTGTTCATGCAAAAATGACCTCGTGCAAGCTATAAGTTACTCATAAAAAAGACTAAATTAATCACACTCTGGACGAATGTAAATTCTTGTGGTCTTCGTGAAAATCAACCAGTCCGTCAGTAACACATTTACGAGATAGTTTAAAACTCTTCAGCTTATTTCTTTGGAGTAGGCAGACATACATATATTGGGTGATTTTTTAAAAGCTTTCGGATTTGATTTAAAAAAGAAACATACAATTTAGGGAAATGTATAAAATCTTTATTTGAGTCGAAAGAACGATTTATATAATTCAAATGATAACCGCGGCTACGCCTGAAATGGTTCATGCGTTGGGTTTAATTTTGGCATACTTTCTCCAACATATCGGCCAGTATCTCACTAATAAATTGTTCAATATTGATTGATTGCGGGCTTGTCCCAATACATGAGTCTTAACATAGTTCCACAAAAAATAGTCTAAAGGCGTAAAATCGCGCGCGAAATAAACTTTTCACCTCTCAATTGGGTCATTGTTTCGCGTTGAAACCACATGTCAGCCAAGTCCAGCTCTTTTATTGTTCACGTATCCAATCAACCGGTTAAAAAAGCACGAATTTTGAGCGTTGTTCGTTTGTAAGTCGATTCATGGTTAATTTATAGACCAAACTGAACATGTTTGATAGTAAGCAAGTACGAAAACAGCTGAGCTGCCAAAAACAGTGTTACCAAAAAAAAAAGTTGCTTAGAAATCACATGATATAAGCTGTTATGCCGTAATACGGTTTTGCAAATCCATGTTCTCCATTATACAGTACCATGTTATTAGATCTGTAAGAAGAATAATCGAATTTCTTCTAAGGTCGAAGAGAACATTGGTACTCTTCTTCGCCAGTGTAGGCTAGAGCATTCTGAATATGCTCAAGTAGTGATGTTATACTACTTATGTTTTGTCTTCCTCAATTCCCGTTCATCTGGCAAAACCGATGTCACAATCATAGGAAAAAATTTTCCCTTTCAGCGGATACCACCATGACATGAAAACAATGTTGTACAAATTGAACCAGTGAATAAATACAATTATGAAGGCATTTGGACTTAATAATGATAAATTTGCATTATCTCCAACATGAAGAACGTGAGGGTATAGCAATCGACTGCCCAAATGTGGTAATTTGATGTCTCAAGAATAACAAAGCCCCAGGACTGAATAACTTCTAACCACCAATCCTTCTATAAGTGCCCAGATGATAACACAATCATAGAGCGATTCTAGCCGTTAAACACTCTGGATATGGTCATCAAAATTTCCAAGAGCAGTGACCGAACAGAGTGCGGAAAATGGGGGGTATAACACTGCTCCCCATGGGGAATAAGGTAATGGCGAATATTATAAGTAAAAGACTCTCAGAGGCACTACAAACAGATATATGCAACGAACAAATAGGTCATAGGTCAAATATGTTTTCTGCATCGATCAGATAAATACTCTTCGAATAATAACAGAACAATCGTACGATTGGCGGTCATCGTTTCACACATAACTTTCTTCGACTTCAAGAAGGCCTTTGAAACTATCAACCAGGCAGTGATATGGAGAACTCTTAAATGTAAAGGCGTACCTAACAAGCTTATAATAATCCACCAATTGCTATATTGGCGCCAGCTGCCACGTAGCTCTCAAGGACCAGGTAAGCGAACGAGTAAAAATAATATTTAACTTGGCCATATATAGTGTAATAAGACGCACAACCTAGGCAAACAGAGGTATTAGTTGGGGAATGAGCGATCGCTTAGAGGATCTGGACTATGCAGATGACATCTGCTTACTGTTTCATAACTGGTTCGATATGTAGGAAAACTAGATGACCTGGCAAGGGAAGTGAGGCTATTCGGTCTTAGACTGAGCATCTCAAAACTAGAGTCATGAGAGCGAACCCACAAATTCTCAACCACTAGCCATATACCAGCAAACTGCCATCATATGCGGCGGAACATATATTGTGCAAATGTGGAGTTCTAGATAGGTTTAGATCAGCGTCAGGCAAATTAATATTAATGCATTTTAGAATTGTGGTAGTAATTTGAGAGTCTCTCACTTACGCCACCTTGCACTGTATTTTTCCACTTATCTCTTTATTTCTCTTTGTTTATTTTTTGCTTATTTTTTCCTATGCGTGTGAATATTACGTGTGGTAATACAGGAGAAGAGCAGCTCTTTGCCTAAATCTGGTTTAGATACAGATGTGTGGGAAGCCATAT
This sequence comes from Wohlfahrtia magnifica, assembly GCA_023159175.1. Lineage (NCBI taxonomy): Eukaryota > Metazoa > Arthropoda > Insecta > Diptera > Sarcophagidae > Wohlfahrtia > Wohlfahrtia magnifica. The sequence goes on along the minus strand of JAKWBJ010000169.1, from coordinate 843,050 downwards.
GGTCTCATTGGCATACGTATCCACATTCGTACCATGTTCTCTTCTAAAAATATAGTGTAAAAGTTACCCAAAAAACAAATATTTTTAGTGATAACTTTTTAATGTTTTTGTTCTATATTTTTAACTGCGTATTAAAACATTTGTAGAAATTTTATGTATTTTTATATTTATTTCAGGCAACATTTTAATATGGCAACATTTTAATATGGTGAGGCAATACTTTTAAATGTTTATCTCTTTAAAGGTAACAATTTTTTTTCAGTAAAAAAAACGATCTTAAAAAACATAAAAATTGAGAAATTCTTACAAGCAAACCTAAATCAGAGCGCTAAGCGTTGTCTAGCTGTCAAGAATTTTTCTGCCCATACAAATTGTATAAATGAAACTGAAGTAGCGTCGCGTCAACGCTTTGTAATTGACAACCAGAGCTAATTAAAGCGCTAAGCACAGTCTAGCTGTGTGAAGCTAACCATAAGTGCGGGGCGTCAACGCTTTGATGTTGGAAAATTCAATTTTGACAAAGCGTTAGAAAGTGAAGTTGGCGGCGGAAAAACATTACAGTTCATGACACATTTTTAACGCTTTTGTTTAGGTATGTTACTCCAGCGTCAACGCTAAATAAAGTCAACACAACGCCCAACGCTCTAATTTAGGTTTGACTGTTGAACAAAATTGTATACAAATTATTTAATTCACAAAAAGCGAATAATGATAAAATTTAGCTACGAAGACCTTAATCCTGATAGTCCATAATACTCCCCAGATTTCATTTCAAAAAATCATTTATTCCAAAAATCACTCTACAGTGTAGAGTAACAGATAGTCGGACTTTTATAACTTTATTATTTTATTATATTAAAATATGCTTTTATGTGGTGCATTTATTTACATATGTATTACATATGTATTTCAAAATTATGAACATGCGTTACTACATTGCAAACTTCGAAATAAAAAAATAAACACTTTGCCTAAACGAAATAAAAAAACTTGAACATTGCGGCAATCAAATAAATTAATGCAACAAAACGTACCACCACCACCACCATCATCCAAGCAAATAACTTTTCAGTCACTAAAGAAATTCTGCGAAAATTATAAAGAAAAATATGAAACGGAATCCATAAACAAACGGATTTTACGAAACGGAATTACAAGAATATTTATTTGCGCTGATACATGAATACGAGAGAACAAATTGATAAATAAAATCGGGTGTGTTTGCGCCACACATTTATCAGTACAAACTAGTCTGCATCTGTAACTGATGACGATTAAAGTTATGGAGCAGACCAAATACTTGTTCACAATAAAGAAAGAAGAACTAGTAGATGTAGAAACTTGTTAAACATTTATTGTGCATAGATGTATGTATAGATGTATGTGCACATGCATACAACAAATTGTAGAACATCTGTATGTTTAGCTTAATAAGAAGATGAATGAATGAATGCCTGAATGGATGATAGCAGCACAAGTGAGCAGATATATCAATATCATCTTTATTTTGATTAAAAAAAAAAATATTATTACTTATGTATGTATATGCTTCATCTTATTAGTTATCTAAATGTGAACAATGGATTTATTTAAGCATTCTACTGCAAGCCACATACACATGTACTAGCTCGGATATATTCTTTGCAAAATCCCTCCGCCTTCTTACACTTTACACGAGGATGGTTCTTCAGAGTTCACTATATACTATTTCAAGAGAAGTTATTTTTCCTTTAAATTACTGCTTAACTCCATGGCTTATGGTGGCAGCTCCTCCAACAACCCTCGTACTTTTCGCCACCGCCTTCAGTAACAGTTGCATTGTAATTGAAAGTATTGCTCTAATAAAATGATACTTAAAACAAACAAAATTCATAAAAATATCTCTTCTTTAATTGCCAAAGTACTTTAGCAATGTGAATATATAAAAAATTCCTTATGTTTTTGTAATTAAACATAAACGAGTTCATCAATTCAAACTATGAAATATTTATGTAGGAAATTGAAAAAGGGGTCATTCACTGGGAAACATTAATGTGAGTACAAAGTCCATAGGAATGGAACTAATTTTTTTTTTTTATAATCTTTGGATAAAACAACACTTCTTTGAAATTTAGTCCAACATAGAAATGAAAGAGATTCTTTGAGAAGATTAAGATTAAGATTATAAATAAGAATTCGAAAAGAAGAAAATTAGCACTTGCGTTGCTTAGCAAAGTTTTGTATTTTTTGTTAAATTATATTTTTGAATAAATATTTTAAAAAGTTCAAAAAAATGTTTAGCATATGTACGAGTAAATTTGTAATTTTTTCGTCATTAATCTAGTATGCATATGGCCTTCCACAAAGCATCCATTGCCTTGCTTAAGTTTCATTAATCGTGCTGATTTTCAAGTTAAGTAAGTGAGTGATTAGTCTACTGTAGCGCGCCTCCATGTTATTGTGTAGTGGTGATGATCTTTGCTAAGTGGTGGTGGTGATCCTTACTTAGCATTGTTAGTTTTTCCTAGTAGCTGGCGTCTTCCTCTGGTAATTCGTCCGATGTTTGTCAGCATCACCAAAGGTAAGCTGGAATTGTCAAGCGGGCTCCTTCTAGATGAACTTTTCTGGAGAGGGTTGAATTCTCTGTAATAAACACTTGAAACCGTAATTAATTTTTTCGTCACGTCCTCTGCTGTAGATTCAAGCCTAGGGCGTGTGTGACGAAGCCACTCCCAATATACAAGACAGAAATATTGTTGAAACTAAACTTTTTATATTATTGTACAACCATCCGGCTACAAGTTAGATGGTTCATTCGACCAGTCCAATTTTTGACTACTTTTTCGAATAAACATAGCCGTATTGCGTTAGTGCTGGCTTGAATATTGACTTTCACTATTTCAAGAGTTGCTGGTTTGTCGACATACACCGAAAGCTTTAAATCACCCAAACCAGGGGCCAAAGAACAGGACCAACAAGTTGTCATTAAACTGATTTTGCAACAAACCAATTGTTAAGTCGTTGATGCTTAGCTGATTAATTTTGAAAAAAAAAAATATTTTGCTATTTAACCAATTTATATTGACTGTCAAATAGTCAAAGTGCTCTATGAACTTTGCGAACATATTTATTTCTTTGGAAATAAATTTCTACAAATTGGAAGTTTTGCTCTCGCGTTAAACGATTCAAGATGACTTGCCAAATCTTACTGAACGGAGATCTCAACACGGTTTGACATTCTCAGCTGTTAAATCATAGCTATCGGTATCGAAAGTTCTCTGCAGCAAAAAAAACACCCTATAAAATTAAAAGCAAACAAATATACGAGTTGCACCCCATATTTTAAAATATACATACAGTGGGAAGCAAAACCAAGTGGATGTTTTGAAGTTGAACGGAAAAGTTCCTATACAAATTTAAATGCTCATAAACCCTTAGCCAAAAAAATAAGTCGTCTTTCAGTGAGAAGGTGATATAAGCCACACAGCTAAAATTGTCAAAAAATGACTCTTGCAACAAAAATTGTATGTAAATTAGTATGGAAAAATATAATTGGGGTTCGAGGAACATGTCGGATCTATGATAACGAGTATAATATGGATGGGACCAGATTTCTTTTACTTTTTTGGGTAATATTGTTGAGAGTATGTCTAAATTCTTTAAAAATGACACATAAAACAAGGAGCTCTAAAAACTAAGTGCATGCGAATTCTCTTATATGATTTTCTTTTTTTTTGAAAGGACTTCACAATGAATGAATGTGTCAAATTTTGTTTTATTTGAATAAGTATTTAAATTTTTATAGGGACTTTTCCGTTCAACTTCAAACATACACTTGGTTTTGGCCTTCACTGTACATATGTATGTCTGTGAGCTATAGGTATATATAGCAGAATATTGAATAGTTACCCTTAAGTGAGTTCGAGGGCATGTGGACACAGAAGATAACTTCACAGCGTACGAACAAACAAACATTTTATTACACAAAGTAGTACTTTTTTCAAGTATATAATTTTAAAGCTGCTATACTACGCTCAGATATTTTAAGAAAAGAGTAAACAAAACCTTTAAGTGTTTTCAAATTACATTTTTTGGTTTCATCCATAAAGTTATGATCCTTTAAAGCAAAACCGTTAGTCGTTATTGATCAATGTCCGACAACTTTTTCATAAAAAAATTAAATAAATAATAAAAAAATGGTCAAGGTTAGATAAGGTTTTACTGTCAGTCGCCTTGCCACAGCTCATATGGGTTAATTATCAGGGACTGCTGTTTTACCAATCTGTCACTATCTTACATCTCCAGGTCACTTCCAAATGTAAGCCCTTAATTCTTAAGTTCGGGGCAATCTCGACTCCTCGCCTTTTTTATCATTGAAACTTGTGCAAAATAAGGGGTCATTAGACTCTATGCACGTCTATCAAGACGAATTTAATGGTCCTTTATCAAGGAATCCTAAACAGTTTAAACACTTGTGAGTTTTTTGTCTCAGATCATATCAAATCATATATTTTATCATACCTTTGTTACTTTCCAAATAAATTTTTTGAACTTTTTTAAACTTTTTTTGTAATTTATTTAAATAAATGGTAACTTTTTAAATTTCTTGGTTAGTAACAATGTAGCTATTAAGGCAATGCGATCGGAAGTACTGGATATCACGTGGTGTGACACATACATGCCCAATGTTATAAGGGACTGGCATGTGTCACACGTGGTATCCTTATCCGATCAACGATAATCCAGTATTTTCAAGCAAGGTGGACTGGTCCCCTTTCAGAGAGAATATGACAAGAGGAGCTGACTGGCTAACTGACTCCGTAGATTCTATTGGTGAACCCAGTATTCAGTCTAAAACTAAATGTCTTTATGTCAATACGCTTTTTCTCGCAACGACTGCACTAGTTAAAATGTCGACAGCTTTCAAGTAAAGATACGTTAGAAACACTAGTTCTAGTGTATTTCTGGTGACATTTCCAACCAATTTAGGGTCACTAAAATGGACTAGTGAATCTTTAATTCAAACGTCTCCATATGATCGCAACAGAGCTAAACTCTACAGGTTGATTTTCAATGATAAGCTAATATTAAACGTCAATAGATAATTACATTGGCTGGGGTAGACCTGGTCAGTAGCACTACTGACAATGTCACCACTAAAGCACTAATATTTCGCTATTGGCATTTTCTGCAGGGAATTTAAAACATTTTCAAAACATTTTCTTTTAACGCACACAAACATATAGGTTATTCCAACAATTTGATCGTCTATGCTCAATTTAAAAGTTTTGAAACTTTAGTGTATAGTCCTGTGGTTTTCAATTTATTTGTATTTATAAAAAAATCAAACAAATGACACAAAGAATTTCAAAACTTTAAAATTTAAATTTTATTAATGACCGATAGACGTTTTTACATATTTAGTTGCTACTTTCTTTATTCTGTGTATTTATTATGTTGTTCAGAATGTCTAGCATTACGTACATATGTATATAAGTAGAATGGGTGTAATTATCGCAGTTTGTTTACACTGATTAATACCAGAAGTAAATATTTTCAAAATATATTTAAAACACACAAAATACACACATTATTGTGTTGTATATATACATCACACGATAATTTTAACAAGAATTTGTTAAACGATAACAAAAAAATATGTGTTTTATTTTAATGAATAAAGAGAAAAAAGAATAGCAAAAACAAAAAATGTTTGCATACCAACGTTAATACAATATTTAGTAACAACAACAATAACGACAACCACTATCACTATCATCATTTTAATGAAAACTATATGTGAATAATTATAATAAGACATGTCGTATGGAATGCTGTTTGTTTAGTTTGCCATTGTATATATGTAAGTGTGTTTGTAAATAATATGTTATTGTTTTGCAGTTTGACAAGAATTGCAAGCCTGCTTGTTGACACAGGTTTGGGCAATTACGAATAGTGTTGCCGTACCTTATTTTTTTCACTCAAATTTACCCAAATAAACAGTGATGGGAAATGAGATTTTTGTTCGGTATAAAAGAATGTTTTTTTTTTCTTGGAGTACTTTTTTGACAACAAGAGTAAACAATTTTATAAAACAAAAAGATTTTTTCATGAGTTTTTTTTACTAAAAAACTTAATAACTCCGTCAATTTCCTACGGATTTGCAAAAGCAAGATAGCGTTTTATTTTTAACTAAAAATATGCAGTTTTTTATGTTTTTCTACGTCATTCCTCTAAAGAGCGTATTGGCTTTTCAAAAAGCATCCATTACTCTGTTTCAGTTTCAGTAATCAAATTGGTTCTCACGCTAAATAGATGATTAAGCTACTGCAGCTCACCTCTATATGATTGTGTGTAGTGATGAAGATCCTTGTGGAGGTGATCTTTACTTAGCATTGTAATTTTTTCCCAGTAGGTGGCATTTTCTCCTGATCATCCGTCTGATGTTTGTCATAATTGCAATAGGTAAGCTGGCTGGTCAGGAGGGCTTTCGATGGATTTGTCTCGAGGGAGCTTGAAGTCTCTTTAACCGAAACCGCAATTGAATTTGTCTTTCGTCATGTCCTCTGCTGCGATACGGGCCTCAGCCGCTTGTGTTGTATGCCTACGCTCTAACTTCTACACCAATCCACCTTTATAGGTAAGGTTAAGTTAGTCCGGCAGCTACCAATGGCTTACTTGGGTGCATATTGTAGGTACTGTTGTATTACCATGTGTCCATTACCGAACCATGGTCCTCAAATCTCTTGTCTGGCATCCATGAGTCCTCTAGTTGCCCAAGAATTTTGTCCAGATCGCCCGTTAAGCATAGTCCTTATCGGCTTATCTCCTTCAAACAAGCACGGAACACCTCAAAACGTCGTCAGTGGCAAAAAAGATAGATAGATCCTTCTCCTCTTCATCATTGCAATTACTACAAATATCATTATATGGAATTCTTATCCCATGAAACTAATGGCCAGTAATAATCCATTTAAAATTCCTCGGATATGCTCTAGGTACACTCAACAGCTGCCCTGTTCTTCGGTAATCCAAACGTGACCAAACCTTTCTGATCTTAGCAGATGAGTTAATTTCCATATCATCCGTTTTCCCGATGTTCCCAATCGATCTGTTAGGTTCCATGCTATGTCGTTGCCTTCAATGACCTCATGTACATGAATCCATATAAGGGTAACTGTCGAATATCTCTCCTCCACTTCCCTGCTCCTCTTTCCATATCAGAAACTTAAGATCGGTTAATGTTTAGCTAAGTTTTTACCTATAACTCAAAATTTTAAAGTGTTTCGAATATTTAAAAAACGGATTCTTGTCATTTCATTTCATTGTTTTTTGTCGCATAGTGTAATTGAGTTGCCATAGATAAAAATCAGAAAATACTGAAACAAAGGAACTTAAAAATATGAAAATATACTCATACCTCTTTATACGGCTAGATAAGTTTTAAAAATATAGGACGTAATTTGAAATGCCGTATAACTAGATGCTTATGCTTGCCTTGAATTTTTTCTTAAAAACGGTGAATACCTGGCTTTTTAAATGTATAACGAGTTTATTTGTGCCGTAAAGCAAAGGTGTTTCATAATCCAAACAGCTCGTTATAGCGAAATTTCGTAAAAAGAAAGGCCGTATAAAGAGGTGAAAGTGTATTTGTGAAAATATCAAATGTGTTAGCTGAGTACTACGGTATTTTTAAAAGCTAAATAGTATAAAAAAGTACAATTGTATCAACTTTCCCATCATTGCAAAGATATAAACAAATGGGTCACCAATATTGCAACCTGTTTGGTTTGGAAATAGTACAACAAAAAACCGATTGGTTCTAATACACAATTTTTTTTTGGTCATTAAAATGTAATTTTTACACTTGAAACAATAGTTTTGAGAAGCAAATGTTATTAAAAATAGCAAAAGCGGCAACACTTATATGCAATAAAAGCTTTTTTAGTTGTGAACAACTTCGAATTATATGTTTTCCTAAGCAAAGCTTTGCAACTGTTAATTCATTAGCTCAATTCGTTGAGTGTTCAATCAAACCTACCACATGTGTGTTACAACTTGTTTTTAGCACTAAAACTCGTTTTATTTACAACAAATATTTTCTATTTCATTTTTATTTTTGCTGTCAATGAGGGTTCACAAGGTTTTTATTTGATTGTGTGCGAAGAGAGAGCAAAAAAGTCATTTGTGAAGAATTTAAATGTTGTTTGCCTTTCGTTTTGGTTGCCGAGAGTGCGAGTGTAAACAAACAAAACATCAGGTAAAAGTAATTGTAAAATGTGTTCGCTTGTTTGTAATAATTTAAACAGTTGTGTTCAAAATAAAGGGTGTGACCATAACAAATGTAATTAAAAATTTGTTTTTTTATTTTTTATATTTTATGATAAAATATATATATATATATATATATATATATATATATATATATATATATAAAACTTTTAACATCTAGAAATAAATATTTATTTACGTACATACATAAAAAAGTTCAAATGCAAAAAAATTAGGTTGTGTAAATTAATACATCATATGAATAAAATCTGTATGCCAAACTTTATGAAAAGCCTGAGAGACATCCATAAATATCTATAATATGGTTTTGCTGAATACTACTGCGTTCCGTTTAAAGCCGAATTGATGGTCAGGGATGCGTTCCTAAGTAATATTTCAAATAATTTTGATGAATTAGACAAAAGGCTAATGATCTATTAGTCTCAATTTGAGTTGTGGGGACCTATGTATTGACCACTCTCTTCGAACTCTTCTTTTCTCTGTCAAGAGTCGTTCAATTTCCACGGATAAAATTTTGGCACATCTATTTTGTTTGGTAGGTATAATAGCATGTTCAGCTACTATAACTTGCTCAAAAACTTACGATATTTTAACCAGTTAAATTGTGTGCCTTCCACCTCTACGTTAGCAAACGTATGGTTTATAAGAGTTAAAATAGTGGGAGTGTGATCTGATCAACTCATATCAATTGCCTAGAGATGTTTTTAACTATTTCAGTTAGTAATATCCGGTATTTTCTGTGGATCCGTAGACCAATGTGTAGGTTCCCCACTCGATAGCACCTCTATACTAATTTTGTTCAAAACGTTAAGTTATACGAGACCTTTCGGGGTGTTTAACCGTGATCCCCAGAATGTATGCTTGGCATTAAAATAACATGCAGCCAAAAAGCATGGCCCTAAAGTTTTCAAGCAATTTATGTATTGATTATCGTTAATTTTCGTTAATCTCAGATTTAGACATATGTATATCGCTGAGATAACAAGGCCTGGTCGGTAATCTTCAAGGTAATCTTCACGAAAGTCAACCATTAGGAAGTATTTAATTAAATTTTTTATTAATATCGTCCTATCTCTGCGGTCCTTAGTGTCATACAGTGAATATTCGCTTATACTAAATTATTTTCTGAACGCTAATGGGTTTCTGAAACCAGCATTACATCGATTTGAAAGTCTGTTTAAAAGATATTCGAGATCATTTTTGTGTTGGCGAATGCCGTTTACGTTCCAAAAATATATCTTCAAAAAATTTATGGTTTATTTAATGCAGCTTGAGGAAGAGTGAATTGCATTTTAAGCATTTCTTGCATCATACAGCTCATAGAGCTTGCAAAATTGTTGACAGTTTGCACGAGAGCTTATTTTGTTGTTCCTAAACTGTTAAAGTTAAATGTTGGGAATTGATTAATATGTTCTGGGTATAAATTTTTAGTATTTTTTGGTACAGAGTTTTAAGAATTTTTACAAAATTGGCATATGATAAGGGTTTAATGGTTGCGTTGTTTGCTGTTAATTTGTTTATATTGGGTTTGGGTGATGTATTGCGGGAATATTAGGCTTTTGCGTCTTAAATTGTTTAACAAAAGAATATATGTGGCATCCCCCGTAATTGGCAGTGTAGCTTCCACCACAGTTGCTACACTTCTTTACCTAGGAATCATCTTTGGATTTATAGCATTGAGCTGATCCATGTAACTCCCCGCACACCACACGTACTAGAAAAAATTTATAAAAAGCTCTAGTATGTACGTGGCCTTCCGCTAATTTTTAGGGTGCACTTTTCCCTTTTCTTAATATATCCTGGTTCGAGTTCTAGGGGAATCTTTTTCCTGTTTCATAGATTTATTACGCTTTTTACTATGAAGCTATTTTACGGTAGTTGATTTCATCGTAATTTTTGTTCTTTGACTGCTTTTCTAAAAAGCAAAAAAAAAAATGCAACCCTAGGATAAGACTCCGTATTCTTTTCTAAAAATATTTCCCAGCAAATGTGTAAAATGTTGCATATTTCGCTCTCAAAAAAAAAAAAAAAAAAAAAAAAAAAAAAAAACCATAAAATCATGACCAGAAATCTTAAGAGATCGATTGAGGAATTTTTGGCAACGTTTTCATAACTGATGTTCAAAAGGTTTTTTTTTTAAATTTTGTGTGCCCTTTTTTGACAAGAAAAAGAAAAAGTGCAACATTTTGAAAAATTTTGATTCGGAAGTTGTAAATACGTTCTTGCAAAATCCAAACGATTAAATTCTCGGGAACCATATGAGCAATATAAAAAATAAGACACATGTAATTTACAAATGATGGTGGCGTAGGCTGTCTATAAGCTGTTTCCATCCTTTTCTATGTAAAACACGTTTTTTTAGTTCACCAATGTTGTCATACATTCTGCCAAGAATGTGTGCCAATGTTGACTTCCTCCTATTTCTCGATTTTCCTCGTTTTCTACTTCCTTGTGGCTTGTATACTAAAGCACGATTGCATGTTTCATTAGGTGCATTATGTATCGTGTGTCCAATTCACCTGAATTTTCTCCTACGAATTTCGATGTCCTAAGTTTTTCTTGGCCAAAATATATTTAAAATTCGGCAGACAGCGGTTCACGAATTGACACAAATTACATTTTACTGTTTCCATTTCGAGTTCAGTGCTGGTTTAAAAATATATATTTTCGCTACTGCGCTGTAGTTATTAGTACTCTAAATGTTATGCAATTGGGTAAATACCCCTAAGATTTTCTTATCCTCCTCTTTATATTCTTCATGATGCCACCTTACTTAGAGATATAGCTCCTAAGATACTATAAATTATCAACTCTTTGAATGTGTATGTCAGAAGGTTCAATTCTTCTGTTGATGCGGCGTTAATTTTCACTTCTTTGAGTTTTAGATCGAGTTTAACGAATTCAATTACAAGGCCACTAAGTCTGTTCTGTATGTCACTAAATCGATGCCATACTTCACACTTATCGTCTGTGTAATCCAGAGTTTCCAGTCTCCGGTTTGGGTCCCACACAATATCCATATTTACATTTGCATACGAATATCTCAAAACTGCATAAATCACCACTAGAAATACGAGTGGCGATAGAAGGCATCCTTGTCGAACTTCTGACATGGTTGTATTGGGTTCAGAAATTCGCCTTTCATCCACAACAGTGCATTGGAAATTTTCGTAGCTACAGCGTATGATTCAAGTTTGAAATATTGCCAAACCTATTTTTTGTTTGTTTATTTTTTGCGGCTGGCTGATTATAAATTTCCAATAAATCCAAACGGTGTCGGTGTGTTAATTTGATTATATGATTTCCCACTCCTGAACCCAGCCTATACTGGTCAAAGTTTCCTGAACTAATCTTTCCAGTATAACTTTCATAAATACTTCCATTGCTATGCATTGCATAATGAGTGATATCCTTCAAATTGTCACCATTCATAGAATCACCCTTTTAGGAATTTGTACAAAAATGACCTGAAACCGATCTTCAGGGAAAGTCGCGGACATTCATATTTGGTAGTATAATTTATATAGGGTTTCCAAAAAATATTGTGCCCGATTTGAATACTTCTGCAGTGATGTTATCTATGTCTGCTGATTTTCCTTTTCTAAATGATAATAATGGCGTCCCTATTATTGTTGGAAGTTCCGTTGGTATAAGAAAGGGTTGATGTTCCAGTTTTAAATTTTACGTTACTGAAAAACCTCCAATGCGATTTAGTTAATGATTTAGCCACACAAGTTTGCTTTTACTTTCAAAACATCTGTAGTCAAGTTTGCTGCTATCGATTGTAGTTCTCACTCAGTTGAGAAGTTTAGACGCCAAGTTTAAAATGAATATTCATGCTTTATAGAAGTGATATCCAAAAAATAGTTTTATTAGACTACAATTTCATCATTTTTTATTTTAAAAATTTTAAAACATTTATTGGCAATTTCAGTTTTTACTGTTGACATCATGAAAAATTTAATACTGGTTTTCCATTGTAGACACAATAATGCTGTCTGTCACAGTCATCACCTTGATTTGTTTTGTTTTTTATAAAGTATCGTATACAAAAAACATTAAAAAAAGCGAAAATATTATTTTTTTGTGAATTCAGCACAAAAATATTCCGATAAAGTGTGTTAAGAAACCATAATTGCCTTAAAAACTATTGATTTCAGAACATGTTTAAAAAGTTGCTTTGCTACTTCGAGTACTTTATGTTCGTTAATTTTAAATAATAAATATTTCAGTACATTTTAAGAAATTTAAAAAAAAAATACTTAAAAAAGTGAGACAAAAGAATAAAAATTTGTTTGGTTGTCATTGGTCGCGTCATTAGTTTTATATTGCAAACACGTTTACAACTCATAAACTAGATTTAACCATGTTTTTTGTATAGAACACCTTCAAAAAAAAAAAAGATACAAATAAGGTGAAATAAGACCCTATAGAAAATTCTTAGGAAATATTAAATACACTGCAAGAAATAAAATTAAAATATTTTATTATTTCCGTCATAAAAAATTAAAAATAAAAAAAAACTGAATGTTTCACCTATTGTACTCAAAAATAGATTTAGTCTTAAAGGGGTGATACATTGGCAAACATTTGTTTGAAAACAGGGCAAATAACTAATCGCATTCAAGGAAAAGTAAGTTATCCATGTATGCGATTGGCTATTTGCGATGTTTGCACACAAATGTTTGCCAATGTATCACCCCCTTTTAGTAAATGCATCCATTTATAAAGGTCTAGTTGTGATTGGGATTTTATGAAATAACTAACTAAACTACGGTATGCTTCGCTACCCCTATCTTAATTACACTGCTGTATATAGACTTCAAAAAATATACATACACACATACAGAGGTGGAAATTGGACAAATTTTTTTTACATGTTTTCACATAACGTTTTTTCTATTCGGTCCCAGGAATACGTAGCATTAGTTTACTTTAGTTTTGTTCGTTTTAATTCTTTTATTTTGTGTTAAAATAGAGCAAAACCCAAAAATATGTCTAGACAGTAATTTAGCACAAATTAAAAACAAATATTTTCACCAAGAAAAAAAGTAAAACTATTTATTTTTTTCACTTAAAACTAATTTTATTTAAGTACTTGCTAAAATAACCTTTTTCCTTAAAAACATCTTCGCATCTTCTTGGCATACTGTCTATTAGTCCCACACAACCTTCTTTTGGCTTTGATTATCATTAGTTTTGGATATCTGTCCATAAGTTGGCTTTTCTGAGTACTCACAGTAAAATAAAATTCGAGAATTCAAGTTCTTCTTTGATACGTGTGCCTTATGTTGTACAATGCATCCGGAGGCCCTATAAAAAGAGTTCCGAGTTGTTTTCCAGGCCAAGTGCACTGTGTAATACTTTTGTCTGTCCCATGGGCTTGAAAATGAACTAATGCGTTCTTTTTTGAAAATCAACAAATTCGGACAAAAAATGATATTGGCGATATAATCTCATAAATGGATCAGCTATAGCATAATTTGATCTACATATTTGAACATATCGAGAAGGGACATTAAATTTAACAGATTCTAAACGAAACTTACAACAAATATTCGCATTGATAAGGTGCATCAAAAACGATACATTTGACATGGTACGACGACTTTTAAGAGTAGACAGTTTGATTAAAGATAGTCTACAAGCATAAGAAGGCGGTTCCAAATAATACCAATCCGGGTGACCAATCCGGGTGATATTAGTATTATAGCAAGGATCCCATACAACTGATCCGTATTCCAAAATAGGTCTTATAAGTGAAACAAAGAGCTGTTTCGTAATGTAAGGATCAGAACTCCCCTTAGCCCACCGCTTTATAAACGCAAGAACACCTCTAGCTTTGCTCACAGCCAAATTAATATGATCAATAAAACACGGTCGGGTAAAATGCCGAGATCAACAAATGAATCCAACAACTCCAATTGGTGACCACCCAGTAAATAATTTACAGCAACTACATTACCCCCAGAGAAACGCATGCACTTACATTTTCTTACATCCAGCTCCAACATGTTATGTTTACACCACACAAAAAAGTTATTTAGATCATTTTGAAGATACTCGTAGACGTGATCAACATAATCATTAAAAGAAAGAAAGAAATATTTTTACGTCATCAGCATACAACAATATGTTGGCAAAGTTGATGACATTGGGAAGATCATTAATTAAAAGAGAAAATAGGAGTGGCCCGAGATGACTGCCCTGGGGAACACCCGAAGGAAGACAAATGTATTTAGAAGTACTGTTGTAAGCTCGTACAGTCTGCTTGCTTCCCGTCAAATACGATTTAAGCCAGCAGCTATGATTCAGAAGTCTATGATTCACTTTATCAAAAGTTTTACTGAAATCCGTATAAATAACATCAGTTTGTTTTCCTTGAGTAGCAATGCCTCTATAATTTGATACATTGGTTTTATTACCAGACTTAAAAAGCGGTAAGATATACTTATGAATCCTTTCAAAATTTAGGAAAATAGCCATACTTAACAGAAACATTAAACAACAAAGTAAGAGGTGTAACGACTGATTCCGCACACCGATAAAAAATGCAACTCTAAACTCCATCAGGACCGGGAATATAGGATACCTTCATCTTTTTTAAGTGTTCTAAAACGTCACTCTCATTCAAAGTAGGAAACGCTATTATTTTGTTCAATGTAAGCAGATAAGGGTACTTATTTTTGCCATTATAAGCAGCAACAGAATAAGTATTTGCAAAAAAATCGGGAAACATATCACATATGCCATCAACATTACAGGATTCTTTACCATTAAATTTCATAACAGATGGAAATCCGTTGGATTTTCTTTTCGAATTGACAAATGCATCAAAAACAATGATTGCCTTACAACTTATTTAATGAATAACTTTACTCCATACCCTTGTCCACCATTTACCTTGACCCATTTCAATTTATTGTTTTATGGTTCTTATTAAGTTTTAGAAATTAAACATTTACAAAATTTACCAATTTAAGACTTTAAACAAAATACTAGTGAAGCATATCGAAATTTGTAAAATGTGCTAAATTATTATCTATTTTTTGAAAAAAATTAAACATAAAAATAAAACCGCAAAAGAAAATAAAGAGGAGTTACGGTACATCATATATGTATGTCAATACTTTACTCAATTTTGATTCCTAGAAAAAATTATAACTTTTCAATGCAGAATTACATGTATAATGTGCTGCATCGCTATCCCTTTATAAAAAACTAACACCCACTTATTCTATTACTCCAGAATTTGGACCAATGTGGATATATAATGATATTTTAACTGTTACCCTTCTCCACATATGTTAAATTGCATATTTAGTATGAATAGGAGGTGCCACGCCCACTTATCCCAGTTATTGACTGATGATGTATACTGAAACTTCTACTATTGCCGTTCTCAAAGTATATAAAAATCAATATTTAGTTTATATGGAAGATGCAACGCCCACTTATTCAATTCCGCCCACTTTTAAGCTAATGATTTGTATTGACTGCCATATTGAGAAACTTCGTCTTTAATCGTTCTCAAGATATACAGAAATCATTGTTTAATTGAAGCTTCCATTCTAACCGTGCTCAAGATATACAAAATCAGTATTTACTTTGTATGGGAGGTACCATGATCAACCTATCCGATTCCATCCGTTTTACGCTGATGATTTATACTGACTAGGAACCTATTTGGACCAAATTTAGAGACTCTTGCAGTTAACGTTTTGAAGATATCCAAAATTAAATATTTGTATTGGGCCATTCCATACCTACCTTGTGTATAAGTTTGGTTGAAATTAGTCACTGCATTTGAGTGCGAAGCGGCTATATTTGTAAGCCTAAAATTGACCTACAAAAACCCCATATACATAAAAACCTTGGTATTGACTTCACCTTTTTAAGGGCTTATAAAAAAAATAGGTTGGAGCATTTCAGAGAACATCAATTTCAACGGATTTTATAGACATCTTATTATATATACTAGTAGATATAGAAGGAAGGTGGAAAGGGAATTCCCACTGTATTCAATATTTATACAAAAGATTTTAAGCAATTGTTTGGTATACTTTTATTTAAGACTGGTTACATTAAAAAAATTTTTCTTCTTTATATCCGGACACTGGTTTACTCAGGAAAAGCTCAAACGGGAGGTGCTTTAACCGGTGACCATAGTTAGTCAAAAAAGGGATAAACAAAAGAGAGTTGTTAGTGCCGTTTAATCAGAAAGTGTGGCCGCCAGGCCAAATTGAATAAATTCATGGTGCCACAAAATCCTCAAAATCTGGAGTTAGGTGTAAAAAACGGGTTTTCATACTTTAATGAATTTTTAAGAAAAAATGTAAAAAAGTTATACTCAAATTTATCCCGGATTTTAGGCACAGAGTAACAAGCTAGCAAAGCTATAAAGAATGAGAAATACTTGAAGTATAAAGCACTTTTATCATGTTGAAAACCTAGTGGTTTTTACAATTCACAACTATTTTCTTTCAGTGTATATACATATGCAGCATTGCAAATGCAATATACCCGTTATTTTGTTGTTTTTGTTATAAATTCAGAATTTTTACGAATCATTAGTAATAAATTTGTTAGCTTGTTTTGCTTTTTTTGTAAATTATATCTATTGTTTTTTGTATGATTTAATTTTTTTTATTTTTTCCTTCCATTAGTTGTTGCTGTTGTGGTTGTTTATAGGAAATTACCATAAACATTAACATAAAATTTATGTTTTGCCTTATTTTTGTTTAACAATTTTGTTGTGTTGCAGCACATACGAGTATTCATGAAAATAGTGGCGGCATATGATGTAATTTTATTTTTCTAACATCATACTTCGATTCATAGTTGCAATATAATGCTGCAGTAGATACACAAACAACTCCATACAGATACTGCTAAACGTGATAGTAGAAGTGGTTGTTGGATTTGGATGACTTCGAACAAGGAGGGCTTCTTATCATGGTTAAAACATCTTTTCAAGTAAATTTTTGTTGCACATTTTTGTTGCCTTACAAATTATTTTTTAAACTTAATTTATGTGAATATTTTGTTGTTGTTTTGTTTGTTTTTGTTTTATGTTAGATGCTATGATGAAATTTGTTTTTCACTTGAAAATTTATTACAAATTTTATTTGCAAAATCTTGCTTAGAAACATGACTTTATCGTTGATCGGATCAGATCACAGTCAGTCTTTAAAAGACAATTTTGAACTGGAAATAGGACATTTCATAGTGAGCATAAGGAAAATAAGAAACTGTTTAATCTATAATTGTGATATCAAAATGGACCCAAAATCTTTCACTAGTGTATTATCTATTCTTTTTTGTAAATGGTGGTGCAACCATATTGCACGATGTTAATTGTGAGTCACCCCTCAATGTCAAGTTGTTTGCTCAACTTAATTTGACATTTCTTTGTTTCAATATTTGACAAAATCAACCATGGAAAGGTACACAATTGAGCAACGCGTTAACATAGCCGAAGCCTTTTATGAAAATGGGCGTTTAAATCAAAATGCATTTCGTGCACTGATTTATTGATTTTTTTGGTTTGCATAATCGACCAAATGTGTCTACAATCGGAAGAATTGTGCACAAATTTCATGCATGCTCGCCCATGCGAAAACATTGCTGTTGTTCGTGACACCGTGGCTGAAGAGCCGTCAAGTAGTTACAGTGAATGGTGTTCGCTATCGCGAGATGATAACGGACTTCTTGTAGCCAGAAATTGAGGATATGGTCTTGAACGATATGTTGTTCCAACAGGATGGTAACACTTGCCACACAGCCTAAAAGTGACTCTTGAGCGCGAGAAATTCAATTGCCGTGTTTTTTCATGTCGTGGCGACATTGAACCTCAGAGTCATTAAAATATGGACCGACGGATAGAGATTTGCCACCGAAGCCATTTCGAGCAGTTGGCCGATATTTTTTTACACATAATTGTCACAGATCCTTTTATCATAATAAAAATTATTAAGAGATTTCTCTGAAAACCTTTTGTTTTATTTACAATTAAAATCGAGCGTTTTGGGTGGACCATCCTTTAAATGTGAATCGCGAGTAAAGTCAGTAGTTTATCATTATTGGCTATAAAGTATAGCATTTACTTTTCTAAAAAAAGTCACCATTAAGGCGATGACAGTAAAGAAGTGTTGGCAGCATTTACCTATTAAAATGTTGCCATTTTTAATGTCAGAAACGGATATAACAATTTTTTAATCCTTTTTTAGGCAAAATATGCAACACTTTTACACTTTATAAGGGCCACATTTTTATAAAAGGCAAACTTTTTACCCTCTTCGTAAAAAAAATACTTAATTTTTTTACCGAAAAATAAACGACATCAGTCATGATGGTATGCTATTTAAATAGAAACCTGATGCCGTTTTATAATATATTCGAGGAAAGAGTAACAAATACCATGAACTTACAATTGAACAACTCAAAAAATTTGAAATCAGTTATGATACGGCATAGAATTTTTGTATTCAAAGACTCAATATCCAATACAATCAGATTTAAAAAAAGACATATTCAAAGGCGTTGTCTGATAACTGTACAATAGAAACTTATTTTGATTGGATATTCATATTGAATTAACCTCATTTTACAAAATTCCAAATGCAATTGTATTTATATTTGTTTTTTTATTACTTCAAGGAATGTAAGTAAGCCTCTTAAACTCCTTAGCCTAACACACAAACATACTACATATAAGCATTTAAACGAATAACCATATTTATGCATTAAAATAAAGGAAAAAAAAGAAAACTTTTTACTTTATCTGCCTTATAAACATTTAAATTTATAATGACGCACAAATCGTTTTTTCCATAAATATTGTTTAATTTATTTTTACGTGCTCATCTAAATAAAAATAAAAACGTTTTTATAAAGACGAAGAATAATGACTAAACGATATATGCTGACATTTAAATAGAATTGATAGAAGCATTTCAATATGAAATAATTTTTCTTTGTTGGTAGCTTTTTAATCAGCGCTTAGTTTTTTCTACTACTATTTTAAATCTTAAATTTTTTTCAAGTGATTTATTGTGTGAAAATAGAAATAAAACTTTAAAAATTGGAATAGTGATAAAAGCAAATATTTCTTAATAAACCAAATAAACGAATTTAATGCGATGCAAATAAAATTGTGACCCTATAATTTAGATTTCAATTGGCATGTTTAAAGACACTCAATTAACGAATCAACGAAACCATCATCATGGTCAGACAATTGCGAAATGCAACGCTGTGTTTGTTTAAGTATAACATTAAGTGCAACTCTAATACAAGTATTATTGTTTACAAAATTTAAGTAAACAATACCAGTTACTTACTGTTACATGCACACACATACACTGAAATACATTTTCACAAATGTGTCTATAGAAATAACGGTGTTTGTCTTTTCTTATTTTATTGTTTTAATCAAATTCTCATACATTTTTATTGTTTTTATTTTGATTTGCCTCACGAAGATGAATGCTTTGAATTTGTTTTTTTGTTGTTGTTGTTGTTGACATCAAAATCGTGTTTGTCATGTGTAAAGATGACGGACTTAAAAATTGTGCAAAAAGTAAAACAATTGTATTTAACAGCTGTCTGTGAACACGCTAAACCGTTACTTACAAAAAATAAAAAAAAAACTTGTAAATGAATGAAAAAATATGTATGTCCTAAAGAGAAATTTTAATTAATTTATAACGTTTTTTAAGTGAAATCGTTTCTTGAAAATTCCAAAATAAAAACATAGTTTTTGTTTGCTACCTTAGAAAATGTTTGGCGGCTAATAATGGTGTTTTTAAGTTTTCGACTATTATTAACTTTAAAGAAATAAATACAATCTACAAATTTTGAAAAAAATACAGTTTTGAAAGAAAAAAATTGTAATCGTAGATACGTCATCATGGCTAATTTTCTAAGCGACATACTGTTAGCGTCAAAATAAAGTGTACAACACTATGCCCTAGAATTTAGCTTTTATTTCAGTCTTTTAAAATGCAATCTACAAATTCTACATTTTATAATTTTTTAAAACTCTATTTGAAGCTTTATTAAACTTAAAAAAAAACAACTACAAAATTCTTAAATTTGTACAACAAAACCGAAAGTAACTCTCTTTTTTACACGTCAGAAAAAAGTGTACAACAAAATAACTATGCCACGAAAAATAATGACGTAGAAATACCTTCATGCACTTCATGCACATTAACTGATTTTAAGTTCCTTAGAAGATTTGGAAACAAGAGGAACGGACCCATTAAATGGTATACATCTTACTTAAGTAAATTTAAGGAATCTGCGTATGTATATTTCTCAAACAAAATACATTTTTATCCAAATCATTCTAAATTTACCAAGTTTAGAGACGTTTTTACACGTTATTTATGTAAGAACCGTTCTATTTATTTAAAGTAGTATATTTAGCTATGAATAAAATGATACTTAATTTTTTAAAACGAAAATTATAACACCTATTGGGTAAAGTCTATATGATAAAGTATAAGGGTGTACCCTTTATTTTGCAATTCACAGCAGATTTAAATAGTTGACAATCCAGCGATCTGCAACTTTTTCCTACATGCAATGGGGAGCAAAACTAAGTGCATGTTCTGAAGTTGAACCGAAAATGTTCTCTAAAAATGAAAATACGCAATCAAATCAAATATATTTCAACAAAAATTTTAGGTATATTATTGGCCACCATTAAGCCAATAATACAAAAACGCCTGGAAAAAGATAATTTCGTTTTAAGGAACATGTTGAAGCTATGGCAGCGAAAATATTAGGGATGGAACCAGATTTTTTTAGTTATTCGGTAATATTGCTGATAGTACGTCTAAATGCTTTAAATATGCCACAATAAATAGGGTGTTCTAAGAAGAGTGCTAAAAATATAAGTTCCTTTCTATTTAAGCGAAGTGCGAACCTAACTTAATGCGGATTCTTTTATATACATAATTGCCTTTCTCTCATTCCAGTATTTGATAATGCTACTTTTTGTTAATGTTTTTTTAAAAGAACTTAACAATGATTGACAAATTTTCGCTAAATTAGTCCTGTTGCTAAGGTAAAGATATTCGCTAAGTTTAATGTAAATATACAGTGCTGTGCAAAACAAAAGTAATACATCCTTTAAAAATTAATAATGCTATTTATTTGTGAAAGTAATTCATATGCATTTATGTACTTTAAGATTTATATTTATAAATAATATATCTTTATCAACATTTCTTCAAATATTATCAAGATCAATTGAGGACTTCATATAAAGATGTGCGAAACAAAAGTAACAAATTAATATTTTGTGTATTAACCTTCATTTTTTATAACTTTGGCACATGTGCAAGGTATGGATTTAATAATATTATTAACTACGTACTCTGTGATATCTTCCCATGCAGCTTTTAGATTTTTAAAGATCGTATGGTAAGAGCTACATGCATGTACATTACGTCTTTGTAATTGAGCGAACAAAACATTTGATAGAAATTGATGTTGTTCTTATAGTATACTAACCGTATGCTTACATATCAAATGTTTTCAAACACATCATACACTTCTTACCTTAATGCCTTAAACAACAAACAAAGTTTTATAGTGGAAATTGTTAGCAAATGCCTGGGACGAGTGCATCAACGAAAATAATTCAATTGTAGATATCCCGTGAACTACAAAAAATGTTTATTTTTTCTAAAATTTGTATTTTATATTTATAATCCATTTCAGTTTCAAAAACATCTGTTTTATTTCAAAAATTGAAATTTATCTAATTATCGTTATCTATTTGGTTAAAGACCTTTAAAAAACTAAAATTTGTTTTTTCTTTTTGTATTTATTGATAATTTCTTATCATAAAAGAATTTTCTACATTCCTACTCTATCACACTCTCTAGTACTAAATTGCATTTGAATGTAAATAATGTTTTAAGCAACAAATTACTTTAAACGATTATACTAAATCGTATTAAGTATTTACAGCAACAAAAATCATCATATCACACTTGCGAGTAGTCGCATAATGACCACTTATGAATCATTTTTCAATATAAATTTGATATTTTATTATTACACACAAAAAATAAAATAAAAAACTTTTTTAAATGATAAGTTTTCTTGGTTTTCTTTCTTGTGGTTTTAAAATAAACGTACGATAATAATGGTATTTTTCAATAAATCTTGTGCTTCTCTCGAGTATTTATTTACTTCAGGAAATGCTGCTTAAAAAGAGGGCGTAATAAAGATAAAAACGGTATGGAGTGGTGCCGTAAAAATTATTCGATTTTAAGTGGAGAAATAGTATGTAGAAATATCTTAAGTTATTATAGATTGGTCAGAAAAAAGTGTTGTAAATTAAGGGAATTTTTCAAATATATTTTAGAAAACTATTTTGGAATCTGCATATAATCTTGAAATTGCTTAGACAACTCATCTACACTAGGGTGCTCCTTATATGTATGGACAATTTTTTTTTTTTTGTAAAGTTTAGAAATGTTCCCTGTAGCAAAATATTACATTGTGGAAAATTATAGGCAGACTGATTACGGGAAGGCGAGCTGCATTTGCCCACAAGCCGTAAAATTTTGTTTTAAACATATGTTGACAGCTTGTGTATATTTTTGCTACAAAGAACATTTCTGAAGGGAGTTATAACCCAAACTTTACAAAAAAAGTTGGCCCGTACGTGCAAGACACACCAGATTGTGGACAGATGCCTAAGACCTTCCCCTGATGCAATCTGTATTTTTTGGCTACGCAGAACATATCTTAGGGAGTTACTTATCTATACACATATCTCTTTATAATTGCTCCTTATAATCGTTAAAGCTAAAGTTATAAACAGTTGGAAAAAAATTATTAATCTACAAGCTTTACCCATCCGGCATTGCTCGGATATATATTGTTACGAAAGTGAAAATTCTGAACACAAAATTCACCACATCAGGGACTTAGGGAACTTTTAGTTTTAAAATTTATTGGCTTGTGTCAAGGCTTAATAACTGCTAAAATTACCTGTACTAATTAAGGGTGCTACCATCCGCTTGTCTGATGGGGTTGCCAGTTCGATTCCTTTTTGTGTTTATAAAGTTATTTTAGACCATTTGAATTAACGTAGATAAATTGAAGATTCGTGTCTGTAGTAGAATATTCGAAACTAATGATGAAATACTATAAAAAAATGGCGCATTGCAGTTGGTGAGTTAGTGATCATTTGGCTGTCAATAAGTAAAGTCGCGTTCAGGCGTAAATAAAAAGTGTTGTATAAACGAATATTCTGTATTAAGACATAGTGTATGAAAGTTACAGTGGAATTAATAAAGACCGTAAAAACAACAACAAAGTAGAGTATTATTTTATTTTAGCGCAATATGAATGAACTTAAACGTTTTAAAGAGTTAAAACGTAAAAATATATGTATACATATAAATGGGACATAAATTCCCTTTTTTCCCAATTCTATGGGTTTATTTTGGCACCTGCCTATCTTTATGAAGAAAATGCTAAGACGACTGTTGACGTCTCTCGCTGGAATATGTATTTAAGATGTACGATAATAACGATTTCATTAGGAGAGGCGCAAAGTCTACTCTTCCTGTGGAGCTAATTTTTTATTTCCACGTGCAACTTGTTAATAAGATAGCATTTGGAAAGTTTGAAGACTCTGTCTATTATAGTTCGTAAAAGATATCATAAAACTACTTGTTTTATAGAATTGGACTATGAACTAAAATTCTCATTTTACCCCCTCCCTATAAGCCAATCAAAGTGCAACCTTTGAAAATATATGTAGAACCCTGTTATTTTAAATAACCTTTTTATTTATGTCGATTACCAATTTGTATTGGGTACTTGTAATTCTAGCTTACACTCGTAACGAGTTGAAGTTTTTTTTTACTTTTGATTTGGCTTCTCTACCTGCAACAACGCGCTCAATTTAATATATTTTATTTTAGTAATTTAAATAAGAATCTGAAACAAATAAAATTTGATTTAAAATTTAAAACTAAAAAAGCTTTTATTAATTGGTAAAAACTAATTATACCAAATTGGTGACGCCGACGTTGGGTAATTTTTTTTAACCTAACAAATTGCTTTTGAGTACGCAGTACTTGGCGTCAGTAGACCGTCATTTTTTTTAATAACGTATCATACGAGCGATTACAATGGCGGAAGAAAACGCTACAACACCAAGCACCGGCAACGATAGCGGCCTTCACAACGAAACACCCGGCCACCCTATAGACGCAGCAACTGCACCAAGTAATATTTCAGTGGTTTACTCCCATCCATGTCCCATCCATGTCAACAGCTAACATCGATGCATGGTTCATATCAATGGATTTTTGGTTTACGGCGTCGGGCATATTGGCCGACAAATAAAAAACCGCAACAATCTTAGCAGCCCTCGATCCAAATGTAATTGCACAATTGGCTGACGTAATCGCCTCAATGCCGATCACCAACAGGTACGAATATATTAAAGAAAAAATAATAAATCATTTTGCTGACAGCGAGCAACGGCGCTTAAACCGCCTCTTATCTGAGTTTTCTTTGGGTGATAGGAGGCCTTCGATTCAACATTAGGTGAGGCGGCTCTTAAGGGACTTTGAACGAAACGACTGCCGGCGTTTGCACAGCCAGTCGTGGCAGCTTCTGCAGGTACACCAGCGGAATATACTAAAATTGCAGATGCCAGATGTGGACGCAATGGCCCCAAACCAAATCGGAAGCATATAGTCTCAACAAACAAAGGAGACAGAAATGTCACAGTTTAACGTGAGTCTCGCCACGTTGGCATACCCCACGGTGCCCGAGGCACGGGTGAATACAATGCGTCAACCAACGCCCCCACCTATGATGAAAATCTCCGGTGAGTACCAAATTCGAAGCCACGTTATCTGGACATGACTCCACACCTTGGTTAAGTGCCGGAGACTATCTAATACTCCTACCGTTCTATGGGTCACGGACCCGGTTAAGAGTGTAACTCCACACCGAGCCGAAGCTCTCCCCGCGATTTTGGGGATAAACCACAGCCACCACGTTGCTCCCACAAGGGGGCCTCATCATAGCCGGGCAGGGACCGCAGTCCCCGGGGCTCCCGACTCCCGTGGTACCAGAATTAAGCCTCCGGTCAGGCCTCGTAGCACAGAGGCTACTACCAGTGTAAGTCCCAGACGACTCCGGACTGGTCACCAATAAACAAAGGAGACATTAAGTCAGTGGTTTAACGTGAGTACCTGCCCTAGGACGTTACCTCACGGTGCCAAAGCACGAGTGAATACAATGCGTCCACCAACGCCCCCACCTATGATTAAAATCACCAGTGAGTACCAATTTAAAGCCATGTTATTTGGACATGACCTCACACCTTGGTAAGGTGCCGGAGACTATCTAAACTCCTACCGATCTATGGGTCACGGCACCCGGTTAAAAATGTAACTCCACACCGAGCCAGCATAGCTCTCCCCGCGATTTGGGTCTAAACCACAGCCACCACGTTGCTCCCACAAGGGGGCCTCACCATAGTCGGGCAGGAACCGAAATTCCTGGGGCTCCCGACACCCATGGCACCAGAATTAAGCCTCCGGTCAGGCCTCGTAGCATAAATGCTACTACCAGTTTAAGTCCCAAACAACTTCGGACTGGTGACCAAGATGGTAATAACAACAAACAAGAAACACTCAAACAACACAACAATAAACGGAGCCACCCTCACGGGAGAACTCAAAGTGACATCGTGCGCCACGGACACAATACACAACAACAAGAACACAACCAGTCAAACGCTGACCAGTACAAACACACAACACCCAAAACTGCAGCCACAAATCAAGCCGCAAACAGCAGGTCGGGAAACAGCAAACAGCAGACAATCACAGCAAGCAGCATAACACATCAAAACCGTCAGCACCCCAGCGGGACGCCAAGCTAGAAAAAGGCTAGCCAGGAGACCGCTAAGATGGTGATGCAGGTTCAACCTCCGCTAAAAGTGCCGTCCTTCTACGCCTAAACACCTCAAGGGCAAAAACGCCCAACCTACCATAAGTACGATCGTCCAACAATACCCTACTGAAATCCCACACCCCCGCAGTATGAGTAATACCCATACTATCTAAATCCCTAACGTCATCATAGTCCGGGCACGAAGTCAGTACATGCCTCCAGTCCTCAGTTCCCCTCCCACACCGACAGTCCGCTGATTCAGTCTGGCCAATTCGATGCAAAAATGCATTGAAAGAGCCATGTCCCGTCAGTATGAACCCCAGACTCAAGCCAAAGCCAAAGTCAGGGTGTTCCCGTACGAACGTAACGTCCGGAATAAATCCATAAGTCACCCTTCCCTTGTCGCTGTTCGTCCATCTCGTCTGCCACCTATCTACGAGGCACCCCTGCAAAAGGGCCTTATACCTATCTCTCCCAATCTCGAGCTCCGAAACAGAAAGCCAGTCGTCCGTCCAAAGTGGCAGTCCCCTCTTGACCCTGAAAGCAATGCTACGACGCACCACTTCCAAGTCAAGCGGAGGTACACCAACAAGGACCTGCAAAGCATCGGTAGAGACCGTCCGACACACCGGAACACATGCCAAGAGTGCAATTCTCTGACACGTGAGAATCTTACTCTGTCCAACAACAGACATGACCGTCTTATACCACACCGACGCGCCATACGCCGCACAAGCGACGAAAAGCCCATCGTATATGATACGGACGGCACGCCTGCTGAGTCCCCAATCACTCCTCAATATGCGCCTAACCTTTCCAACGATAGCTGCCAGCTTATGCCTGACATGGGTGAGATGAGCCTGGAAGCTCATACGCTCCCCAACAACTATTCCGAGGTACCTGACCTGAGTCACATAGCGAATGCTGCTGTCACCAATTCTAATGAGTGGAGGTCGCCCGGTTGACAATATGCCCTTAAGCAACATCATCACCGTCTTATCCACTGCGACGTCCACACCAACCCCTACACCCCACTCACAAGCAATGCGAATGGCCTGGGCACCCCTTCTCTCCAGCTCAGCACGAGACCGGCCTTCGATCAGGATGAGCAAGTCATCCGCATACGCACACAGTTTGAATGTCAGCCCGAGCTGCCTCAACAGAGTATCCATCATGAGATTCCAAATGAATGGACCACAGATGGACCCCTGCGGACAACCCCGAACAACCTCCATCCAAACTGTTTCAAAGGATCCAACAACACACGCTTTTCTATCCTCGAAATAGCTGCTCCAAATGCCCATCTCACGACAGCCAACCTCCGATAGCCTTCGTAAGACCTTGTCCCACGAAAGATAATCGAAAGCTCCCTTAAAATCAATGAAAAGCCCAAGCACATACTTCGCAGATGATTGTTCGACAGAACTCTTCACATGCATCCAAGCGTCTTCGACGCATTTGCCTTCCCTAAAACCAAACTGGTAACATGAAGGGCCCTCGCTGTAGCACTCCTTGAGTCTGTACACCATGACTCTTTCCAGCACTTTTCCAAATACTGGCAAGAGGCTGATGCCCCGATAAGAGCGAGGATTACTCCTCACTCTATCAGGCGACTTAAGGAGTACCACAACACGAGCACATTTCCATGCCTTCGGGAAGTAGCCCTCATTAATGCACCTACCGTACACCGCCTCCAGGTATTCAGGGATGGCCTTCCAGATGTTCTTACACATCTCTCCGGTCAACCCATCCAAACCTGGGGACTTCCTGCTTCTCACCCGACAAAAACAGTCATCTAATTCCGACCTCACCAAGTTTGGAGGGTCAGCAACCTCCACCGGTGGGGGAGGATAGTTGCCTGGCTCCGCCCTTGGAAAGAAGACCCCCAACAATGCGTCCGTGCAGTCCCTCCATGAAGACAACACGGTGTCGCCAACATGGAGGCATCCTATGTCCACCTGACTCTTTCTACCCCTGCAGATACGGTAAACCCTACCCCAGGGGTCATCCCTATTGTCTTGTACAAATCTCCTCCACTCGTCCTCCTTAACTGTTACAATCATGTCCTTGTACGTCTTAAGGCTGCCAAGATATTCGGTCCTACGCTGAGCTAGATCTTCAGTATTGGTACGCCTACCCCTCTGGAAACGTCTCCGGAGGTGTCGAACGCTTCGCCGCATCGTCTCCTACTCAGGGGTCCACCATTTGACCCTCTTGGGCTTCGCATAACTAGCTCGGCCCAACAGTGCATCATTCACCGCAGATGCCGTCCGGACAATCTTGTCAACCTGGTCGTCAATCGTTAGTAGCCTAAAGTCTTCAATTGGCACCGATGACAATGCCTCCCTAAAACAGTACCGATAATGGTCCCAATCAACGTCACGCCTTCGCCATCGTAAAACGCCACCAGTCTCCCTAGTCCGTTGTGGACAAGTAACCCTAATCTCGATGAGATTATGGTCACTTATCCCCCAATCGTCACAAACTCTCCAACTAAAGTCCAAAGCAGTAATTGCCGCCCCATTCGCAGCTGTCACGTCAATATCACTGACGCCCATTGGCCCATCGAAAGTATATAGCTCACTCGGCTCATTCAAAACGCTCAAATCTCTCGAGAGCAACCATTCACCAAGCACTCCTCCTCGTATGAGGTTCGGATGTCCAGACCCAAGTCTGGAGATCTTACTGAACCACATACGAGAGGAGGCGTTCGCATCTAGGCCGAGGATAACAGGAATACTACTCGCCGCGAGTAGTACCGTATCCATATACCCTAGATAGGGTTCCAAAGAAACGCCAGGCCTACAGTAGATGCTAGCCAGAAACATCTCCCCAAACCACCCTTTTACCCTAACACACACCCCAAGCTGGCTATCAACTGATTTCGTACAGTCCACGTCGCTAACTAACTATAATCGCGGCCTTTCCCACACCGTCAGTAAATACGCGAAACCCCCCCCCGGAATCCCTCTAACATCACCATTCGCGAAATACGGCTCCTGGATCAGGGCAAAGCTAGCGTCCAGCTGACACATAGCTTGCCCCAGCTCGCACGTCACCGCCTTCGAGCGCTGACAATTCAGCTGCAAAAGGCGCAACTCCATTAGTGTCTGGCGTTCGCCCTGGCAACCATAGCCGAGTACGTGGGACACGCAAACGACAACATACTATGGTCCGCTGGCAGGCCCCTCATCTCACAGTTGCGGCATCTCACCGGGTTAACACAACGTGAGGCCAGATGCCCCATCGTCCCGCACGTCCTGCACACATCCTGCCCCATCCTGCACTCACGCTGCAGGTGGTCAAAGCCGAGGCAGCGGTAGCAGTGCGGGATCGCATCCTGTTGCCGCAACCTGAAGCTAAACCACTTCACGTAGACCCTACCGACATCCAGGAGCGCGTTCGCAGCACGCTCACTGCACTCCAACGCAACGCTGACCTGTCCGGCAGGGTCAGACCTCCAGGGACTGGTAACCAGACGAACGCTCCTCTTAAACACCTCGTAGCTCATACGCTCCTTCAGGTTCATCTCGAACAACTCGGACATAAATTCATCAGGAGTGATCACCGCATGCACTCCGGCAACCACCACCCTTGGACCAAGCTTGTCGCTGACAGTCACCTCCAGGCCGACCTCCTCAAACTTTTTGTTCGAGGCAATCCTCGACCTCTCCGCCACCGAAGGTGTGCGAATGACCGCACCGCTAGTCCTCTTCAGCGGCCGCATCTCGTGCACTCTGACTCCAAGGGTAGGTCCGACGTGTTCGACGACCTTACTAACTACCTCCTTGGACGTTGCGCCCTTCTTTTTGTCGCGAACGACCACCGACCAGGTTTCCACAGGCTTGGGTGTAGGCCTGGGAACCGCGACACCCTGTGCCCTAACCACCGCAGCAACCGTTGGGGCCTGAGCAATAGGCCTAGCAGCGGGAGCTGGCACTGTGGTCATCGACTGAACCGGCCTGGGAGACTGGAGGATGCCCAGCCTACCCCTCAACCGCTCGTTGTCCACCAGCAGTTTCATGACCAACTCCTCATATCCACTAGCCTGCCTCATGAGCCTGCCCATCTACTCCGCACTAAGGTTCTCACCGAACAGCACCTCACGGAAACTGTCAGTGACAACCTTAACGTCAGCCACAGAAACACCACCATCACACATAGAAAAGGCAGCAGCCGAAGCCACAGCCCTTTTACGCTGCCTGCTTTCCCTGCCAACAGATGGCAACGGGGGAAACGCCGCAGCAAAACCACCACCAACCGCAGAGCTATCAGAAATAGCAGCAGCAGCACCAGCATCCGACGTGGTACATGCGCCAGAAACAGCAGCACCACCAGCAACACCACCAACTGCACCACCAGCAGCACCACCAACAACACCACCACCAGCAACACCACCAACACCACCACCAGCAGCAGTACCAATAGCAGAACCGCGACCAGCACCACTCTTAACACCATCAACAGCAGCAGCAGCAGCAGCAGCATCAGCAACAGGAGCAGACTTAAAGCGCTTGGTGGTCGCCTTACCACCACTCGCCTTTACATCAGCTTCCGACCCCGAACTGCTCAGCTCGCTCTCCGTATGACGGAGACGAGACTTCGCAGATGGAGGGGGCCCCATCACCTCATCAGTGACTGCCCCAGACACAGCGTTAGAGGCATCACCCTTCGCCGTCTTGCGAGGTTTCCCCGCAGGAGGCATAATATAGAATTCAAATTCAAAGAATCCAACGACTCACCAGATTCAATAATAAACGCAGCAATCGTAGCCAAGTCCGTCACCAATTCCAAATAAACACGCCCGAAACCGAAATACAACCCGAAAAACAATGTCCAATAAACACGCCGAACCGTCAACAAAACACACTCCGGCAGCACCAAAACCCACCGCACGAGTATTGCAACTCCACTCCGTTAGTCCTATCTAACCTAACTTCCTCAAATTGCTACTGACCTTGAAGTCAAAAACTGAGACACCACAGAAATTACCCCTGGGAGTCTCAACTTTACAACAACAATTCTTCACAATTGTATCACTCACACTCGTAAACACTTAGTTTCCATACACGAACCGTTCGTAACAAACTTAAATTCTCCGCTTTGATAAAAACACGTCTTTACACTCCGACAGCCAAACTAGAAGTGAGTGAAACAAAGGAGACAAATGAACTCCGTACAGCAGTCGTAGAACTTGGAAAGAAACTCGAATGTCTTACAACTCGTTCCAGTTCACGCTCATGAAGACCCGCCCCGCATCGCAGCCAGTCGAGACACCGAGCTGCTTACCATTACAACTCTCCAGGCACCGCATTGGGCACCGAATGTTGGTATCATACTAAATATGGACAGAAAGCCAGAAAATGCTGCAGCCCTTGTAAGCACAAATAGCGCAAGGTAAACACAATTTCATCAAGTGCACAACCTACAAATCAACGCTCTGACTGACCGCCTCGGCAGGTGGTGGTTCCCGGTGAACTAACCACCACCACTTGCCACGTATTTCGTCTGCAGGTAAGAGAGAAATTATCGAAACAGTATTTTTTAGTAGACTGCGGTGCCGACGTTTCCGTTCTGCCACAAATCTCAAAATATTTTGACGTCCGTCCTACGGCTATTGTTTTGTACGCCGCAAACGGATCCCCAATTAAAGTAATCGGCGAGAAACGTGTTAAAATAGATTTAGGCTTACACCGAGAATTTTTTTGGTCGTTTGTGGTCGCCGATGTTACTTCGCCGATTATCGGATGCGATTTTATTAAACATTACGACCAATTAATAGACCCCAAACGTAACCGATTAATTGACATTATTGGCTTAATTTCTCAGTGTAAAGCCTACATATTTTACGAAACATTTGCCGTAAAAACTTATGATGCCACCGATCCGTTTGCGGACATTTTAGAGAATTTCGCCGATATAACACGACTGTCCTCATATGGCTCTACGACAAAATCATCGATCACCCACAAAATTGACACGACAGGACAACCCGTTTTTTGCCGCCCGCGTCGTCTATCTCCCGAGAAGTTGGCAGCCGCAAAAAAAGTGTTCGAATTTTTAATGAAAGATGGTATTTGTCAACAATCCAACAGAAACTGGTCCAGCCCGTTGCACTTAGTTACAAAAGTGACGGAACTTGGAGACCCTGCGGAGATTATCGTGCACTAAATGCACAGACGCCGCCAGATCGCTACCCACTGCCATACTTGTCGGTTTTCACCACGAACCTCAAGGATAAGAAAGTCTTCTCGAAAATCGACTTACAGAAGGCTCTTCATCAAGTCCTTATTCATCCCGACGATGTTTCGAAAACCGCAATCAGCACACCTTTCGGTTTATACGAATTTAAATACATGATGATGAGTTTCCTAGACCAAAGGTGGCACAGGAACTTAAAAGGTTCATAGCGATGGTGAACTTTTACAGAAAATTCTTACCAAATGCCGTAAATTACCAGATGACGTTACAGCAGCTTATTATCGAGAACAAGAAGAATGACCGTACACCTTTAAAGTGGAATCCAGATGCAGAAACCGCCTTCCAAAAATGTAAAAGCGAGCTAGCTAAAGCCACCCGCCGCTGATGCCAACCTGGCACTCTATGTCGATGGCTCAGACACAGCTGTAGGAGCGGCTCTACATCAAGAAGTCGATGGTTGCCTTCAGCCCTTGGCATTATATTCGAAAAAGTTGACAGGTGCACAAAGAAAGTACTCAACATATGACCGCGAGCTAACGGCTTTGTACCAAGCTGTATGCCATTTCCGGTATATGATAGAAGGACGGAAATATTACCTAGTCACCGACCATCGATCGCTGATTTTCGCCTTTCAACAAAAACTCGAATTACAAAAGCTCGATTACATTAGCCAATTCACGACGGACATCCGCCATACGCCCGGTATAATAAACGCCACAGCTGACGCACTGTCTCGAGTAACATAGCGAAGGCACAACAAGAAGATGAGAAGCTCCAGCGAATTATTAAAATTTCAGGTACCGAAAATAATTCTTTAAAGTTAAAAGTTATTCCAATCCCAGGTAGTGACTCTGAGCTGATATGCGACACTGCATCATCGCATATTCGACCTTTCATCCCAAGGGAATTTCGCCAACAAGTTTTAGCTGCGGTACATGACTTGTCGCACCCAGACGTTAGAGCAGCAACCAAATTGGCAACTAACAGATTTTGTTGGCCTGTTATACGAAAAGATTGTTCAATTTTTGTTCGGAACTGCCTGCAATGTCAACGCTCAAAAGTTCAACGGCATACTCGCTCAACTTCGGCTAAATTCGAACCGACCAGACAACGTTTCGCCCATATCAACATCGACATCGTTGGACCTTTCACTTATTGTGAAGGTCAACGATATTGTTTAACGATTGCAGACCGTTTCACACGTTGGCCCGAAGCAGTACCGATTCCCGATATGAGCGCGGAAAATATTGTGAAAGCTATCTTATCACAGTGGATTGCTAGATTCGGCGTCCCAATGCACATAACGACAGTCGCGGTCGTCAATTTTATTCAACGATTTTTGCTGAATTAGTGAAGGCAATCGGACGCACCTACGTACTACACCGTACCACCCACAAGCAAATGGAATCATCGAGAGATTGCACAGAACCTTTAAAGCGGCGATTTTTTGCCATAATCCTCCATTTACCTATGATATTGCTTGGCTTAAGGGTTGCTTTTAAGCCCGACATTAAGGCTTCACCAGCAGAATTGGTTTACGGCTCAACGCTCACTATTCCAGGAGAATTCTTTCAACCTTCAAAAATATCAAACTCCGACAACGAATTCATTAACAAACTTCGAGAAGCTATGCAAAAACTTAGCCCGACTGATACGTCGAAACGATTCCGTTCGACCCTCACTCACTCATCCATACGACGGTCCATACTTAGTTATTAAAAGTTTTAAGAAATACTTTAAAATCTCCATACGAGGTCGTCATAGTAATATTAATATCGATCGGCTTAAACCAGCTTTTGTGGCGAATACCGAGCCGGAAAACATACCAACTAGTCAACAATATTCAGAAAACATACCAACTAGTCAGCAATATTCAGAAAACATTCCAACTAGCCAGCGATATTCACCGGAAATTCAAGACAACCAACAACATCAACCCATTCCAGCGAGCGAACAACCACGAGTGGTCAGTTTTTCTTTTAATGCCAGACCGCCAACGCTTACATCTAGTGGTAGGCGGGTTCAATTACCGTTAAGGTATAGATGAGCTCGTTCCAGCTGGGGAATGATGTAGCACCCTGTTATTTTAAATAACCTTTTTGTTTATGTCGATTACCAATTTATATTGGGTACTCAACGTTTTTAAAAATACTTGTAATTCTAGCTTACACTCGTAACGAGTTGAAGTCCTTTTTTACATTTGATTTGGTTTCTCTACCTGCAACAACGCGCTCAATTTAATATATTTTGTTTAAGCGGATTCTTATCTGAAACAAATAAAATTTGATTTAAAATTTAAAACTAAAAAAACTTTTATTAATTGGTAAAAACTAATTATACCAAATATACTTTTGTACAACACATTTTAATGAATGATGAATTTTATCAAATAAAAAACTTTTCTTTAAGAAGAAAATATGCGTGTTATTTCGGAAGAAAGTCATTAATTCTGATTGTTTTCGCCCAATTTTAATGTCTCTGAGGTCCAATTTGGAAAAAAGCACGCTATTACAAAAATCTATTTAGTCCTTAACAAGTGATTGACTCATAAGCAAACTGAATAAACAAAATTATTTCTCATATGACCTAATTCGGCCCGTTTTCTCCCGATTTTAACCTCTTGCAGGTCCAATTTTGTAAAAACATATCCTATAACAGTTTCGGTAGTTATGTAGATAAACATATCTGTGTTTCAAATTTCAAAAAAAAAAAAATCGCGTGAATAAATGACAAACAAACGAACAAACAAATAAACTTACAAATAAATCCATAATATACACAGTCGCTCACAGCTTACTTGATACAGTAAGAAATTTTTGCTAAAAACGTCAATATGTCAAAATTTATTACATTTAAGGGCATTACACATTAAAACCATCATTTAATTATGGCAATTAAGAAAAAAATAACTGCAACAAACTATACTCTTAAAGATATATCAACAAAGCAAATAATGGTCACATACAAATTTGCTTACAGCTTAAATGATGCATTCTATAAAATAGTTACAGATATAAAAGTAAAATAATGGACCAATTTTACACATTTTTGGTATAGATATACCAATAGATGTAGTAGGAAACAACATTTAAAAGCATCATTTGAAAAGAAAAGTTTGATTTCGAAGTTATTTATAGTAATTTTTGAAAATGGGAAAGCAAGCTACAATTGAGCACCAGGAGGATGTCATTAGGCATTTCTAGGCAGGAAAAGAACAATAAAAATTTGGAGAAATGGTCCTTCAACAGTTCAGCACATCATAGAAAGGTTTGTCAATGAAAAGAGAATTGATAATAAGAGTACAGTAGCATCAAATAAGATATTTAATGAAAGCGATAGGCGGTGGATCTTACGACAAGTTAAGGAAAAATTCGTTTTAGTGATCAAAAGTTGGCAGCTGTAGCAGAAAAATACTTGGGTGAGACTTCCAATCCTGAAACTATTCGAAGAGTTTTACGAGAGCCAAATTTCTATGGCCGGAACGCCCGAATCATGCCACTAATTAATGCCATAAACAGAAAACACAGAATAGAACGGATATTTAATTCTTGGAAATTCGACCTTTATCGAAGGAAACATGGACATGTATCTGGATTTACTGAAAGAAAATCTATTACAAAGTGCTGAGAAACTTGGCATCAGAGATTCATTTACATTTTACATTTTAGCAAAACAATGATTCCAAGCACTCATCAGCTGAAAATCTGCCGAAGAGATTACCTGGATCAAAAAGAATACCCTACTAAATACTAAATGTAGCTTTTAGTGGTTAGAAATAATACCACTTTTGATATACCAAGACTGCAATATTGTATAATGCATTATTTAAGCTGTGAAGCGATAAACGTGAGGTATTTTTTTATTTTTTTATATTGAATTATTTCCTGCTAATTTTTCGTTTAATAAAATCTACTGTAGTGACTGTATATAGATTATATATGGATTTACAGAGTTAAGAGCTTAAAATCCAATGAGTTAACTATTTATTTAATGCATATATGGTACATACATATTAATTGTATGTACATATGATGTATATAAAAAGTGGCTTTATTCGTCGTATCTCTTAAAATTTAGCATAAATAAATCACTTTTTTACAGAGTCTGTCAGTTTTTCTGTCAAAAAGTTTAGAAGTTATATCAAGAGAGTTGTCAAAGTTATCAATAACACGTAGCTGTTAAAATATTTAGTATGGTTTGTCATTTTATAATACACCAAAAACACAGATGACGCTACATGCCATACAACCAACGACAAAAACAAAGTTGTAAGGAAAAATTTGACAAACTTCAAAGCTGCCAAAGATAACATATACGGGTAGGATTTGTCATTTTATCTTTTAACAAATGAAATTTATATATAAAAACCTTATCTATTTTCTGCAGGACGAATGACAGAGCCTTTGAACGAGCTAAGGGCCTAAATTTAGGACGACATAATGAAAGTTAAGGCATATAAACTTATTTCTGTCAAATAACGTATCGGTGGCAATAAAATCTCATTCTTACGAAATTTTCTCAGTTAATTATAGATAAGAGATCTAATCAAAATATAGACAATGGTTACAAAATTATTTCTACGATCGCCACATAACCGCATTAGCCTTGGACTATAAAATAAATCTCCATATACAAACTGATTGAACTAGTTTTGAAATAATCATGCAACAAATTAATTTGACGTTGGATAACAAAGAACCTTTGTCACTGGTGACTTGCGAAATGGGTAGCATTTTTACTTATTTATTAATTGCCCCAGTGCTTGGTTATATTCTACTCTGCCTACAATATTCTTCAAGAAATAATAGCTAACCACTTCTTTAGACTATTTTCTAGACCTTAGTAAATTAGAAAACATATACAACCCTGCAGGTATATTAAGGCAATGCAAAGATGGGTCAGTTGCTACCTCGTAGGACATATTCATGTTAATTTTACCACTCAAAAGAATGTATGGTATACTAAGGTGGGATAAGCGGTAGCATTTAGAGAGCATACAGTGGCGACAATTTAAATAGTTTGTTTATAAAATCGCTAACAATTTTATATTTTTGCTTTTAGCAAAGCACAAAGTTTTTTTAATTTAACAAAACAAAAAGTTCAAAAACTCAACAAAGATTTAAGAATTCTAGAAGGTTTAGACCAGTTACAGTTCTTAAGTGGACATTTTAAATTGTCAGCGGAAAAAATTCTATACATTTTAAAATTTTAATAAGTAAAAGGTAATTAAGAAAAGTATAACTAAAAAAAATAGTTTTGTTAAAAGAAAATATACTTTCCTTGTAGAAATAGGTCGGAGACGGCAATCCAAACAAGACTTGGGGATATTTGCCCTTGATTACCGAAAATACATGTTTTGTATATAAGAAATAGCCCATAAGCTAAGGTGTTTACGAAAGAAGAGAATAATGCCCTTCACAACTAATATTTTACCAAATCAGTAGACAATAAAATTGCAAAACGCCCCAGAGAACTGAATGTTCACAATTTGTTCGAATGTGTCGAATAAATTGAACATTGAAAATTGAAATTGAACTTGTAGTAAAGTTCTCCACCGGCACCATCAAAAACAGATTGCATGAAAATAACTCTCTAAACACTCGTTTTAGAAAAAAAATTATTAGAAAGATTCGTCTTAATTTGGTGAGAATTATGTTATTTGAGTAGAGGGCACAATAAATCAAGAGGCTTACAAAGAAATTATATTAAATAAAGTGCTACCTGTCGTAGAAGAATTAATGCTTCCAAAGTGAAAACTTGTATGGCATAACGATCAAAAACAAACAGCCAAGTCGGTTAAGAATTTTTTAGAACAAAATAAAATTAATGTGGCATCATTGCCGACTCAATCGCCAGACTTGAATCTCATAGAAAACTTGTTTCACAATGTTGATAATCACATAAATCGAGAAATTAATAAGAGTCGCACAATAATATTATCCATGCCACGAAGTTTAATAGTTGTTACAAAAAAAAAAAAAAATAAATAAATAAATAAAATAAAAAATAACATTTCCCAGTTATGTATTGAAGTCTATAAGTAGTAAAATAATTGAAATGCCTTTAATTTTTGTTAAACTTTGTTTGTTAACCTAAAAAAACCTATCGTGCTATTTCAATTGTCTTTAAAAAAAACTCAGATAAAATATTACCAATAAAATTATTTTTAAATGTTATTTTTTAAAAACTTTAAAAAGACTAACGATTTAAGAGAGTACAATAGCTTAAGAAAATTTGGTCCAATAAACATAAATCAAGAAATTTATAAGCACAATTTGTTGAACTAAGCGGGATATGTAAATTGTCGCCACTGTACGTACCAAGTACAACTTTATACAGCTCTGTATGTGAGAGTTAGTAGTAGTCATTGAACACCCTCTGTCTCCCTTTCGATACGATCCTGGTTTGGTTTCCGGGTAAAAATGATTTCTATGGGAACGAGCGGTCTCCCTGAAGATGGCCATTTTTAACTTCTACCTAGATCGGTCACAAAGCTGACTTGGCCTGAGTATGTAGAGAGGTGCACACGATCGCTCTTTGGTCATGGTGCTTACCGGGCACTGGCCGATTGGAAACTATGCCAGCAGAATGTGGTTACGGCAGGTACAACGCCCTCTGTCGCAGCTGTGGCGAGGTGTGAATGTCCGCGCCTTATGAACCGTCGCCGTAAGATTTTCGGTGAGTGGTTTCTATACGACATTTCCGCGATATGCGGCATTGGTCCAGGTGATCTCCTTAGATACTTCAACCAGACGGAGTGTGAGTGGAGTTTTTTTCCCGACATTTTGCGGCTTTCAAGTGTTTGTAGCACATCTCTAACGGTGTCACTCGTGGAAGCAACGGATAACCATGAAAACCAATTAACAACCAACCGGGGTGAGTATTATAAAGAGTGTCATATGTGCGGCAGGTAACCACATAACGAAAAATACAAACCAAACTTTTCAAAAAAAAGCCTTTAAAATTGAACTTAAATTGAAAGTAAATTGCATAGAACTATAGACCTTTGCAAACACGAACAAAAACCAAATGCTCTCTTATCACCTACACGACTGTAGATAATATAAAAGAAAATAATATCAAATTCTCAATAATAAATTTTTATTATGCAATGATCCCTTTCTTATCGAAAGTGTACGGTAACACAATAGTCGACCTTGTTGTTAAAGAATTCTTTGTTTTAATATTCTTTGTTTACATATGAAGAAGTATTTGTTTAAATATTAGCAAATAATTTTACAAGGAAATATAAAAAATATATGTACGAGTAAGAAGTAAAGATATTATTTTATATTATTCTGGGTAATATTAAAATAAAAAATGTTCATATACGATAATTATTTAAGTAAATAAAATTTGAAATAAAGCAGTAGTAGTTATACTTACATTTTGAAATAATAACACTGTTGTTATAAAATAATAATTGAAATTTTTTTATGGATACACACAAGAAAACAAAAGCATAATTTGTTTTATTTTAAGATGTAATCAATTTTTGTTTTATAAACATATTTTTTTTAATCATTTTAACATTTAAAATACATTTTTATAAAATTATGCAGCTTTCTTTTTCGCCAACAATTTAGTTTTTTATATTTTTTTATATTTTTAGCGGTTTAATCATTGCCGCAGAGATCATTTTCTCTTTTATAATTGGAAAGAACCACAAAAAATGCATTTAAAACAAACACCACAACAACATTTATTTTAAACAAATGATTTATACTTTGTTAAATGGAAATTTTAAATATGTTTTAATTTTTTTTTTTTAATAAAAAAGACAAATATTTTTTAAAACAATTTCCGCCTTTTAAAGTCTTTTTATTTTATTTTATTTTATTTTATTTTATTTTATTTTATTTTATTTTATTTTATTTTATTTTATTTTATTTTATTTTATTTTATTTTATTTTATTTTATTTTATTTTATTTTATTTTTTATTAATTTATATAAATTTTTATTTTCACAATATTTTATTTTATTTTAATACTGGATATTTTTTATTATAAAACATTTTCTATTTTTAAAAATTTAAATTCTTTGTTAATACTTGTGTAAATAGTCATTAAAATTTTTAACAAACACTATCGAGAACCACCGTCATTTAAAATTTAATTTAAAATAATTTATTATTATTTTTTAAAATGTCTGAGAATAAAAGAGAAATATAAATTAACCTCATTATGGAGAGGGAACTTTACACGAACGCGATCATCAACAGACTAAGAAATAAAAAAAACTTAAAGGCACTTTAAAATTTACTGTGAAAAAAACAACAACAACAGCAAATAAACAGTACACAATATAAAAACCAACAACAAAATCGATAAATATACTGAGTAAAAACAAAAACAATAACAATAAAAACATAAGAAAAAAAGCTAAACAGAAAACTCCATAGTTATAATAGAGCGCTCAGAGTCAACCGTAAAATTGTATAAAGAAAGGCACGATCATTAAAATCATATTATTGTTATTGCTGTAGCTAAGAGATGAAAGCCGAGTTGAGTTGAGTTCAAACACTTAAGAGTTTTTCAATTAAGCCTCATTGTTGTTGTTATGCTTAGTTTATTTATACCATACATTGTTGTGGTCCATTAAGTAAGAAAAAGAATCTTTTATGTTTAAGAAAAGCTTAAAAAACCCTTAAATATACACAACAGCAGCCCGCAGCATTAGATATAGTCAGTCAGATTGTTGTTGCAATTACAATATATGATGTTCATATATGCATGGTATGTTGGTTACCACACTTTATGTTGTTGTGTTAAGTTAGCTGGCCACACACGTGAGTGTTGTTTATGCAATTCGGTAATAAAAACAAATATAAATTCTCGTATACACACAAATACACTCATACCATACATATTTATATGTACATACATTGCATTAAAAGCTAATTCTCTTTAATTAAGTTCAATATTAATGAAATGTCAACAATTAAAAGCTTTTTTTGGTATGATTCTCTTTCTCTTCCCTATTTTACTCTTTTTAATGAGCGATAGAAACAAAATTACTTTGATATACTCGATTAGCTTTTATTATAAAAATCTTAGAAGACAAATTATATATGTATTTACATACGTATGTATATGTGTATTTTCCTAAGGCTATAGCATATTTCTAGTATTATAAGCATAAAAAGAAATAATTGATTTGACAAAATATGGCATGTGTGTAACATGGTATGTGTAGACATATGTATGTATGCATATGTATATTTTGACATTACATATGTATCACTAGCTTAAACTATCCGGCGTTGCCCGGGAATCTATGTACATATGTATATGTATGCTCATTATAAATGGGAGTTACATTCCCTTTTTTCCTCCGTTTTTTGCCCCCTTTCTATCTGTTTT
Source organism: Wohlfahrtia magnifica (assembly GCA_023159175.1). Taxonomy (NCBI): domain Eukaryota; kingdom Metazoa; phylum Arthropoda; class Insecta; order Diptera; family Sarcophagidae; genus Wohlfahrtia; species Wohlfahrtia magnifica. The sequence goes on along the minus strand of JAKWBJ010000169.1, from coordinate 801,263 downwards.
TTTTGCCACATACTTGTCTTTGTATAGAAAATGCTAAGACTGCAACGGCCGTCTTCCGCTGATATATAAATTGAGATGTACGATAAATAATATTATTTTTAATAGAGGTGCCACGTCCACTCTTCATTTGGAGTTAATTTTTTAACTTAATGTGAACCTTAACAACAAAAGACTTTATTTTTCATAGTTCCCATGATATAGCGCACTTTGCATTGGAGATACCATGCCCACTTGTCCAATTCCGCTCCTTCGTTAATTAATCACGTGCACTAACTACGAAGCCATTTAGACCAAATTCAGAAACTTTCGCTCTAATCGTTTTCAAGATATACAAAAATTAATATATATTTTGCATGGAAGGTACTATGTGCAGTTATCTGATTCCGCCCATAGATAATAAAATTCATTATAAGTAAGATGTACACCTATACGTAGTTTTAAAATACTTGTTAACCCCACTGATATCGGGAAAATCTCTACCGCAATCCTAAAAAAAAAAGCGGAAAAACAACAGAAGAAGAAGGTTTACCTCCTGAACTCCTCCAGACTAATATTGTGCCATGTATTGACTATGCCTGGAGTAGTGAGTAGGTACCAAACTTGTAGACGAAAGGTGACATAATAAAACCACCAACGAAGAACAACCCTACGATATGTGACAATTGGATAGAGGGGAATAATTCTCCTCAATGCAAAATACAAAATTATCATCATTATGATGAAAACAATATAAGAGTGTGTGGAACAATCATTAAGAGCAGTATGGATCAGATGAACATACTACGGATTATAATAGACCAATCGATTGAATTGTATAAACACGGTTTTCGTCGATTTCGTAAAGCATTTGATTCTAGAAAATGCATTGCCTTATGGAAATGCCTGCGATGTATTATGGCTACATGATACATGTCAGGCACAATGGCTAGTTTAGCGAGGCTTTTACAACAATCGCTGTTGTGAAACACGACAACATTTTGTCGCCCGTCCTATTTGCTGTAGTTTTGAGTGAATTAGTGATGAAAATGTGTGAGAAGAAACAAGAATTTATATGGAACTTTCTAGAGCATTTGGGGCGCCATAGTTTTCCGTATCAAATCTACTTCGTCGCTGGATTTTGTTGAAATATAGGAGATTTAATAACGTAACTCTAGCACTGACTGGTTTGACATCGCTTCACATCTATGCGATGAGGCTGACGGCATATTCGACGTCAAAGTTTTTCGCCAATGAATTTCGGAATGTGTCGGTAAGTCAGTCCACTCTACGTAGGGTGGTCGGAGAGCCATCTTTAGACCTGGCTGTTATGCCTTTGGATCTGTGCTTTGGCGAAAGATTCAAGGCTTAGTTCCCGGACCGGGATTGTTGGTCTAGTTTAGAGTGAGTTTGATCTGAATTGGTATACCGATGGCTCCAAAACAAATGACTGTCAATCTTACTTGGAATTTCGCTGAGCGGCTTCCAGTCTGAGATAATGGCAAGCTGCTCGAATCGTATAACATCTAGACTGGACAAATATTGGCAACTGCACAGTGTGGGGTAAAATATAACGCGACAGTGGATGCATTGGCTAGAAAAGTTTCCATGACACCCAATATTGATCCAAAATCTTACTTTGTAACGACACGTTTTCCGCTCAGATGCTGGGGAGGGTCAGAGGGGTCCAGTGTCGGACAGAAAATAAATTAAAACACTTCTATTTATAATTATAAATAATTAATTGATAATTTAACAAGCAAATAACAAAGCTATCACTTATAATCATAAATAGCTTTTTTTAAACATTGCTTAGGAATCTATGCTTAAAGCTAAACAAACGTTTGTTCCAAAAACAAAAACTAAGTCAGTCCGTGGTCGAAAGTCTCGTTGAGGAAGGCTGGGTAACTCGATCGTCATGGCTACCCAGTGTTGATCGGGTTACTTGGCCGCCAGGTAAGAGATTAGTCAGAGTGGTTCATAACACTCCGACAGAGCTTCACCATTGTTCCCTCAGTCACGTCCACTTGTACTGTCGTTGTGGAATGGTTCTATGTCTGGGTCACCACGGATGTCCCAGTGGTGGTCTAGCCATCTCGCCGCTGGGGTAGTCTCAGTCGCAGCGGTTTACCACACTGCGACGGAAAGTAGCCCTTGTCCACTCCGTCAACGTCGCGTCATGTTTTCGTCGTTGGGGAAAAGCTAAATATATGGTTCACCATGGATGCCCCAACACACAATTGGTCGCAACACAGTAAGATCACGTGTTGAGACCGTTATCTTACTCTGTGTGTAGTCTGCGTAAAAAGTACGGTCAAAATATTTATAAATACAATTTAATTCAACAACATACATAAATTCAATATAACAATAACAAGAATAATGTTAATAATAATGATATAAAGGGTAATAATTAAAAATAGATGATTACAACAATTATTCTGGTATAAATAATAATGCCAAAATAATAACAAAATATGAAAGTATGTTGACCCAAAAGCGAAGCCGGCAGACTTTTGTCGTCACAACTTTGCGGCACCACTTACTACCATCCTCAATCTAATCAAGGATTGGAAAATTGACAAATGCTTGGGCAGGACGGACTTGAAACTGCTTTCGGGTTTTCTTACGGGCCATTGTGAACCGAGAGCTCTTCTGAAAAGGATGGCGCCAACAGATGTGGATGTTTGTAGACTGTGTCAAAGACGGCGGAAGACATTGTGTGAATGTCGAGCTCCCGACAAGTTTAGATGAATATGTTTTGGAGGTATATGGTCCCATTGGCAAATATAACCACCATTAGAGTTTCAGATCTACTGGTGTTCATTAGAAAGACAACAGATCTGCTAAACAAACTGTAAATCAGAAGTAGGACAACTTAACCTGAGGATCGCAGTGTTGACTAGATATCGGTGTAGTGTAAACGCACATTTATAATTTTCTCTATATAAAAATTATATGAAAATTTAGGGAAATATAAATTGTTTACGCCCCTATTAATTTTGCCACTATTGTATGTATTTTTACGAAATGTGTGTTTTTCATACGACTTTGATTATGCCCCGAGTCTCGGTAAAATAAAAGAGGTTGCACACTTTGCTCAAATTTGCAGAAATAATTTAAAAAATAAGATTTTTCAGTATTTTGTAGTTTTATTTGGAAAACTATTACAGAAATAACGATTTGAAAATAATACCTTCTAGGTAGAGGAGAGATAGTTTCAATAAATCCTTGTACTCTTCTCTTGAATACTACAGCATCTTATACAGCCTTGCATTTCTTCACTTTTGGCATGAGACAAATGTAAGCAGATGGGCTCCAAACAATTATTGAGATATGCGACAACTTCTGAATACTCATCCGAATGCACAAATAAAAACAAAAGTTCTCCAGCTGCTGGAAGGCATCTTTGATATCTGTCGGAGAAATAAAACATCTCAGAAATAAGACATGATTTTAAGTGAGTCGAAAAGTAGATTTTGAATGAAAAACTTAAAGTAATTCATCACAAATAAAACGAAGACCTTATTCTACATTTTTGGAATTCACGACAATAGAAAATACTTCAGTGATACTCTTCATGTTGTAAATGATACAGCAAAAAGGGAATTGCTATGCTAAGACAATCATTAAATCGGTAAGGGACGAGCAAAACAAGAGATTGTGTCGTTTAAATTTTGACAAATTCAGTTTTATTCATACCAATATAAAATAGAAATACGGGAATTAATAATGGAATATGATGTCGGGCAAATGTCAACCTCTAGCACGTCAGCAGACGTGCGCTCTTTTCACAAAATTTTGAACCACATTTTGCAATAAAGCTTCGCTTATCTCGTCAATACAGCGCCGAATTTCATTTTTCAGACTATTAGTTGTTTGTGGTTTGTTCATGTAAGCCCGCTCTTTCAAATTACAAGATCGAGGTGGCCAGTTGAAACCAAAGGTCACTGATGTCAATATTAGCCAATTGTGATCACAAAAAATTGGTTATTATGGTTTTGTAGCGCAGAGAGTTCACGGTGACGGCGTTTTCTTGCTCTTAAAAAAAAAAAAAAATAGGAGCCGATGATAACACCTAACCACAAACCGCACCATACAGACACTTTCTTTGGATGTAATGGTTTTTCGAGGACTCTTTGTGGATTTTGTGAGCCACCTATGCGATAATTTTGTTTGTTTGCATAACCGCCTATTTGAAAATTGGCCTCATCACTAAAGATGTTTTGTAGAAAAATGCTTTGTTTTCGTTCAGTTTTTCAAATACAAACGAACGTTCACAAACGTTCGACGTAAACAATGGTTGGTTGGCTGTAATTCTCGAATGACTTCCAGGCTCATTCTCAACACTTTGCTATACAGCGGTTATGTTTGCATGACTACGGCCACTACGAGCGTATTGTTTTGATCTATTGTCAGGAACAGTACTGTGAGCATTGAATTTAGAGATTAAATTACGGACAGCGGTCTCAGAAGGAGCCTGATTACGAGGAAAAGCTGCTCGAATTTTACAAACTTATACAGTACAATTTCCACCATTTTGATAGTAAATTTTCACAATTAAAATTCTTTGTTCAAGAGTGTAGCGTTCCATGTCAAAGGTTGACTGCACAATTCTTAACATTTCATCATTTGACAGCCAATTTACTACGGAAAAATCTTATTTTTATTTATTTCCGCCAATCTTATCAAAATGTGCAGCCTCTAAATGTAAGCTAATCTTCTTAAAATTTGGTATATACTCGTATAACATTTTTTTATTACGCGGTGCGTAGTCAAAGTAGTATGAATGCGCGGAACCGGACGCTAAATCTTTCTGGTTTTCTAAGCTAAAAGCCAAGGTTACCATAAGCCCACATCACCTAAGACCTTTTATAATGGCATATTGAGCAGTTTTATGAAAACCCTAGGTAAACAATTAATAAAATTGTCTTCTAGTTTTTCAATAATAACAACTGGCCAACAATTAAATTGTAAGCAATTACACTCCCAACTCCAAATTATTGATCGTATATCTAACGATAAATTTACCATGGAACTATAATTACCCATGGAATTTTAATTATAAGACATCTAGTTACAGTCATAAAATCAGTATCAATTTTTATTAACAACTTGTTGCTTTCCATGAGCATAAATAAGTTTAATTACTGGTCTCTAGAAAAAACGATGCTGGCAGGTAAAAGTAGAAAGTCAATTGCTTATGAATATTTTAATAAATTAATTCTCATAAAATATAGCAGAAAAAAAAAAAATGAAAATAGAAGAGAAGCTTCAAAATTTAATCTTCTTTCCATGTTATGAAAACAAGTCGAGATGTGTAAAAAGTGCCACCACCAACAATATCAAAATTCGCAAGTGAATTTTTCATTTCGTTTTTCTTTAAAAACAAGTTATGGTTTTTCATCGTCTAGAGAAGAAATTGAAACAAGAACAACATGTTCAATGTGTAAAATGTATTTTAAAAAGTAAAATTTAGGTCTTCCATAATACCAATATACAATACAACAACAGCACTGCAGTGCATTTGACTTAGGAGACGAAACATAATATTGCAACCATAATAATAACTTTCAGTAAGAACAACAACGTATCACACATACAACAAATCACATCTGTGTGACAACAATGAAATTGAAAATATGTAAGACTGTGCTGCAAGCACTTAAAGTGGGAGAAAATAAGCAAAACTAGAGAGCAGAGTTACCATTTTTAAAAGGCTTAGTATTGAAGTCCATAATTCGGGCAACACTGATTCGACTGTGTCAAACAAAGACGGTTTCAAAGCTTAAGTTATGTTGATAGAAGTTATAAAATGAGTGAATTATCTAAAGAAATAGGATATCTGGTACTTTTTCTGTAAAAATGAAATATTTCAAAAATGTACGGTGCAAATACAGTGTGAGTGAATGTAGGGCCAAGGAACGAACAATGCTTGCAAATCATTAAATTTTATTATCAAAATTCGTATTGTGTGTGAAGTGTGTTTCGAAAATTACGTTCGACCAGGCCATTCAAGCTGTTGTAGCCAAATTATACACAAATTTCATTTTATTGGAAATTAATCCACCAATCCGTATGCGAAGAGCGCTTACCGAGGAAAATATTGCTGTGATATCGTTAGGCTTGTGTTATTTAAAAACCTGAAAAATTGGTAAATGAGCTCATTTTTGGCTCACCCGGTACATTAACAAACATAATTGCCGAATTAAAGTTCTCGAATGGACAACCTACAGCGTAGTGCCTGGAAACATTTACATGAAATAACATTAAAAAAGTAAATGTCAGGGATTCATCGTCATTCATTTATCTATCGCCTCTAGTAAATAATTCATTTCCTTTTGCAAATTTTCTGTTCTTTATCTGGATCAATGGATTAAATACGAAAACGTTAAATATAAAAAATAATGTACAGGGCTCTTTGACACTCCACAAATATTCAAAATCTATATTGAAGGCCAACAGAAAAGGTGTTGTGTTCCATCATAAGAACGCTAGGCCACACTCATCTCACACACATCTTTTTGGCCAGCCATAATTTGATTGTACTTTGTGCGAAAGTTTTGATATATCGATGGACCGCCACACGGGGGTTATTCCGAAAACTTTTTTATCAAAATAGTATATGTTAGTTAAAAATTTTACCAAAACAGAAGCTTTGTACATTGTATGTGACCTAACATGCAAAACCTATGATTAGATGTGGCAGTTGATTCCATTCTAGGCAGAATCGGACTTGCACAAAAAGTTTATTGAAGAAGTTGCAACGATGAGTAGAAGAAGGAAAAGAAAATTTTTTGCCACTGTTAACGTTTGAATGGCTTAAAACAAAGATCCCTTAATCCAGCGACAGGTAAACTTATACCACGACATTTTACAATTGTGTGAGTAATTTGAAAGTCTGTCTCTCATTCGAAAAATGAAATTACATTTTGTTTTTACACAAATGCTCGTGTAGTGGAAAAAATGCTGTCACATCTAAAGTCAACATACATATTTTAAAAGAAATTTGTAAAAGAAAACGGGAAAACAATGTCAATAGGACATAATAAAATCAATAACGGAAAACAAGAAAAAAACAATGAAAAAAAGAATTAGGAAAAGCACCAAATTAGGAAAAAATTTAACATAAATCGGACGTCTTAAATACAATTTTCAATAACATCATCATAACTTTTTCTCGCTCTGCATTTTCCACTTATTTTCTCTTTGTTTACTTTTCGCCCATGCGTGTGAGTATGTATGGACTTGTGAGGACAAAATAATACAATAGCTGGGAGCACTGATTTGCCTGTCGCTAGTTTCTGACTAAACAATATTAGAGTGTTATAGGCCGGAACCAAGTTAGTTGAGTAAGTATAATATAAAGCAATTTTGTAATGCAATGCTAAAATATCTTAAGGGATTAGTTTAATTATTTTCTTTGGCAACACTTACACTGCTATATGCTGTCCAACTTTATTTTAACCAATTTCAAGTGAAAATTCAATATCTTAAACTTCCTGTTCGTCAAATTACGCATAATAGCGAAACATTTTTGTGTGTCTTAGCTGAAATAGATGCCTGTAAACAGTTGAATTACTCGCAGCATCATAGGGAAAATAACAACGTTTGGCGGTATGAGCAATACAGTAGTTAACTGAAGATCATCATCATTATTATTCCCAATTGGTTAACGTGATCATTATTAGTAATGAAAAAAAAAAAAAAAAAATATAACAAAACTGAGAAATACTTGTACTCGTATAAATAACAACTTATGTATGGCGCATACCAAAAAGTGAGTCATGCATTTGCTGAGTGTCAAGTCTATATCACCAACACAAAATCGAACAAGAAGTTGAAGTGAATAACCGAACTTGGATTTGGTCAGCATGTTTTTAACACTCATACAGCTATAGCCCGCATATAAGTATATATGTATGTAATGCGCTGGTAACGTGCATAGCACTTCTTGCTTGGCCTATGAATAAACTCTTTCAATGTTTTGCTGGTTTAAGCCAAATGAACGTTTGGACCATAAGCATCACCATCCTCTTCTTGTACGTATGTATTTTGTGTTTTTTTTGTTTTTTTTTTTTTTCAAAAAGAGTATGTACGGAAATAACGAGAGTGTTTTCTTTTAATTTTCTATTAATAGTTCGTAATGCCACTACTCTGTTTTGTTTCTTATTAAAAAATAATTACAATTTGTTTACGTTTTTTTTTTCTGTTTGCACAACTTTATTTTGAATATTTTGCACGATCGACTGTTAAAACCACAACAACAATTTCATTTTTAGTGGCCGATTAACGAACAGGCAACCTACTTTATCGTATATAATCGTTGTTGTTTTTGCAAAAATTTATTAACACTTTATTAAAGATTCTGTGGGAGTATGAAACAGAGAGAGAGAGAGAGAGAGAGAGAGAGAGAGTGCGAAAGCAAAGCTGAGAGTGTATGTGTGTTAATGAATCAAATTGCTTGTTTGTGTTGTTGTCTCCGTATTATTCAGCTTTCACTTGACCGGATTTTTTTTTCTGTGGTTTTGAGCAATTACTAGACAGTAAACTTATTCATCCTCATACATTTGTTACAAATCTTATGGGTAATTTTAGTCATTAAGAACGATGATAATTAAAATTTTGGTTTTAGAAATAAACTTTTAAATAACCAAGTCTGCTGATGTCCTCTGAGTTGATTAAATTGAATGTTAGTTAGCATTGAAGGAGAGTAGGTAGCAGAAGCCAAGAAGTAATCATAAACAATGTTGTCAATAATTTTAAATGCAATCGTTATTGTTGCCAAATATATACTATGCTTAACACTGGAGTTCTACCCATATTTTACATTCGTCGTCAATTCGACAATGACGTTTTTTAACAACTATTTTTTTTTTTTTTTATAATTTTAAAGGAATATGTTTTCTATCAAAACAATATTATTGGACTTTATTAATTTAGTACTCAAGGGTTAATTAAAACATTGTTCTGATTATTACGGATTATTATATAATATTTTTAGAATTCAGGTCATGGATTTTGTGCTTTTAATACACATGCCTACGAACCAGAAGGTCCTCGGTTCAATACCAGGTCAGACCATCTGAAGAAAGAAAACGTCTTTTTCAGCAGCGGTATCACTTTATAACATTAGCTAGTAACTGGTTATGCGTATTACTGCCATTATGCGTCTCATGGTGTTTTTTGGTCGCCACGATTTCTTGAGCCTTGAGGATTCCACTCGGGTGACATTGTAGTGATACTTTCTGGACTTTTTCGGATGGTGTGACCGATCCGTCCCCACTTTCTTTTCCTTATCTGTTTCAGTATAGGTTCCTTATTAGTCATGCTCCACAGTTCTGTGTTACTTATGGTGTTAGGCCAGAATATTCTGCATATGATTCTGAGGCACTTCTTAATGAATACCTGGAGTTTCTGTGTGACGTTATTCGATACAAGCCAGGTTTTACTTCCATACAGCAGTACCGATTTAACACATAAGTTGAATATTCTGAGCTTAGTTCGTCTGGATATATGTGAGCTTCTCCATACTGACTGCAGTTGTCCAAATGCCGCTTTCGCTTTATTGAGCCTGTTATCTACGTCTGTTTCTGCGCCACCGTTTTCTACATACTCGACTGGCTGACCCTGTAGCATGATGTTTTCCGTGCTCGTATTGTTTATTCTCATGGCCTTAGTTTTCTTGATGTTTATCTCAAGCCCAACACTACGAGCCAATATTTCCAGATCCTCTAGTTTCTACTGCATATTATAAATCTAATGCAAGAGTAGACAAATGTCATCCGCATAGTCCATAGTCTTCGAGTTGGTGTGAGAGACCCTATGTGAACCCTCTTCTTTTCGAACAGACTTTGCTTATTATGTCATCCAGCACGATCGTGAATAGCTGAGGTGATAGTGGGCATCCTTGTTTTACTCCAGCATTGGTGTGGAATGATTGGCTGATGTTTCCGTTATGAAGAACTGAAAGTTCTGCATCCTCATACAGCGCTTTAATTATCTTCTGGGGTACTCCTTTGGTTCTCAGTGCTTTCCATATTGCCGTTCGTCTCATGGTACCAAACGCTTTCTTGAAATCGACGAATAGTAGATATAGGGGGGTACGCCATTCTATATTTATATATACATTTGTATGTTTATGTTAGGAGAGTGATTCGGCTGCTAATGCGCTGGTGTTCATTCTACATCTGAGACCATAATGGTGGATATGTCTTTCAGTGAGACCCTATGTATTTCTAAACATTTTCATCTAAAACTATCAAGAACCCTATATTTACACAATACGAGTATGTGTTCCACTGTCTCTCATGTCTGTGAACACAGTCTACAAATATCTACACTGATGACCGTTATCCTTTTCAGATGAGCTCTCAGTCCACAATGGTCTGTAAGAAATTCCGTTAGGACATTCAAGTCCGGTCTACCATACTTGAGAATCTCAGAGCGATGCTCAAGGAGCGAAGTGTCCTTTGGGCATTCCAGTGTTCCAAGCATCTGACAATTTCCTAATCCTTGATCCGATTGAGGATCGTAGTAAGTGGTGCTGCACAGTAAGGCAGCATTCAGGTACCCAAAACAAGTAAAAAAGTCCTTGCTGTGTATCCTAGCAATATTTGACCAGTTTAAATGTTATATGAATCGAACCAAGTGTCCTTAAGGCAGCTTAGCTGTCAGAGAATATTAATGGTCTTACCATTGAGCCCACTGTCCAGGTTAATCACTGCAAATGCAATGGCCATGATCTCAGCCTGGAAGACACTCAGCGATATCCCCAGTGGGATCGACTAATTTCGGTTAGGTTCATGAACACCAACACCGACACAGTCATTCATTTCGGAGCCATTGGTATACAAGTTTAGATCAAAGCCACTACAAACTAAGGCCTTATTAGACAAAAGTCCCGGTCCGGGAATTAAACCTTGAATCTCCTGCCAAAGCACAGATCCAAAGGCATAACAGCCAGAACCGAAGATGGATCTCCGGCTATCCTGCGTAAAATGGACAGACTTCCCGTATCTCCCTATAAAAAGTACAAGCACCGTTTTTGTGGGATTCACCGAGAGCCTTTCCTAAGTGTAGAAATTTGACACCTCGCCCAGGACCGTCCTCATGGATTACACAACCTACGCTCATATTTCCCACAGACCGTTATAACGAGGTCATCAGCATAACCAATTACACTGATAACACTATGGAGCCAACATGGTGAGCAAGACATCAACTACTACCGAAAACATTTAAGTATGTACATAATTGCCCTTTGTAATCCGATTATCGGATTTCGACCTTCTGCAGCGCCTCCATCCAGGCACCTCCGCTTAAGACGTGCATTAATCAATTGGTGACATTCATCACAGAGTTATGAAATATTTTAGAGAATTAATAACGTAAAGTATCTTAGGTGCATTTGGTTCCTAGTTTAGTTTATCTAAAAAATTTTTAATTAAATTTTTATAATAAGTGTGTAGTCTGGCGTTGTCGTGATGGAACACACACCTTTTCTGATGATCAATTCTGGTCGTTTTAATTGAATTGCTTGCCTCAATCTCGTTAATTGTTGTCCGAATCGATTCCATCGTTTGACCAGGTTGTAGAAGCTCATAAAGAGGAACTCTCTTCTAATACTACCATACAAAGTACTATCTTTCTTGGTTTCAATCCTGGCTTTGCCACCGTCTTCACCTCGGTTCGTCAATGATCATTATAGTCGTACGTGATCTACTTTTCATTGCCCGTAATCATTCGGACTTATCAAATAGGCTGTAGTGTTGCCTGATCCAATTATTATTACCAGAAATATTACATGGTAGAGTCATCACCCGACAATTTGTAACCGAATTTTTTCGTACACCAAATATTTTTGCATGTCAAGATTTTTTTCTATAAATGTCAAAAATTTTGTTATCTTGAATCTGGCAACCCTACCTGGACCTAATACGCCGCACGTATCCATTTGTCGCCAACCTATACTTCGTCTTAGCCGCCTCATTTGATAGCAATGATGGCAGCAGTGACACCTCGCTTGGTACGCACAATGATATGAATGTCATCGGCGTATAGAAGAAGCTGGATACTTCGTTTAAACACGTTTAATTGTCTGAAATATCAAGATTATAATGATCAATTGTATTACTAATTAGTGCTATTAGTATATTTTTGCTTGGATTAATGAGACAAGCTCCGACCATGCAATTTAAAAGCGTGCCATGTTCATTGCGCATGGCAATTTAGTCATATCTATTTGGTTTCATAGCAGGTAAGTTCTACGCAGCGTTCACTCGATTCGAATACAGAACGTAGGATATTAGTTGATTATTTTTCTAGATGGAAACTCCAATGTCTAAAATGATCCCGGGTAATGCCTGTTTGTGAAGGCACTCGGCATTCTTAAATAATTTTCGACGTGCACTGCATGCTGAAAGCGATTGGTTTATAGGTTGCTTTCATCAACTTATTAGCAGTAAGATGGTGCAGATATTCACACTACACCAAATCGTGGAAAAGACCCACGAAAAACAAATGAACACATAATTACTATTTGTCAATTACAGAGCCGCTTTCGACAGTCCCATATGCGCAAAGATGTTCGAAGCCACATCTGAGTTTGGTATTCCTGCTAAAATAATAAGATTGTGCAGAATGACCCTAACTGATACGATATCATCAATATAGGAGAAGAACTTACCGAATCGTAAAATACTAGACGGGGTTTTAGTCATCGTGACAGTTTATCATGCGATCTTCTTAACATCTTATTAGAAACAATCTTACACGATGGAACAGTTAATACAACCGGCACGATTTACACCAACACACACTGCTTTTGCGAATATTGAGACGTCGAAGAAAGTGATTCTGGTAGGGAACGAGGATAAAACGAAGCTGTTGGTTTCAACGAGCAGGGAATCCATATGATTGGGCCACCAATTAAACGTTGGTTACTACAACTTCGCGATTGTAGAAGAATTTATCTATCGTGGTACCGCTGTTAACAAAACTATTAACATCAGTTTGGAGATAAGACGGAGGATCGTACTTCTAATAGTCGTTACTTTGGTCCGCACAAGCAGTTTAAAAGCAAGGCTCTCCCTTGGCAGACGAGTCGTAGTTGTTTTTGGACATTTTTGTAATAGAGTAAAGAACAATTTTGCTTGTTTTCTTTAATAATTTCTGTAATAGATTAAAGAAAAATGTTGCTTGTTTTCTTTAATCTAGGACAAAAATGTCGAAATACGCCAACCACGATAAGAACCAATATTCTACAAGACGCAGATACTACCCGTGCTTTTATATGGCGCAATGGCATGAGTACTTGCACAGCCAGATGAATCTAATCTTGGTGTTTCCAGGAGAAAAATACTCCGTAGAATCTATGGGGGCCCGTCTGCGTTGGGGGTGAGAACAGATTCCGAATGAATTCATCAATTTCAAAACTCGGTATGAGAAATTGGAAAAACAACGCACAAGATCGAAGCGCTTAGAACTCAATTCAACCTCAGGTTGAATACCCTCGAGTTGTGATATGGTCATCTAAGTAAGTAAATAAATATGCGGATATATCTGTTCTGACTACTGCATGGAAATCTAAATAGTCATAATCTGTAGAAGATTATTATCGTCTGGTAACTTTTGAGAAAATCTGATGCTTAGCTCTTTATAAAATTCCATTCGTATTTTAAAAATAAGAGTAAAAATCTTACGGTAGACTTTTTAACGTCTTCACGATACCCAAAAAACCAAGGTAGAATGGAAGCAGCTGTTTTAAAACACATCAATAGTGCGAGCAAAAAAAATTGCTTTTTTCTTTGTTTATTTTATTTGTTTATATAAAAATACAACCCTGATGTAATGAAGTGTGATGGTTTTTAAAAAATGTTAAAAAACAAAGTGAGCCGTACGACTGACATTTTTCATCCGTATTTTTTCTCAATGTCGTACGCCCTCATTACGTTTTGTGTTTACACGATACTGTTCTCTCTCTTCTAAACAAAGCGTGACATGTCGTACGACTTGTATTATCGTGTAAGTCCTCCTTTAAGAATACTCCACAATTAACACAACCAAAGTCAGTATTCAGTATCGTAAACATAAATAAGCCCGTAATTACACAAATTCGGTGAACTTGAATTGCCTTTATTGCTGCCATCTGTTTTTTTTTAGTATAAATTTGTATGATGTTTTTTGTAGCAATAATTGTTTACTGGGTTAAACAACTACTTTAGTTTATGTACTAAAATATACAACCCTTAAGAAAGTATACCAAAATAGACAGCACACTTGTAAACAAAACCGTTACTAAGGTAAACAAAGCAAAGCAATACTTTACGATAATTTTCTGCTAAAAGTTTTTTAAAAAGAAAAAAGTTGTAATAAAAACATGTGTACACCGGGAAATTGGCTACAAGTAATTGTTGATGAAACGGAGAAACCAAATATAACTACATTGCCATCATGTATGACCGTTAGTGATATTAAATCCGACAATTATGTGAGATTAATTGCTGCTGATATTGCCATTGACGAGAAACCATATACAACCAGATTAAAAGTATTCAGAGGCATTGATTTGGAGTCTGAACATGAATTGAAAACTATACCGTCTGCTATTGAGAGTCTCTACATTGATGAGTCAGAACCCAAGACGCCGAGTATACTGATTAATTTTAATCAAACATTGTTTTTTAGACTAACTTGGTTTTTCATATATTTAGTTTTAGCAGTCGCCAGCAATGAATCGATATTATTTTTTCGCCATATGAAACCCTATTTCAAATATACTCTACCGGAATTGGCGGTTTTAGAAGAAGAGAAAGAAATTTGGCGCAAACTAAACATAGTACGAGTGGAAGATCAAGATGGCTTAATAGGGCAGTTAAAAACTTTGGAAAGACCAAAACTAACCAGAAAATCTCAGCATTTGCTTAATTTATTACCTGAAGACAGGGACGTAAGTTTTTAATAAAATATGTGTAAATAAAAACCAAATTTAATTAATTAATTTCTTTATTACCAGGCCTTTGTACGTCAGCAAGGTGAATTTAATCTTATTCGTTATGCTTCAGCAGTGGCTCTTAAATGTTTGGCTCGTGTTTCGAGCGGAGTATCGCAACCACCCTCACATTTAGTGATTGCCACCGATAATGGTGAAATTTTGATCTTAGAACCTCAAAGTTTTGGCCTTTTATATCGAGTAACAGCTTGTGCTGACATAACACCTAGTATGTTAGCTGTAAATGGTTGCTTTGAAACGGATTTCTGCATTGCCATAGCTACTCGTTACGGTTCTGTTTATTTGCTACGTAAAGCGGCCTCTGAAGGCCAGGAAATTTTTAAACTATCCTATCCATTGACAGGTTTAGTTCTATTACCCATAGATCAAACTATAGTGGTCACTTCAATGGATAAAAAGTTACAATGCTATTCGAAAAAGGGCAAACAATTGTATATAGTACATTTGGAGGAACAGCCTATTTGTATGACTATGGTGAATTTGACACACTTGGGCTTGACCCTAGCATGTGTTGCTCTACAAGGTGGCCTCGTACAATTTTACATGCAGAAGTATCTAGTTGATGAATTTCAAATTTGTGGCACCGTTAGTTCTATGGTTTTTGGTTATTTAGGATTAGAAGAACATGTTCTTAGTTTGACTACCCTGGAAGGAGATTTAATTGTGAAAATTTTAAAAAGGACAGCTTCATTTGAGCCAAATCAAAATATGTCTGGTCGTGGTATGCCGCACACATCGGATATGGTACACGCGTCTGTTTTGGAAAAGCCCAAAAAGAGTTCGATATTTGTCGAGCAAGTGGCCAGGGAAAAACAAAATGCTAAATGTAGGTATCTCTTGATTAATTCAGTTACAGTTTTATATTTAATTTTATTTTTCTTTCAGCAACTTATGGTAGCTTTCAAGTAGAATTATGGCGTCTAAGGCATACGGCAGCGCAAGCCACTGTTGATGCCTTAAATTCTTCGGAACGCACTATATCGGGAGATATAACACATGCTCCTGTTAAGCTTTCAGCCGAAGTTTGTGGTGCTGGTCCTGTCTTTCGCTTATATTTAACCATACAAAACTTATCAACCTATAAGATGGCCTCCAATCTAGTAGTTTTACTACATGCTGATAGAAGGCATTATGCTATACAAAAATCAATGGCCAGGGTAAATAATTCTACCGAAATATCTAATTTTAATTGATAATAGAGAGCATTTTTATAATACATTTCACTTTCCAGCTGCCGAGTATATTACCTGGAGTTCCATTAAAAATTGACTTTGAAGTAGTGGCTGTTTTGGATCCCAATGATAAATTGCCACCGCATACACTAACACTTGACAACGCACACATACGCGTAATGATAATGAAAACCCAACAAACAAAACCATTAATAGCAGCAGTTATTGCAATGCCACAGTCGGAGGCAAATTTTTAAAGCATATCTTAAGGCTTAAGATTTAAATTAATGCTAAAAATTTTTAAGTGTTTTTATATGTTACTAGAGTAAACCTATTCGCGTTGCTGGGAGCTTTTGTGTTGTATATAATATATCATAAAAAAATTTAAAGGAATGCATTAAAATGAATGATTTGTTTTAACTACTAAATCATATAGACCAAGTTCAGAAACTGCCATTCTAACCTTTCTTTAGATATAGAAAAATCAAAAATCATATTTACTTTGTGTTGGAGGTGCAAACCCCACTTATTTAATTTCGCTAATCTCTCGACTGATGATGTGTATTGTCTACCAAGTTATTTAGACTTTCACTATTACCGTTTTCTAGATATACAAAAATCACTATTTACTTTGTATGGGAGATACCATTCCCACTTAGCCAATTCCGCCCACTTTCTGATTGGTGATTTTTATTGACCACAGAGTTATTTGAGCGAAATTTAAAAACTCTTACTATTACTGTTTTAAATATATGGACATATAAATAAAAATTTTCTCTGGGCGTGGCACTGCCTAGTTAAACCAAAACCATTAGTGAAAATACACCTTTCAAACACATGTATTGGTTTGTAAATTAATTTTTCAATTTACTCATGGTTTCACTTTTAACAAAATATTGCTAAATAAATGCCATTTTGATATTTTTGGTATATTTGTTCGGAAGCACCTTGAATCCCACCTCTGATTAAACAAAATTATCAAAAACCTTCCCGGGGATATAACAAATAATTTCCCATATTTACACGGCGATTTGTGTATAATTTTTGAATCCATCAAGTAGAGACAGACATTCATTTTTTTATATATATATATAAACTAAATATTCTTATTTTATTTTAATTGGTTAACAACGATCTTTAACCATAACTGTGTTCATCCTTATTCCCGAACACAAGATTTATCCATATTTGGGTGCATATTTCTCATAGACTTGCACATAAGCAGCTTTAGCAGCATCCTGAGACAAACCCTTGTGTGAATTCCATGCTTCCCACATGGCTTTCTTTTTTAAATCCAAAGCACCAGGCGTTTCAATATTGTAATCACCTACAGTAGCTTGTTTGTAAATACCATAGAATTCCAAAAATTCAGAGTCGGAAGGCTTCTTGCTGAAATTTGTAACCAATCCTCAAGCTTCTTCGAAATTAACCATATTATTTGAGGTACTTTTAAATGGATCTACAGAAATTGATAAAACATTTAAATATTTTCAGTTCTTGATAATTAAATTGTGTGCAATTTACCTGCTTCAACTGAGGTGTTAATACAAAATGATAAATATTTTTGAATATTATACATTTTTATACTCTTCAAACTGATATTAATATCTAAATTTAGTGTATTTTCAATAATTATATCTATACTATGAAAATATAAGTCAAATATTCCAAGACATTTTTAGAATGTTATAGAGTTATAATATATACTCACGTGCTCTCTTTTCTCTCTAAAGATTGTGATGATAACAACTTACCACCAGCTAAGGATAGCAGTATTTTATCTTATCGAAATTTTTATAAAGAATTTATTAAAATTTAACTTTGTCATAATGAAAACTATTTTTGACCATTCAGAATTAATTAAAAACAATAACTTCATATAATTAATTGGTACTAAAAAGCCCGTCATCTAAAGTTTTTTTTTTTTCAACTAGTGCTTATTTCGTGAATGGTAACACTTAGCTCATGCTGATTTGACAGATAATTAATTTTATCCTTCCGCTGAACGAATATGGTTGTGTATACGCTTGAACAGCGCTGTGAATCTGGGCCTGCGATTGACTTACAGAAGATGCCGATTTTGCCAAAAAAAATCATCTTTTCAGATGAAGCTCATTTTGATCTTGGCGGGTATGTAAACAAGCAAAATTGTCGCTTTTGGGGCACAGAAAACCCGCACGCATACATTGAAAAGCCAACACACCCAAGATGAGTCACTGGTTGGTGCGGATTTTGGTCCAGAGGCATAATTTTTTTTTCGAAAATGAGCAAGGAGTGGCCGTTACAGTCAATGACGATCGTTATCGGTTCACAAAAATTGAAGAGGAGGATATTAGCAACATTTGGTTTCAACAGGACGGCGCTACGTGCCACACAGCCGAAGCTACACTCGATGTTTTGCGCCGTGTTTTTTAAGATCGCATTATCAGCCGCAGAGTTGATGTCTTTTGGCCACCTCGGAGCTGCGATTTGTCATCGTTGGACTATTATTTGTGGGGTGCCGTCAAAGATAAGTGTTACGCCAACAAGCCAGAGACAGTTGGCGCTTTAAAGGACAATATTCGTGAAGCCATTGGTGAAATACAGCTGCACACAATCGATAATGTGCTTAAAAATTGGACCGATCGTGGAGGCTACCGCATGGCCAGTCGAGGCAGCCATTTGAATTAAATTATTTTCTATTATTAACCGGAAGGATTGTAGTTTCAAATAAAAAAAAGAAATTTGGGAAAATATCCAGTCGTTTCTTTTATAGCATTTTCAAAAGAAATTTATTTGGCGGACCTTATATTATAATAGCAAAAGTGTTAAAGACCTTTTTATCACGCTTTTTCTTTAATGAATTGCTTTTAATTTTTATGTACTACCTTAAGCCATCATAATTATTATCTTAAATGTTTAGTAAATTATTTTTATCTTTTTTCCAACTTTTGTACTATTATTTCTTCCAGAAAGACACTCCAGAATCTGTCGTTTAGCTGCATACAGTCTTCAAGCAAACACACATTCATTTTTGTATGTAAGATACATATATAAATATAGATAGCTTTTATCCAGTTTGCATTCTGGAATACTCGCTTTATAAGTAATGTGGATAGATAACGCTGCTTTAATTGTTGCCGTTCTCCACATATACAAAATTCAATATTTAGTATGAATGGATGTCGCTAAGCCCACTTATCCAATCTCGTTTAGTTACTGGCTGATGATGTGTATTGTTCACGACTTGAACCTAATTTAAAAACTTTTACAATTACCGTTCTCAAGATATAAAAAATTCCACCCACTTTTTGACTACTGATTAGTATTGACCATGAAGTTATTTGAACTCTAGCTTTAACTATTTTTAAGATATTAAGAAATTAATATTTAGCCGATTCCGTGCAAACTTCACATAAACCATCTACAGACTATCCCCAACTCACCCTGATATTTTTGTTCAAATTGGTTGTCCCGTTTCAGCAGTTAGTGGTGACATTAAAGTGCACTTCTTTTTATATATAGATTATTATAAACAAACCATGTTTTCGATTAAATGCAATTTTTTTTTTACCTCTAAGCAGTATACAGGTATGGGACGGATCTTTTTTGTACGATCTAAACAAAGGAATATCCATTTTATATATATACGAAATAAACAGTGTTATTATTTTATACTTACAATTTATTAATTCACTACAAACATTAAATCGTTTCAAATTAGAAGGTTTCTGTTCAATTCGTATATATTTTTTTAAATTTAAATACAATTTTCTGTTTTGTTTTTAATTTTATTTAAATTTTTTTATATACAAAATAATTGAAAAAAAATAAACTAAATACACACGATCCATTTTACATAGAACCATTACATTACATAGAACCATGATGTAACCACTCCATATTAACTTAAATGGGTTATGTATTCCAATTTTTTTAGTAGGGGTATTGTATTTAAAATTTTTTGTACAAATATATTTAAATTTTTTATGAATACTATACATAAGTATAAGGGGGATAAGTCTTCAAAACAGTACAGTTTTAGCACAGAACTGTTTTTTTATTAACAATATTTTTAAAATAGAAGCAACCTAACTCACCACAAATTTAAAAATTTATGTATAAAATAAAAGTAGTTTAATTGTATAAAAGGTCAATCGCAAGCTTTTTAGGAAGCCTGATCCAAATATACCATATGTAAAACTATTAGTAAAACTATTACTGCTTGGTGTGCACGATAAACCTGTTAAGTATTTATACGTAAAGCCATCGCATTTCGTGTAATTTAATAAGAACCTTGAATTGGCTGAAATAAAAAATAAAAAAAAAAAATTAGAATGTTCAAACGGACTTGGGATTCTTCCTAAGCAAAAAAATAAACATAACATAAATTGATTCATAAAACATTGGAGCTATGTTGTCGTTGAAATGCTTCTTCAATGTTATAAAATCATGTTATTTATGCATGAAACTTTTTCCAACAATTAAAAATCGACTCAGTCTTATCTATTTTAAAATGATCAAGCCGTGTGAAATGTGTACGGGAAATCTGTATTAAATATGGATCGGATCTGAACTGATTTTATTAAATCACAATTTGTTGGAAAGCATTAAACGATAAAATTTTTAAAATACGATCACACAATATAACGAAAAGAACCGCTATTTAGCCTAGATATTAACACTTATTATTATCACAGACTGCATCAGCTGGGATTACTCTTTATTTTAAAACAAGTTTTCAAAATTGAAAAGTGCTGTGATCACCAAACGATATATTGGAAAAACTTCTTAAAGTCATACTAACAACATATTTTACGATGAATATAATAAATATAATATGTGTTTAAAAAGGTTCGTCTCAAAATAACCCCAACACTAGAAAACCTTCGCCTAATATTTGAACTGAGCCTTAGTAAATCAAGGATGTGCTGTTTTCATCGATAACTTTCTGCCATTTTTGGATTAAATCCATTATTCTATCAGAGTAGAACTTCTGGTTTTTCTGAGCGAAAAACTGATCGAATTTCGGTTTGCAAGCCTCTCCGGAACTGAAATATACGTAATTAAAAGGTTCTGCAGAGATTGAAATAAATGATTATCCAAAGGTGCGAGGTCTGGTC